>OX376664.1:14990077-15590077 GCA_947386135.1 Melanchra persicariae
AGCTGGGCAATTGATTTGGTTCAATATCGTTTAATGACTTACCTAGCCAATTAGGGAGATTAGGACACCCTGACACGGATAGGTTAGGTTCGAATGTATTATAATGATATAAGTTCGCATGCATTGTCTCAATCTATTTAGCATTGTATATTTCATGCATTACAGGTGTGAGTACCTAACAACTATTAAAATTATGTACCATAAACTAGCACTATTGGGTATGTCTTTGACTGTCTTTGACTTCAATATACCCTGGCGATTGGGAGTGTTATGCTCACTCAAGTCTCTCTGATGGTGGCGCATGTGTTTCATCATTCATCTAGTTGAGCAAAAACTTTGGACCCTTTTTTACGAAAATTATGAGGACGGAGAACGAAATCTTGCACAGTTAATGTTAGGGAGGAGGAGTGCAGCAAGCTAATATTTTTATAATAATGCTGAAAAAAACAAATTAATAAAAAATATGGTCGGATTTCGACCACTGGGCGACCACTAGTAAATTTAAATAAGCCATATTCCTGCCAAACTTTTTAATTTACTTTAAAGGAGGTTTTTATGTTTCCACCAAACAACTTTGAGCAATTCTCCCGAATTTCATAGAAAAATTCCTTTCATCGATTTCGACTTGAAGGTCACCTTGAAGCTTTTCGTGGCGCGAAAGCTCAAATAGGACGAGTGACGCGCGACGCCCCAAAACGTCTGTACATGGCGCTTAGCACGTTCCTCTTCGTCGATATATAAAGTAAATAAGCGTTGCACCAGCATTACTGATCATTTCGCCATGATACTAACGCGTTGCGTAGAGGACGCGCAGTGGTTTGTTCGACAGTGATAGTAACGCGCGTTGTTTAAGTGGACCTTTTTTTTTTAACTGAGTTGTTCCCGCGTGTTTTGTTCAAGTGAAAAGTAAAATTACGTAAATTAAATTAATTTGTTAAATTTGCTGTTAAAATAACACTGAAATATGGAGGTTCCTGTGAAAGAAAGTGTTTTGTGGCGTAAGTTTTTATTATTATTTTTTCTGCGCATTAAATTTAATAAATTATTATTAGATAGGTATGATCTATAGGTAACCTACCTACTGTTAATAACTAGGTAGGTAGGTATATTATGTATTTTGGTAGGCATCTACTTAATCCATTGAAATAAAAACAACATAGTCAAGTAATTTAGTAGGTACTTTAGTTTCCGAAAAAACAAAGTTTTAAAATATGTCACTTAGGTATTTTAATCAGTGTAACCCTCAATAAAATTGATAGGTTGCTTGCATTTTGTTTTAATCAAACCAATTTAAAGTGTTTGTTTTGAAAGCGTCCTGCCCGCTCCCGTCCTTGAAATCGGGAAGGTCACAGGATGACGCCCCTAGTGACTTTCGGCGAGGTCGTTAACCTCATAAGCTACCCAATTTCTTCATGCTGCTCTTTTAAGCATCATCTTCGCGATAACCCATTACTGCTACATGATTTTTAAAAGTAGAAGTATTCTGTGAACCACATTAAGATTTTTACATAAAAATAGAAAAAAACAATAAAACCCATACTTACTTACTTAGAACTGAAACTCAACATATTTTTTTTTCATCAAACCCATACGTGTGGGTATCTATGGATAGGTATTCAAAAATGATATTGAGGTTTCTAACATAATTTTTTTTCTAAACTGAATAGTTTGCGCGAGAGACACTTCCAAAGTGGTAAAATGAATTTCAGAATAGCCTCTAAGTTGCATCTCTTAAGATTTTTTGGGTTCCGTGTCTATAGAGGAACCCACAGGATCACGTCATTATACCTACTTATTTTACTTATCATAGGTTCTCTTATTGACCCAGCCTAATGAGGCAAAAGTAATCACTAGCAATAATAGCTTTGTTAGGAGAAACATAGCGTTACGGGAGCGACAACTGCGATAGCGTAAATCTTTAAATTGCTTTGCGTGTTTGTTTTATTTTAGAATATTATAAAAAAAAACAGAAAAAAAAATTTTGGATTCTGCACAGGCACATCACAGTTTAAAAAAGCCAAATAATAGTAAATAGGTAGGTTTAAGTAAGTAAATAAGTAGTCTTTTTTATTTAAACTTTATTGCAAAAGGTCTTTAGGGTACCTATGGAATATGTTTACGTGACATAGGTATTGTGCCATGGGAAACTATGTTACTTGTTAAGGTGACATATTGACTCGGTGTTACGCACAGATTAATCTTGCGTGACATAGATTACTAGTTTTCCTGTTGACAACTAAATTGAAAACGCAGGAAAAGCAAGATGTGTCGTGTGATCGTGAGGTTATTATTTCTTATTGTCTTTAATTTATTGTAAGTACATAACTATAGTAGGTGTAAGTGGTCTGTTATTAAATAATATACCATTCTACGGTTCATCATGACTAATCATCATGAGTTACCTAAGATAATTCATAAGATAAGTCATTTGGACTCGGTGGAACGCAGAGCAAAAAGGCTTAGGCGACGAGTCACTGGTGGCTAAACTTCACAGCCTGGCTCATCGGCGTAGTGTTGCTTGCCTGTCGGTCTTCTACAGATTGTACTTCGGAGAGTGTGCGCAGGAACTCCACGACCTGATCCCACCATCGCCCTTTCACCACCGGAATACCAGACGTACTGCTGGGTACCATCCGCACTTGGTCGATATCTTAACCAGTCATCTCTTCCACATTAAATTATGCGCACAGCCAAAGTGTGGAACTCTCTACCAGTGTCTGTGTTCCCTTCTACTGACCCGTCTGCTTTCAAAGCAATTGAGTGACCAGACATCTTGTGGGAACGCTCGCTCCTTCATAGACCTCATCTATCGTTTTCCATCAGGCGTGATCGAGGTCAAGAGCTAGCCCATTCCGCAATAAAAAAATCATAAGTAGTTACAGTACTTAGGTAAGTAGGTTCATGTATGTGTGAGTATCACGCATATACATCTAATAGATGTTCTTGAATCAACAATAAAACATGAGTATGTATTAAAATAAATTAATTTAAATACTTATCCATTCATTAAAATTAAATAATGTAGGAACATATAATTACGCACTAAGTACTTCAAATTGTTGTCTTGTTATAATAATGGCTCTAGAATTTGTCTGCGTTAAATCCAAACAAAGCGACAAATCATAAAATACCTAAAAATTTCGATAATTTTAACCTACGTAGGTAATGCTTAAATAATTCACGACTTGGTTTTTCATTATGATTACAAGTAAGTAAAGTAACCTGCTTAGCTTTGAAATTGAATCCTTGCGGCACCAGTGGAGGTCCCTATAATTAATTATAATACCTCCGACATGATACATTTATGTACCTATCATATCAATTAAATATTTATATATATATGATATTTATTTAAAAGTAAGTAAGTAGTTGAAAGTTAGTCAACTCATTTGGAAACTAAATATTATGATACAGATAGGAATAAGATTGATACCTACTAGGAAAACAATATCACTCATCATTATCGTCTTTATATCGGCCCATAAACAAATAAGTACCTACGTCCAAACTACCCATGACCAAATTACGACCCTGTCTAGAAAATACATGATTGTTCGAAAGCACCGAGTGGCCCGCACGCACTCTGTGCTCCCCGCATGCTTGTACGCGGAAAGTGACGCGGAAGTAGAGGACAAGAATGAAAGGCATAGCTGAGATCGCGCCCGGGGCGCTTTAAATACGCCACTGTTAGGTTATGGCAATCTACATATTATTTGTTATGTATGGTGTTGAACGTAAAAGGACAGCACCATCCCATCATTTCCAGTGAGTGTCGTAAGAGGCGACTAAGGGACTCACCAGAGAATGGGCAGCAGCACAATGCTGCTGCCCATTATCACTGCGATCGCCAACCCGCCTGCTAAGCGTGGCGATAATGGCAAGCCCCCTAATGCGGGCGGCCTGGGCCTATGTCCTGCAGTAGACGTCTTTCGGCTGATAAGACGATGATGATGATGAACATTAGCTACCTATATTATATTTGCCGTAGTCTTACGTAAAAGTATTACAAAATAAATATTGAATTGCCATTATCAACGTAAAGTAAACAGCTTTACGCGCGAAATTTTTATTTTGATTGATAAATGGCGCGTGATCAAACTTTATAGAGAAGCATGAATTTGATAAATTCTTTGTTAGAATGCTAGGTAATGTTTGATCTACTCTCTACTATAAATAGTCATAAATTATACAGGGACTTACGAAATTCCACAGACGTCATGGGTATAGATATCTATTCGAATGAAGTATAAAATGATTAAAGATAATTTCGACTAAAATCAAAATCTCAAATCAAATTTTCAAAAAGCAGTAGTTGTTTTTTGATTTAAACATACTAACAAACACTCAAGGTTTCGTTTTCTTGTCTTTATTACATTATTGTTATAGGCCGTCACGTATGCGAAGTTACGCTAGCTAATTTAATTTGGCGCGTTATTTTTTAGTTTTTTCCCTGTTCATCCAGCTTAGCATGAATTCTTCCTTCCTTCTTGAGAGCGGAAGGAGTCATTTGATGATTTCCCATCCATAAAAAAGTAGGTATTGTATTCATGTCACCGGAAAATGGCAAACGCCATACGATTGTTAAATATCGTGTGAAATTCTAAACTATTTTTTCTAAAAAAGACACAGATACTCGTATATTGGAAAGGTATTGAATTTGGGTGGGATTAAATGTATCCAAAACGATTTTTTCATAATATATCGAGAAATTATAATCTAATCAAGATTTATTACAATCTTACGGAGTCTGCAATTTTCATGACATTCACCCACTTTCTAGTTAGAGCTAGGTAGGCTAGGCATACTTATCACTTTCACCATATCAGCCGAAAGATGTTCACTGCTGGACATAGGCCTCACCCAAGTGTCTCCACAACAACCGGTCCTGTGCTTCTCGCATGCATCGGCTACCAGCATAGAGTATTTGATAGTCTTTGGCTACCAGCGACCCTCACCGTCATCGGTCCACCTGTCCACTGTGGGAAGTTAGAATTAGTACTAAACAATGGCTGTTTACTAAAGCGACACATATCCGTTTTCCTTATACAGGACATGAAAGGTGAGGTACCTATTTGCAGCTCACGTAGATACATAAAGGATTCTCCGAAATCTGAAAATAAATTGAATGCTCACATTATTTCGTTTAAACGACATGGACTTTATTTAAATTGTATTGTTTCTGATACATTATTTTAATACAAAGGTATGATTTATTATATTATTCTGTGTGTGTAATTTTACAGTAATTATAATTGACTCTCCTCTGCACGAGTTGGTATGATAGTGGTATTAAGTGTTAGTGCTGAGCATATAGGTGTACCTACCTACATACCTATGCATATAAGTCAAAGTCAAAGTCAAAGCATTTATTTCAATTAGACCATTTACAGGCACTTTTGAATTGTCAAGGTCGGTCGGTCAAAAAAAAAAAGATGAAGCTATTTGCACGTTCCAAAGCGTAGATCTCTATGGAGAAGAACGTGCAAGAAACTCCACGGACACTCTTTTAAAAATAAGTTTTTGTTACAAAATTATGGTTACATCATTCATATTGAAATTATACATATATATGTGAGAACGATGTAAAAGACGTGCAGGATAAAAGAGTCCGGAGTAAAAAAGAAACAATTCAAAGAAATAATTAAAATAGACCATGGCAGCCGAGAGATGACCAGTCTCAGCTGACGGCGCCCGTTCACGAACATGACGCATACGCTATGTAATTATGTATATTTCTATGGTGCAGAAAGTAGGTAGGTACCTATCTGATTGAAATAGATAATATTTTTTTAAATGCAAAATATTGGCAAGTCATAAACAATATTGCGCAAGATATAAAAAAATAAAAATAAAAGGTCTTAATAAGTAAGTACTTGGTACTTAGATCGCTGAAAAATGAAAATGCTTGGCAACCAATTAAACGGCTCATTAATCTAATTGGCTGCGACATAATATAATAAGGTACATTATCCACAGAATCAAAGTAAAGAATTACCTACTAGCCTTTTCGAACCCTATGAGTGCCAGTATGTTACTTGGGACGGCTGCTTATCAGACTGCCACCACTCAGTAACTGGGTAACACGATAAGTACCCCTTTTTTTTTCTTTTTTTTGTGGATGTGAAATCATCAAATGACTTCTCCCGCTCTGGGCGGAGCGAAGGCGAAGGGAGTGTCAGACTCTTACTGACTTGTGAGCTTTGCCTTTGCTTTCCAGGGCCGCGGTAACTCTTTCGAACAGAATCCGCCCTACCCTGGCAGGTTAACACGATACCCTTGGCATTACTTCAGTCAGTTGAGGCTTCTGACCACCTGTCGACTTAAAGAGCTTTTTTGAGAACTGTTTGCTTCCAAAGAAGCAAACAGTTCTCAAAAAAGTTCTTTATAAGAAACAAATTTCTTGACGGAGGTTGTCAAAACGTGCTGTGAAGAGTGGTGGTTAAGACTAAAGCCCTACCCTCTTATTAAACACGGAATAAAGTTAATACCAGGAATAACAAAGGAATAACCATACATTTTCATAGGTTTAAACTTGGAATAACTTTATTCCGTGTTTATTAATAAGAGGGCTAAAGATTTATTTATTTATACAAATCTTACCTAAAACTATCATTACAGATAGACTGCGATCCAATGCGATAGATCGACCCGTGCGGTCTCTAAAAACTAGAAAAGCCATAAATCCTTAGTCATAATCATAACTTTAGTTAGGTAGGTAGCAGTCTAGACGACCTCTGATATTGTGTTAATGAGTCAGAGTTTACCAACGTTTGGCGATAGACATCGGTCTAAACGACGAAGCTATATTTAATTGCTGATGCTGACTCATTTATTAGTACGATGAAATACTGTTCTAACATTATACCTATGGATTTTACGCTCGTCTAATAGTATTTTTATGCTCGGTGTAGGATGTTTTGGTTAATTAAACCACACATAGAAATATAGAGTTATCGCTGCATATAACCTGACCCAGCTATGTTGGTGTCAGCTTCCAGAAACCTATGTGTTTGGAAATTATAATGCTTGTTGCATGAAGTTGCGAAGGCATGTCCGCGATAACTGAAGCTCACAATGGCCCATTCAATTTGTACCTATACTTATGGCTATGTCACCGGATAGGTACATATTTGCAAACTCCGTAAGATTAGAAACTTAGCTCCAGTGAACCTTCCAGACAGAAACGTCTACAACGAGTAACGACCAAAGACTACTCTATGACAACGACGGAGTCCCGCGCAGCGTGACTCCGCCGTCGTAGGCACAATTTATACTGTGTCGTAGGTTAGAATGTTGAAATTGATAGTCCAATTTCTCGGAATAACTTCAAGAGAATAAGACCATCAAATTTTGATGCGTTAAAAAGTTCCAAATGTTCAGTTGACAATTTATCGACAGTTTATAAAATCTCTCAAGATATTATACAATCTCACGGAGTTTGCCATTTTCTGGTGACATTACAATAGCCCAATTGTTAGTGAACCAATAAACTGTAGGCTAGTATTGTATTATCTGTGACAGTAGGGTAGTTACGTATTATCTCAGACCAACAAATTTGTTGGTCTGAGCGTATTATAATAAAGCGTGCTTATTAACCCTACCTAACTGGCGAAATGTGGTGTATTATCTGCATCTCTGTCTAACCCTCAGCAATACAGGCGTGGTGTGATGTATGTTAAACGTAGAGCAATAAGCTACTAGAACCAATCTCAATTTAACCACATCAAATTGAAAATCGAATATAAACAATAGGTACAGAGGCCAGCACATCAAGCTAACTGAAACTGTCAAATTTTCCCAATCAACCTTGAACCTAATGCTGTAGAGATAAAGTTGTAAATCTATTAAAGAAAGCTTGTCAATGTGCTGCATCATGGCGACTGTACTTACTTTATGTTTTAGGTACAAATTATCAAATCGATGAATATAACCGCATTGGAATGTTGAACAGTTGGTACTTCATATTTTGTATGGTTATTAGAACGTTAACCGCACAAATGCAGACGTGACGAAAGTCGCATAGAGACGGGAACCGGCCCGCGGCCGCGCTGATAAAAATGCGTCTACTGACTTACCTACTGTTTATAATATACTACTTTACTAAATGCCAAATATGATTAGTTATCTCATGTTGTACCTAACAGGAAAGGCATGTATTGGATGAGTCTTTTATATTTCTATGGTCAGATGAGTGCAATTATGCTAAGTACCTATATGTATTTAAATAATACCTAGGTAATGAATTAATGATTGAATGATATGAAACACCTTTTACCTTGACGAATTCCCTTTGGGCTTTGGTAGAATGAGCACCAAGGTTTAATAAGGGCTGAGTGCACTATTGTTTTCCCACAATGAATCTAATCAAGTGAATTGATCGCTGATCCGGCGATCCTGCAGAAATAAGTAATGCTCTAGGTTCATCATCGTATTGTCCTTAATTCTAGTGAAATAGGGATAAAACAAATTAATTTGTTTGATGTCTACACGTCTACACACGAATTTCTTCTACCTATAGGTACATCTTAATTTTTATAAAAAAAAATTATATTAATCTTTGAACAAATTATTAAATTACTATTGAACTATACTATTATTGTAATAATTAAATTATTTGTGTTTTCGTTGAATTACTATTGTTAATATTATTATCGAATTATTATTGTATTATTGAATATTATTGAATTACTATTGGTATGAATGGATAATTTAAGTATGACATTGAAATATGGAATTATAAAGATTTTTAATTTAGGTGTATGATTTTAAATGCATGAAATGGTTTAGATACTAGGGAATGTTCTAGATTTAATTTGTTAATTTATATACTTTGGGATTAAATGGCTTTATTATTATTATTATTATTATTATAGGTACATCTATATGTCGTCAGTTCAGTCTGTATTAGTCACAACCATTCAAGATTGTTTTAAGTGGATCCGATCGATCTGTAAAAGATCGGTTTTAGCGACAAGCCTAACCTATTGTAGCAATATCCCAAATCTGGCTGTTTGTGTTTATGAGTTTGTATGTTTGTAAGCGTCACCCACGATACAGGAGAAATTCCTAGTGTGGGGCAAAGTTATATAAAAAAAAAAAAATTGCAGCATCTACAATTTCCTAGAACGTTACATTTCACAAATCTGCAAGATACATTTTTGCACCAGACGTCCTACGTGACTTTGATCACCTGTGACAATATTGGACGAAGGTGTGCCAATCACTTAGAAGATTGACTCTTGGAAACTTATTGTTTGTATAGCCAAGAAGTGGCGGAAAGGCGCCGCTAATATTATTGATTGATTTCAAATTAATAATATAATATTATAAACAGGGTCAAATTAAATTAGCTTGCGAAACGCCGCAGATAATGTAATGGGTACCGACTATCGATATCTATTGAGCGGAAAAAAAAACTTTAGTCAATAGTTATGTTTTCTCACCGCACTTGTTAGTATAACTACACCACCAGCGGCCGTTGCCATGTTTTTTTTGGTCTTCAATAGCGACACCCATCACCTCTGCGAAGTTTCGCTACAATATCATTTGCTTCTGCAGTCTGCAGAGATGGTGTAGATAAATAGTAGCCAGAAATCCGACATTCCATTGCAATCCTCTTTTAGGTATGAGTTATTGATATTAATGAAGGACGAAAATACGTAACATAGGTACTAATGTAACACAATAAACGCAATTTTCCTCTTAAAGGGCTTGTACTCTCGTTTTGTCGAGTTATGCGGACAGAAATGTATGGAGCAGTCGTTTTTTTTTTCGAGATTTCAGTGTTGGTCCTATACACGATAAAAGTTGTTCGTATTGACGAGTACAACGACCCCTTAAGAGGTATTGCGTTTATTCTGTTACACGACGTATTTAAAAGAAACGACTGCATAACAATTTACAACATTTAAGTACTTATTTGTTTTTTTGCAAAAGCGTCCCTGGAATTCAGCGTTTATTATACTGTCCTGTTCTTTCCAGGTATCGCCCCTGCGCGGTACGTCCTAGCTGTCCTTGGCTCTGTAGGCATGGCCATAGTCTATGGGCTGAAGGTGAACCTCTCCGTGGCTATGGTGGGGATGCTCAACCATAGTGCCATCAAAGCGGCCCAACAGGCGGAAGATGGGCACAACTATAGTAGTGCGAGCGTGAGCGTGGTTCATGGTGAAGAGGAGTGTACAGGAGGGCTTGCTAATTCTACGGTAAGTACCTAAAATTATGTGTCATGCAAACCTTTGGCTTGGGGCACGGTCGGGCAATAATGTTGTAGGTACTGGATTTCTTTATAACCCACCGGGATAATAATGTGATTTAAATTTGGAGCTCACCGGTCAGGTAAATTGCAACAAACATCACCTTAAATATGACCACGCACATCTAGAACACCCTGTTTATACACTTCTGGACACATCTATTGGCCCACCTTGTATTTTCAGTTTCGTTTGGTCCTAGCTAAAATTTTATATTAGGTCGAGCAAAAAGTTTTTATGCAGTTTTGAACCTGGCACATTCACAATTTCATTCAATAGTCTTTTTTTGAATTTCGAACACAGAATTTAAAGAAACAAATGACAATTTGGAGCCTGTTTGTTGATATCAAACAATCGAATACTAAGAAAACTTGGTTTTATTGGTTTACTTGGATTTAATTCTTGAAAAAGTGATTGATATCTTTGGTTTTGCAACAAACATTACTTATTCTTAACATTAAGGTGAGGTTCTATCAATAATCTATGGATACTTCACCTGAAGTCGCCGCCCAAGCTGTGGCACTTATTCAGGCCGGACACAGCCAAAGAAACGTGAGTGCTCAACTTAATTTAAGTCGATCTGCGGTCCGAAATGTTTATCGGAGGTACCTAGAGACTGGCGGCTTTGTTCGTCGCCAAGGAAGGCCACGATCTCGGGTCACAACTGAAAGGCAGGATCGATTCATCGTGACGACCAGCTTGAGAAATCGTCACCTTACCTCCATTGAGATACAAAACCAACTTCGCGACTTCCACGGAGTATCTGTGAGCGCTCGAACTGTTCGGAGAAGGTTAAAAGAACGCGATATGGTACCACACAAGCCAGCTAATGGGCCCAAACTAACGCGAGCCCACCGAACAGCGCGCCTTCATTTCGCACGCAGTCATTTAAATTGGACACAGCAAGATTGGAGCCGTGTACTCTTTTCTGATGAGTCTAAAATTGTGTTACATGGCAATGATGGAAGGAAGAAGGTCTACCGACGTAAGGGAGAGCGTTTCGCACAATGCTGCTTTGAAGAGAGGGTTGCTTATGGCGGTGGCTCATGGACTGTCTGGGGCGGTATATCCGCGAGCGGCAAAACTCAACTTGAGGTTGTTACAGGACCACGGCTGCCAACATTAAATGCTGAAAGGTACATTCGTGAGTGCTTAGAACCTCACGTGATACCATACGCGGACTATGTGGGCCCAAATTTCCTTTTTATGCATGATAATGCAAGAGCCCATGCGGCCGGCATCGTCAGGGAATATCTTCGGGATGTGAACATCACAGTTATGGACTGGCCAGCCAGAAGCCCAGACATGAATCCCATTGAGCACATGTGGGACGAGCTAAAAAGACGTGTTAGGGCTCGTCAGCCAGTTGCCCAGACGATGCAGGAGTTGAAAACTGCCATAGAAGAGGAATGGGAGATGATCCCTCAAAATTTCATAGAGCGGTTGATAAACTCTATGCCTAATCGTATGAGAGCTGTGGTAGATGCCCATGGAGGCAACACGCGTTATTAAATTAAACCTTTATTTGATAAAACATGTTTTTTATTTAAAAATCAATTGCCTTTAACAAGGCGCATATCCGACTTGTTAGGCGTAGCTCCATGTCGTATGGTATTCTGAATTCAAATTTAAAACAATACAATCGAAAAAGATGGTAAAATGTATCAGGTTTAAAACTGCATCAACAGTTTTTGTTCAATCTAGCAATCATATTTCGGTAGGGGCCATCGAAACCTAAACTCTAAGGTGGGCCAATAGATGTGTCCAGAAGTGTATTAGGTATATTAGTGTAGAAACAGAAACCAACGGAAAGCTGCTCTATTTTCATAATAGGCATGATGACAGTAACTAAAATAATATGTTTCACTAATGAGATGGGATTAAGTAGCTTTTGAAAAATGTATTTATTTTCATAGGCGAGATTGATAATCTATATTTACTAAAATAAAACTACAAAATACAGCAGTCCGTCATGATTAGTTGAACACCAATCAGAGTGAATTACGTCACGAATATGTAAACATTGTAAACGTCACTTTGTTTCGTACGAATTTCGACGATCTCTGCACCGTTTAATTGTTTTTACCTGCATTTATATACATTATTTCGTGATTTCCATCGAGCAGTTGCTTAGTTTTGTGTTCTCAAAATATGGAACAAGGATTTACCAAGCTCTAATTTGCCAAGAATTGATAATGTTGATGCTGGGGGAGTTTTTGGCATCAGACTTTTGTTCAGCACAGTTTACTAATGTCAAAACTACAAGAAGTGGTATATTATGTATAATAATAATCTTTAAAAACTTTATCCCGTAAAATTATTGTTAATAAGAAGCACTTCTTGATAGATTAGTACAGGTTATGGTTACTAAAATATTGTTGAAAATTTAGACATACAGCTGTTGGATCGTTCACAAATAATTTGTTAGGAGTTTTTAATGACGTATTATCGCATTGGGGGACCGCACACCACTTAGTACTTTGGAATTCATATTTAACACGCAAAATAACTGATTGAAGCTTGAGCATACTCTGTGCTTTAGCTCTCTAGTGGGGTAAATTTATACACCCGTGACGTCGCAAGCAGACGCCATGACATGGCCATGAAACCGGGGATTTGGAACGAATTTTAAACTTAAAATAATTAAAGTAGAATTCTTTTTCTAATAAAACTTTGTTTCCTGCAGAAATAATATATTTTTTGGTTATCGATTTAGAATATATTAAGACAGTTTTTCAAAATCAGTCATCATGCCTATTGTAGGTACTTATTAATTATTTTCATATTTGTAGCTATTTTCATTATTGTAAGTAGGTATTAATACATTTATTATTAAGACTGTGATGTCAAACTTATTAGCTTTATGGAAAACTATTTGATAAGGTACTAAAATTTATAAGGTTGCTTTTACTGTCCCATAAAGTTTGTCACGGATCCCATTGCGTGGGTAATAAAGAAAGTGGATATTAATGGCCTTTTGTAACCTCATTATGACGTTGAGCCTATTGGTTAGGATCACAGATATATAGATCGACTAGATAACGCAAGAGCAACTACTTCGCGTGCCAGTTTCGGTGCCCAGCTTGCGTACAAAAATCGTAAGCCGCAACTTTCGCGCTCAGTCTGCATCGATGTACGCTAGTCGGACGTCAGTTAGATGGCAGTTTGATGCAGTTAGGTGGCACATCGTGACGGCATCTTTGAATCGATTTGATTTTCCCATCACTTAAGAGGGTGCCGAGCGCACAGTGGCGCCCTCATCGTTTGTTTGGTTATTTCTTTTATTTTAGAATGAAAATGCAGAAAATAAGCACGTTAAATTGTGCTCCACAAGATTATACTCGCTCGCCGCCCTCTTAATAGTGATTGTGTTGACGTCATAGTAGGTAGTCAAAAAATGGCACGCTTGGTTTTCATACTGTAGATCTGTTGTTAGGACAAATATAATGTTTCGTTGGTCGGAACTTGCAGAGCCCACGGGGTTCCAGGTTCGATTCCTAGGTCATGAAAATGTTATTCGGATTTTCCATCAGCATCTGGCTGGATTTATTTGGCAATAGGCCCACCCCAAATTACTTGCTGCCGTCGCCAAAATGTGGGTGTATGCATTATGTATGCAAATATAAAAGTAATAGGTACTTATAAGTACCTACCTACATCAAATAGACTATACTTATTGTTTTTTCCTCAGTCTTATCTGCTGTTGGACAAGTGAGTGTGACTCAATTTCGCAGAAGGTCTTCGTAATTTCCCAAATCACAATCATATAGGTCTTCTCCGCTACGAGGAAAAACATTAATATTGTTGTCTTGATAAAACTTCTCTCAATGCTATATCGAATTGACCTGATTTTTATCAACTTGCAAATAAACATGAGTGGTTTTTAAACTGCAATTGGGACGATCGTAAACTTGTGATTAATGAATATGATGCATTTCGTTCAGTCTCGGTTTTAAAACATCTCTTGTGACATCGTAAATTAAGAATTCCAGGACAACATACAGCTTTCTCGTTAAAGATAATGATGTACTTAATGTGGTGTCATAGTTTTAATTTTGTATGAGGAAAAAACATGATTTTGCCTGGTTTCGTCATACACAATGTACGAACAGACACGCCAGCACATCAAGCAACCCGAAACTGTCTTATTTTCCAAATCAACCTTGAACTTAATGCTTTAGTAATAAAGTTTTTTAAAATCTATAAAATAAATTTGACAGATTTTTGTACCTTGATGTGCTGGTGGACTGTACAGACCTAAATGACTGAATAATAGCTAGAGAGTGATGTTAAACAATGTATGTTGTTAGCTTGGAGTTCATTATGCTCATATCCAAGTCGACGATGCATCAATCTACAAAACAAAGTTCAAACTAAGAAAGTCGACCTTGATTTGTCATAAAACCATAAATATTATCTTGGCTCGATTCCAAACGTTCCAAATGATTCTGGAGAATGTAGTTGCAATAACAACAATACTGATTTCTTGAGTAATCTTCATCAGACTTATGATTCATAATACATAAGTAGTGTAGCGAAATAAAATGGCGTTTGCTACATTTATACGGAATTTATTTCATAATAGAAAAACCGAAAATTAAACAAACAAAAAATATAAAATGGTAAAGTAAAAAAAAATATTTAGGAGGAACCTGTCGCCGTAATCTCAAACTACCGAAACTATCTAAATTGAATTTACTTAATTTAATTATTTTATTTATGTACTCATTTTGATGTAGGTACGTTAGTACGTAGGTAGGTAGGGACATCAAAATGAGTTGTGTCATAGAGCCATTTCGTGGGTTGAAGACCTCTGCGACCTTTACAGTCCTAGACGGGCATCGCTCCTCATAAAATTCTGGTTAACCGACATCAAAAAGGAGGAGGTGGAAACATAGGTGTGGCCATATTATTAGGGACTAGCACTTCGCCCGCGACTTCGTCCTCGCGGATTTGGTAGGGCCGCTGATCCCAATTTGTATCATTTTTTTTTGAGGAATTGACTATTATGGCTTTTTTGGGGAAAGTTGTCCATTTACATGGGCAGAAGTGGATCTCAAAATTTGCGCAAAGGAAAAAAAAAGATACTTAGGTACCCAGTAAAGGACTATGGATCACCTACATATAATTGTGTAAAACCTACCCTACACCAACTCTACACCTACGCTACACCAGGGTAGGTGTACAGATAATGCCGCCGTTCACAAAACCATGCGTCTTGTAGTGACCAAGATCAGCCTGTTTCAACGAGGAGACATTATTTATCCTTTCCTTTTTGGCAACTAGGCTCATGGTAGTTTAACTCCCACTTAAATATTTATTTTACTCTGTTTTAGGTACCTATCTATTTGTTGTTATAGCGGCAACAGAAATACATCATCTGTGAAAATTTCAACTGTCTAGCTATCACGGTTCATGAGATACAGCCTGGTGACAGACAGACAGACGGACAGCGGAGTCTTAGTAAAGGGTCCCGTTTATACCCTTTGGGAACGGAAGCCTAAAAATTAAACATATAGGTACCAGTCAAATTTTTATGAGAACCATGTATCGCATTCGTTGTTTCAAAAATTTTTTTTGATAATTCAAAATGCCGAAACGAATTGTCTATTGGTCCGTAATTGCGTAGTGAAATGTATTTTAAGTACTTATATCTTTTTATTTATTTTATTTTAAAGAAAGCTTACAGACTAATAACACATTTAAATAGCATGCATACTTAGGGACATTTGCTAATAACAAGCTTCCACATGTATTATATCTACTTATAGTTAACGCGTTATTTGCGTTAACCAATTACAGCCAGACTATGGTTACAGCAATTTAGGTTTCAGCAGATTACAATGTTCACAAATTATACTGGGAATGTCAATCTATGTCAAGTTGTGCAATATCAAAATTAAAGCTATTTTAGGTTGTCACCAAAGTATTCCTTGTTCAAAATCATTTTAATTTTATGTGCGCTGGTACAAAATAAATCAATTTCCAGGGGCTCGATTCTGCTATTGCAATCGTGTCTCAATGACCGGTCAGTGATCGAGTATTTGACAACTTTGACAGTTTTTGTATGGGGAATGTGTCAAAAGTTTGACGTTATACGTCAAAAATCGATCATTGACCGGTCATTGAGACACGATTGCAATAGCAGAATCGACCCCCTGGTGTGACGGTAAACTATTGAAAGCTATTTAACACTACGTATGCAGAAGGCGTTGCGCCTGTACTTTGTCGATGCGAATGGTACAAGGAGTAGCGGCCGCTTCCTTAAGTTGTTTTGATTAGTGCGGAGAAGTATTTTGCTAAGTAGTTCGGGACAATCAACCGAGCCGTTTGCGATGTTCACTAAGAAACAGATATCACTGATATTACGTCTTACTTCCAACGGTAAGAAATGATATCGCTTACTTGACAACGGTGTTCATAGTCAACTGAGAATTGCCTAGCCTTGAAGTCCAAGTACCGCAAAAATTTCCTATGAACAGACTCAATACGGGATTTGTAATCTCGTATTGAGGGTTCCATACTTGAGAAACGTACTCAAGGTGGCTACGCACTAGAGAACAGTAGAGAACTTTTAGTGGTTTTAGGGAACGAAAACTAGAACAGGTTCTAATCATAAAGCCCAAGGCTTTGAACGCCTTGTTGACAACTGCTTCTATATGATCGTCAAAAAGTAGCTTGCTGTCGTGCACTACACCAAGATCCTTGATACTGGTTTCTTTACTAATGTGAGTACCATCTAGTGTATACCCTGGGCCGATAATAGATTTCTGGCGAGTGAATACTACATGGAAACATTTGGATACAGTTGTAATTTGTTGGTTTTGCAATATTGTACAAATCTGTCAAGGTCTGACTGAAGTAACTCAGTATCAGATAATGTACGTACGGACTTTAGGACCTTCATGTCGTCTGCGTAAAGTAGGATATGTGAGTTTCTAAAGCAGTTTTTTATGTCCAAAATAAATATTGTAAACAATAACGGTCCTAATATGGATCCTTGGGGCACTCCTGATGGGACAATTTTCCATCCAGATAAGTATCCACGTAAAACCACAGCTTGCGTTCGGTTATCTATGTATGACGAAAACCACCGGAATAGATCACCGTGAATCCCTGCGGAATATAGCTTCTGAAGAAGCACCCGATGATCTATACGGTCAAAACACTTGCTATAGTCCGTGTATATTGCATCGACCTGGCACCGTTCTTCCATCCCAGCGGTTATAATTTCATTGGATAGTATCAGGTTAGAGGCAGTTGACCGTTTTCTGAGGAATCCATGTTGTTCGTCGCCAAAATGGCGTTGCATAGCTGAGTAAACTTCCGTGTGTACTACTCGTTCAAGAACTTTAGAGAAAAGACATAATTTAGAAATGGGGCGATAGTTCTCTATTTTAGATTTATCCCCCTTTTTAAAAATCGGTGTTATAAATGCAGATTTCCATTTTTTTCCATTTCCATTTTCGGGACGATACCCTCTCTCAACGACCGCTCAAACAGAACACAGACTGGCGCCACCAGGCTCTTTGCACAATTAATTATGATAATAGGGGGTATCAAATCTGGCCCACCAGATTTAGACGGGTCCAAACTTTTAAGTAGCTTGAGTACCATCTCAGGACACACGTTGACCGTACTCAGGTTCACTGAGCTAGCAGAATTAACATCTGAATTAATATCTAGATCGTCAGGTTCTGAGTCAGATTGTTGGAAGGTAGACTGAAAGTAAGAAGAAAATAGCTCAGTGGTACCCTCGCCGGTGTCTGCGGACGAGTCCATGTATTGTAGTACGTTAGGTACTGTGTTACCACTTCTTTTGCTTTTAATATACGACCAGAAACATTTAGGATTTTTAGCAATTGAAGATTCTATTTTATCCATATAAGCATCAAAACAAACCGCCTCTAATTCCTTAGCTCGGTTTCGCAATAGAGAAAAGGAGTGGTAATCGGATAAGTTGCCATAATTTTTTTATTTGTTATGGTATTTGTGTTTTTCTTTTAGCTTTTTTATTAAAGCACTGCTAATAGCAAGGGGGGTGTGTTGATTTTTTTAATGGTTTAACGGGAATGTACAAGTCCCTGAGCTCGTATAATTTGGTGTAGAAAAGGCTAAGGGCTTGGTCCAGGGATCCAGCCGACAACAACATATTCCAGTCTGTAAGATCTAGTGAAGACCTAATTGCAGTGTAATCGCCTCGATTAAATATGTACTTTGTGCCAGGTTTCTCAATAAGTTTATGAACTTCAACGAAATCAGCATTAATAATCAACGGTTTGTGGTGAACATCAACAGGTACCGCCAGCTAGTTTTTTTTTTTTTTAAAAGAAAAGGTTTTTTTATTATAGCTCACATCCTCACATTCTCCTTGCTGATATTTTTCTTCAGACTGTTGAATTGGTTGGTTTTATCTTATCGAAGATTCAATCTAGACTTTACTACAAATAATCAAACGCAACTGTCGCCGTTAATTTTCAAGATACCTAATAAGTATATCTCTAGATTGTAGAAATCTATTGGTAACCTTTTATCATACTTGATTTTCTGTTTTTAGGAACCAGATGGACCGTTCGAATGGTCTTCAGAAGTTCAAGGCATTGTACTCAGCTGTTACTTCTGGGGCTATTTCGTCTCACAGTTACCTGGTAAGTTAAGATAAGAACCTACATGCATCTACAGTATAAACCAATTACGACCGCATTCGATTGTTTCGCTCCGGAAAAAAACCCTGGACCCAGCGTCGATTTGCATAAGCATTAGTGGCGAATTGGCAAAACTAAATGCACACCATCGGGATCGTCCGGCACACTATGCAGTGTGCAATTGTGCATTTCAGCCCCGCTGCCACTTTCTTTACTGGCTAATATTATATTTAGCTCGGATTCATCTATTCTCACGTTATTTCCGTAGTTTGCGTCCTCGATACAAAGGCTAGTCCTACATGTTATGTTTGTTTCTTTGTCCTCCAGCCGCCCGCATAGCAGAGCTGTACTCGGCAAAGTGGGTGATGTTCTTTAGCGTGTTCATCAACGTGGTGTGCACGCTGCTGACCCCCGTCATGTGCGAGCTGCACTACTCCGCGGCGGTGCTCATGAGGATCGGCGAGGGCATCGGAGGGGTGAGTGCTTACATTTAGATTAACTTAGAAGTAGGATCGATTAGTACATACGATCTGGACCGGTCCATGTGGCATTGGGGGAGGTTAGGCTGTGTTCGTCTATCGGCTGAAAAAATGATGATGAAATGACCACATTTATTGAGCACCCCGAGCACATTTTAATTGCGCTTAGGGATCTGTAGCCTTGTTTATTTTTTATAAAACTTTCGGATCATGGTAGGTTAGGTACACCGCATTTAGGTCCCAATTCATCGAGCACATTTCAAAGCAATGCACTTATTGGTGTTATATGTGTACGGCTGAACTGAATAAGGAATTTTTGAACTAACGGTTATTCAAGATGATTACAAAGTTTTTGCCTTACCAATATGTGCCAACATATTGCATAGGTACTCATATCGTCATCTTAGGAAGACTTAGGCTATAAAGGAGTATCGATTTCTTCATTTCACTAACAGACTTCAAAAATCGATTCGCAAAGGAAAGAATGGCTATATCAGTAACGAATTTGTTTGTAGGTAGGCTGAAGGAGTTTGATCTCTTGACTAGAGTCAAGAGCAAACCCATCACCAATAAAAAAAAAAAAAAAAAAAAAAAGATCTCGGAACTATCAAATGGAAATAACATACTTAGCTATTTAATATCATGGCAGTAAATTGTATACATAGGTGCGTGATTCTACATAAATAGAATCACACGGTATTACCCATGCATTCATCGAATCCTAATATAAATAACAATACATTCCTTCTTCTTCTGGGATCATTGTCCTAAACGACGTCAAAGTACTGTCTTTATTGATTTCAATGTGTTCGTTAACGCCTCTTCATACTAATCATGTTTACGTTACTTTGGTATTGATAGCATCGTTTTATTTAGACATTACATTTGTGAAAACTATAGGTAATATTCTCAAGACTGGAGACAATATTGTTTGTTCTGTGTCTGGGTGTAATTTATCTATAATATGTATGTATTTATAAATTATATAAGTATGTATATCAGTTGTCTGGTTACCATAACACAAGATCTGCTTAGCTTGGGATCAGATGGCCGTGTGTGAGTTGTCCCAAGATATAAAAAAAATATGTTTGCTCTACATAGGTAGGTCTCTGGCGTGTTTACTTATAAGCAACCCTGTTTTAGAAAAAACTGGTACTAAACTTAAAAGTCCGGTCAAGAGCGAGTCGGACTCAAGCCTAAGGGTAACTATAATAAATAAATAAATCATCATCATCATCATCATCATCATCATATTAGCCGAAAGACGTCCACTGCTGGACATAGGCCTCCCCCAAGTGTCGCCACAACAACCCTCGCATCCATCGGTTACCCGCGACCCTCACCAGGAATAAATAAATAATAAATCTTTATTCAGAATCTTAAAAGGTAAAATACAATATGAATCTATAATTGAAAATGTAGGTATAATAATGTTAGATGCCTGTACTAGGATAATCCTGTATCACAGGCTGCAGGAGCTCAAACAATATGCTGTAGGACATTCTTTTTTTTTGTTAATGACTAACATTACATAATGGCAAACTTATTTTAATTAACTTAAACTCTACTAACATAGAACTAAACACAGGATTATTACAGGAAAGTATTTGCATCAGCAGAATTATAAACTAGGTTACTAAGTTGCAAAAACACATTCGAGGCGCTCTTGTACAGCCCCGTGATAGACAGCGCAGTACTATTTCTAAGGTCCCGATGGACCCTATTCATAAGCTACCGTAAGTACCCTTGGTGTGCAGAACCTGAGAAGGCTGCGTGGTGTCCACTATTCCTTTCTCTTTCTAAAGTTGTATTCTTATCCAGGGAGTGACATTCCCCGCCATGCACACGCTGCTATCAAAGTGGGCGCCTCCTTCGGAGCGGAGCTTCATGGCCGCCCTGACTTATGCTGGAACTTCCTTGGGCACCGTCATCTCCATGCTGATGGCAGGAGTGCTTACTGCTAATATTGGTAAGACCTTCAAGATTAACAGATAGTATGTAGAGAACAAAGATCTCGAATGCTGTATATGTCCAACGAGATGAATGTTCATTATACAGGGTTTCGTTATCTGTTATTTTTGCTGTCTCTTAACCTTCTAACATATTACTTCTGTATTGGGGTTCTTGATAATGAAACACTTTTCTTCGCTAGTTTCTTCAGATTTATTCTTGATGTTTCTTCAGAGTTGTTCTTGCTGATGTTTCTTCATGGAGAGCTGGAGACCGTCTGTACTAATTCGCTGAACCGATTTTGAACCCTAGAGGCTACTTTTTATTTGCGAAAATAAAACTTGAACGGGAGCTAAGACGAGGGCAAAAGCTAGTATAGTTATAAATATTTTTGAAGAAAACTTTACACACTTTTCCATCGACTCTACGACGAGCAATCTATCGACACAATACGAAGTAATCGATTTCCGACCTTAACTCATTGTCTTAATTTCGGAAATCGGTTACTTCGTTTTGTGTCGATACGTCCTTTTTTCTTATGACGGCAGCCTACTTCTCAGACCTATTTTTGGAAACTGCGCCATGATTGCTTAATATAATTCAGCCGATCAAAAGTCATTCTACACTTCTTTCCCCACAGGTTGGGAAAGCGTGTTCTACGTGATGGGAGGCCTGTCCCTCATATGGTGCATCCTGTGGGTGGTGCTGGTGCAAGACTCGCCGCAGCAGCAGCCGTTCATGACTGCCACCGAGAGGGACATGGTGCTCACTGCGCTGGGCAACCAGGGACAGCAAGCTAATAAGGTGAGCCAGGGGTTGGTTTTATCACTAGAGCGATGGACCTTGTGTGGCCTTGGCCTCAAACGTGTATAGTTCAAAGAGCAAATCATCTGATTGGTAATTTCCACTTTGTCTATAAATTTGGATACCTAAGCATCAGCAGATTTTTTGGCCTTTAGGCAACATAATAAATCAATATCCAATATGTAGGTGTAACTGTCACAGCCAACAAGCTTATTCAGCCGTTTCATTAAAAGCCTAGCCATTTCATTGAACTGCGCCGTTTAATCAGCGACACAAGTGACATGAGCAAGTCAATAAACGATATTGAACAAAAGATGTCACTTAAGTCGCTAAAGAATTTGCGCATTTAAATGAAAAGGTTAGGCCACCAATTAAACGGTTAATGGTTGGCTACGACATATCTATCTACACTCATACTTTGAAAGTTAAGTTATAGTCCAATGTAATAAGCAGATAAGTAGGAATATAGTCTTTTACCGGGCACAAATCTTGATTATTTGCTACGGGGAATTCCTCGTGGGAATATTCTCGGGTTGCTACCGAGAAAATCGTCGATATCATCATTTACCTACTTGTTTTATTTACAGCACAACCACCCGGTACCTTGGCGCGCCGTGTTCACATCACCAGCCTTCCTAGCCATCCTGGTAGCTCACACGTGCTCCAACTTCGGCTGGTACATGGTGCTCATCGAGCTGCCCTTCTACATGAAGCAAGTGCTCAAGTTTAATATGACTGAGGTAAGTTTCTCTCTTAAATTCTTGTATGTAGGGAGTCAGTGATAACATGACAATCGACAGGGCAGAATAAAATGCTTCCTGAGTACAAAAATATGATTCTATTTTTAGTCTGTCAGTTAGATTATCAAAAAATATTGGATATGTAGATATTTTTTACTTTATTAAATCAATAAAAATCTACGAAGATAAAACGCATCAAAAATCAGGAGTAGGGGCTTGTGACGTTACTTTTATGTTTAAAGTGTACCATACCGTGACGTCACACGAGTTTTCAATGCACTGTACAGTTCTCGTCAAATAACTGTGCCCCTCTGAAGTTAGCCGTTTGCAAAGATCGCTTGGTGCAGTCACGTAGAGGGAGCAAGCGGGACGCATGCATCGAACGTAAACGTAAGACTGAGACATAAAATCGCGCCCCCATGTCTCTTGCGCATGCGCAGTTGCAGTTTGTTCGTAATTTTGACTACTACGCAGCCACTCGTAGCCAACTTCAGAGGGGCAAAGTTATTTGACGAGAACTGTACGTTTCATCTTCACTTTTTGTTTACGTGAAAAAAGAAAAAATACGTGTTCAATATTTATTGGAAGTCTATCTGACGTAGGTATCCTACTAATTAGATTTTTTAAATCTATCTACCACTTCTAATCAAGTTTAGAAGGACGATGATCATTTGAAACATAACTAAATCAGACCAGTCCAGCGATTCTGTACTCCGGAACCGTAAAAGCTGTTTTGTTTCAGAACGCATTGGCAGTGTCTATGCCCTTCCTATCTCTATGGTTCTTCAGCATGATCCTGAGTCGAACCTTGGACTGGTTGCGCGGCAAGGGTACCATCACCACAACCACGGCGAGGAAGATTGGAACCATCTTTGGTAAGATTAAGAAACGAACGCATGCACTTTTCTGAAGATAAACATAAAGTTCTTAATTAACTTTCTAGTCCTAGGTATCATTTGCGGAATTTGTTCGAAAGAGTCACCATGGCCCTGGGAAGCAAAGGGCAATAGGCGGAGCACGGATGGGTTTTAGTCAGTAAGAGTCTGACACTCCCTCCCGCTCCAACCAGAGCGAAAGGGAAGGAGTAATTTGATGAAAAAAGTCTTAGGTATCATGCGCATTCGTGAGAGGGCTGATCCCGCTAGAAGGAGACGTTGGGGAGGCAACCGCCTCGATGCCTAAAACGCCGAAATCCCGCCTGCGTCAAGGCAGGTGGGACTCCGGGTCGCGGGCGCTCAGAGTGGGGACTCTATCCGCCAACCAAGTGATCCCGGGAAAGACGGTGGTACAGTGATCATGCGCCGTATACAGCGAGGCTCAGGGGAGACCCCTTTGCGGTCTCCCCACGGATGTGCCATATCAGGCGTTGCACAGAGTGGGTTCCGAAGTGGTCTTTTAAGAGATACCGAGGCCCCTTTCATGTGCTGATGGTGATCACCGGAATGGTTTTAGTGAGGTCAAAATCCCAAACTCCTTGGTCTTTTTACTCAAAAGACCAGGCGCCATTTGAAGGTTTCCTCCCGAAAACAAATAAAAAAAAGGTATCATGCGCATGCGTAGGTACCTACTGAGTTTCAAGAAATAGGCCTTGTTCTTGAAAATAAATAAACCCATTTTCAAGGACAAGGTCTTGTAAGTTTTTATGAGAAACCGTGAGTAAACGAAATAAGGGGGTATTTGTATTTTATATTATTTATTTTTAATTCAACAGGTTGTTTCACTGCATAATAATCTGTTGTTAAAGTCCGTTTGTCCATGGGCTGCTGGACAATAAAATTATAACAATAGATTTTTATTAGTGCATTATCGTAATCGTTGCTTTTCACGTGCCTAAGCTAAGGCTAAAATTTTATAATATTATACTAACGATAGTCATTTTTAGAATTCCGCACCCCTCGGATACGGACAAATAGGGCCCTATTACTGAGCCTCTGCTGTTCGTCCGTCTATCATTCTGTCAGTGGGCTGTTTCTCATGAAATTTATTGTGTAAAGAGTTGAAATTTTCACAGAAATAAAATAAAATTACCTAACCTTTACTTTATTTTATTTTTATTATTTCTTGTGCGACAATACAAATTCCACCCTACAAGGAACATGTTTTTTTAGTTTTAGGTGAGGAACCCTTCGTGTGCGCGTCTGACTCACTTGGCCGGTTTTTTACGTCCAAGTGTTTATCAAGTGAGGTTGAAACAACGGTGCTTAATTACTACATTACTACATATTACATTGCCCCCCAGCATCCCTGGTCCCGGGCGTCTGCCTGCTGGCGATCTGCTACATCGGCTGCAACCGCTCGGCGGCGGTGGCGCTCATGGCGCTGGTTCCTCTCCAACCATATCGATATCTCGCCTAACTTCGTGTGATACATTGCCCCCCAGCATCCCTGGTCCCGGGCGTCTGCCTGCTGGCGATCTGCTACATCGGCTGCAACCGCTCGGCGGCGGTGGCGCTCATGGCGCTGGTTCCTCTCCAACCATATCGATATCTCGCCTAACTTCGTGTGATACATTGCCCCCCAGCATCCCTGGTCCCGGGCGTCTGCCTGCTGGCGATCTGCTACATCGGCTGCAACCGCTCGGCGGCGGTGGCGCTCATGGCGCTGGTTCCTCTCCAACCATATCGATATCTCGCCTAACTTCGTGTGATACATTGCCCCCCAGCATCCCTGGTCCCGGGCGTCTGCCTGCTGGCGATCTGCTACATCGGCTGCAACCGCTCGGCGGCGGTGGCGCTCATGGCGCTGGTTCCTCTCCAACCATATCGATATCTCGCCTAACTTCGTGTGATACATTGCCCCCCAGCATCCCTGGTCCCGGGCGTCTGCCTGCTGGCGATCTGCTACATCGGCTGCAACCGCTCGGCGGCGGTGGCGCTCATGGCGCTGGTTCCTCTCCAACCATATCGATATCTCGCCTAACTTCGTGTGATACATTGCCCCCCAGCATCCCTGGTCCCGGGCGTCTGCCTGCTGGCGATCTGCTACATCGGCTGCAACCGCTCGGCGGCGGTGGCGCTCATGGCGCTGGTTCCTCTCCAACCATATCGATATCTCGCCTAACTTCGTGTGATACATTGCCCCCCAGCATCCCTGGTCCCGGGCGTCTGCCTGCTGGCGATCTGCTACATCGGCTGCAACCGCTCGGCGGCGGTGGCGCTCATGGCGCTGGTTCCTCTCCAACCATATCGATATCTCGCCTAACTTCGTGTGATACATTGCCCCCCAGCATCCCTGGTCCCGGGCGTCTGCCTGCTGGCGATCTGCTACATCGGCTGCAACCGCTCGGCGGCGGTGGCGCTCATGGCGCTGGTTCCTCTCCAACCATATCGATATCTCGCCTAACTTCGTGTGATACATTGCCCCCCAGCATCCCTGGTCCCGGGCGTCTGCCTGCTGGCGATCTGCTACATCGGCTGCAACCGCTCGGCGGCGGTGGCGCTCATGGCGCTGGTTCCTCTCCAACCATATCGATATCTCGCCTAACTTCGTGTGATACATTGCCCCCCAGCATCCCTGGTCCCGGGCGTCTGCCTGCTGGCGATCTGCTACATCGGCTGCAACCGCTCGGCGGCGGTGGCGCTCATGGCGCTGGTTCCTCTCCAACCATATCGATATCTCGCCTAACTTCGTGTGATACATTGCCCCCCAGCATCCCTGGTCCCGGGCGTCTGCCTGCTGGCGATCTGCTACATCGGCTGCAACCGCTCGGCGGCGGTGGCGCTCATGGCGCTGGTTCCTCTCCAACCATATCGATATCTCGCCTAACTTCGTGTGATACATTGCCCCCCAGCATCCCTGGTCCCGGGCGTCTGCCTGCTGGCGATCTGCTACATCGGCTGCAACCGCTCGGCGGCGGTGGCGCTCATGGCGCTGGTTCCTCTCCAACCATATCGATATCTCGCCTAACTTCGTGTGATACATTGCCCCCCAGCATCCCTGGTCCCGGGCGTCTGCCTGCTGGCGATCTGCTACATCGGCTGCAACCGCTCGGCGGCGGTGGCGCTCATGGCGCTGGCCGTCACGTGCATCGGCGGCATGTTCTGCGGCTTCCTCTCCAACCATATCGATATCTCGCCTAACTTCGCAGGTAAGCTTGCATTATATTAGCGTTGCTTAGATATGGGGGGGCTTTTGCCCAGCAGTGGGTATCCATAAGCTAAATAAATAAAAACTTTATAGGGGCGAATAAGCAATGTACACAATGCAGTCCTAACAGACCATGGGGTCTGTTAGGACTGCATTGTGTACATTGCTTACAACTTTTATATGGATAAAAGTTGTAGACCGTTGTTTCGAATCCAACCAGGGACTTAATACGTGCAGAAAGTGAACAATTACATTATTTTTAAATTGCACGTACACGATCTAGGTACTTCTTATGTAATTTTATTTACAAGACAAGCAGTACTGTATAACATGGGCTGATTATGCTTTATCTATTCTTATAATTATGTATATAATAGTAAGCTGAAGAGTTTGTCTGTTTGGTTGAACGCGCTAATCTCAGGAACTACTTATTGGTTCGAATTGAAAAAAATATTTTGGTGTTCGATATCCCATTTATTGAAGAAGGCTTAACATCACGCCGCGACCAATAGGAGCGGAGCATTAATGAAAGAAGTGTCGCAAGCGAAGCTGCGCGGGTCAATTAGTGAAAAATAGATATGGTCTACACATAAGTGAAGTTTCACCTGGAATTTAATTTGACATCGTTAAAGTAGTTCTCACTTGGACATAACCATATTATATTTAAATTATTTCTTGTAACTTGAGTCAAAACCACAAGTCTTTATTTATAAATTGCGGTTATTCTCAGCGGTTCCTTTACTTATGGGTGCCCCAGTCGGTCATTGTTTCATACAAACGTACAGTTCTCGTCAAATAACTTTGCCCCTCTGAAGTTGTGTCGAGTGGCTGCGTAGTAGTCAAAATTACGAACACACTGCAACTGCGCATGCGTAAGAGACATGGGGGCGGGGCGCGATTTTATGTCTCAGTCGCTCGTTTACGTTCGATGCATGCTTGCGTCCCGCTTGCTCCCACGTGACTGCACCTGCGCGATCTTTGCAAATGGCTAACTTCAGAGGGGCAAAGTTATTTGACGAGAACTGTAGTCTGGCGTTTACTCTACTGATTGATGGTGTACGTTGAGAAAAAAAGTCACATAATTATATTTATCTCGGCATTATCTAGCCCTGTAGGTTATGGAAACAAAACAGAAAAAATATTGATGTGCAAGTTATTTTTGTAAATAGTATTTTATATTTGCACGCCGAAATTAAAGGCAGAATAAGAGAACAATTTTGTAAATTTTGCCAACCTTCTGTACCTTATTTA
Source organism: Melanchra persicariae (assembly GCA_947386135.1). Lineage (NCBI taxonomy): Eukaryota > Metazoa > Arthropoda > Insecta > Lepidoptera > Noctuidae > Melanchra > Melanchra persicariae. Next base: position 15,018,283 of record OX376664.1, read on the forward strand.
TGCAAATAAATGATTTTATATTTGTATATATTTGTGTCGAAACTTCCAAATAACACAACTTTTGGCGTAAATAAATAACTTATTTAGTACACAAATAGCAAAATATTGACCATACAGGGATAGATTATTTCCTAAATTAAATATAAAAAATATTTGAAACAGATTACATTCAGCACTTTTTTCATAATATCCTTATTACCAAATGTCTTTCAATAAATTGCTCATGCGTTTATTCCTTCCTTTAAACGATGTTGGAAGAGATAGCATGCATTTTACCGCGCCCGTCAACGAGTTCAGCCGTTCGACTAGTGCACCCTTATGTAATGAGTATACATGTACATATTGTGTGTTCTTCGCAGGTACATTAATGGCTATAACCAACACTGTGGCGACTATTCCCGGCATTATAGTTCCCATCTTCGTAGGCCAAGTCACTCATGGAAATGTAAGTATATTCCGATTCTTCTTCTTTTCAAGTCGATGGTTAACTCATTCGATTGTCCCCAGTGCCTATACTATGGGGATTTAATAAATGCCACCGATGCTGCAATTAACGTAGCCATCTACTGGGCACAAAAAATCTGAGGAGTTTTTCACTTAATTGATGGAAATGATTTTGGCATTAACTTATTTTTAGATTATATTTTAGTGAGTTTGCCCGAAAAGAGCACACATGATTCTAAGACCAGTTTTGAAAATCAATACTTGTGCTCGTTCCAATGCTGCCATTATTGAACCGCTTTAAAGAAAACTTAAAAAATACTGCGACCATAGAGGTGTGAAAACTTCTATTTTCGAATATATTTTTTTTTACGTTAACTTTCAAGATGATCACTATCTACCAATGACACACAATTCGCATATTCCTTGTATCTTACTAATCAATTTTAATTAATTTCCCAGCAAACAATCTCAGCGTGGCGCAAGATATTCTTCACGACCATAGGTCTTTACGTCATAGAGTTAGTTACGTACACCATCTTCGGTTCTGGAGAAGAACAGCCTTGGAACAAGGTGGAGGCGGAAGAAGAAAAGAAGGAGAGCCATAAGCCTCTAAATGTTGAATAAGGGCTCTTATGTAGAATATGCTGAAGTATGGAGAATTAAGGTTATTTTGTGATGATTGGATGGCTATTATAGTGTTATATTAAGCTCTAAAGAGGCAAACATTGTTCATAAAAAACCCGACCGCTAAAAACGAGCAAAAAGTTCCAAACATGTCGCTTTTCAAGCAGTCTGATGCAGTTTGTGGCCTCAGATCTGTGATTGAACTGCATCAGACTGCTTGAAAAGCGTTTTTTAGGAACTGTTTACTCGTTTTTAGCGGTCGGGTTTTTTGACAGTAATTTTTATTTATTTCCTACATTTTAGTGACTTGTATTTTTTTTCATTTGCGGGCGCCATTTTGAAAATTTTATATAGCCTATGTCACTACCTACCACAATTCTGACGAATTCAACGACACCTGTCAAAATCCGTCCAGCCGTTTGGGCTGTAGGGCGTGCCAAAGAAATGGACATACATACATACGTTCGAAAAACATTACTTCTGATGCAGTCGGGTAAAAAGAAATGACTTGCTACTCTCAATAGGTAGTTTTATAGGTACTTAAATATTATGGAACAGAATAGGTAAGTATTTGAAATTGTCTGCAGGATTTATAGGTAAATGGGTTGGTAAGGTAATCTCATAATGCAGTAAAATTGGAAACATAAGTGAGATATTTGGCAAATCAAAATTAGAATGTTAAAAATTATGCTTTAAATGTCGTTGTAGGAAGCTTGTAAAACAATAGGTTATTAATGAATAATTAGGACCGATTTAAGTCCGAATAAAGGAATAATCAAAAGAAAACTTATTTTGCATAAATGAGTATTTTTGTAACATACTAGCATATTTTTCTAATCAGAATGTGCCATGGTATCATTTGTATTAAACACTTTTATTCATTTTAAATCTTGCAAGTTGTTTAACATTTTTATAGATTTTTTTGTTTATACAAACTTGTTATATTACAATAGCTTTTGTTTTTGCTTTTGCCAGCGACTTCGTAAGCGCATAATTATTATCCCGTTTTTTTTATTGAGGAAAGTACTTGCTCTTGTTTTTCCCCGATTCCGTAGGAATTTCGGGAAATCCTCTCTTAGTGCTTCCTTACACCTCAAGGAACCTACATGCCAAATTTCAGCGTTCTACAAACAGGAGCTTCGGCTGTGCGTGCTCTGTCTGTCAGTCACTCAGTAACGCAAGTTTTATTTAAATTGATATTGATGATCAATGAGTACTTAGAATGTAATGAGCTAGACTTAAGTAAAACTTTAATGGTAGGTATTAAATCAAACGGGGTGGATAAAAACGGAGGGGTGAATAGTAACAAAACTTTGATAAGGTTTTTCATTTTAATATCATAATATTGGTGGTCTAAGAAACCAATCTTACTATTATTTCTATTAATTCAATAAAATTGGAGACTGCAAATGCTGCTAACAACATTTAAATAACGTAAAAATCCCCTTCAGTTTCGGTTCAGTTTTGTGCCGATTCACCCCGTTTTTAGGTACCTACATACATTCTATATTTATTTTTATTTGAAAATCAATTTAATATTAATTTTAAAGACATAATAATAATGAATATTGACTGAAAGAGAATATTAACTACAAAAATGATATCAATATGTTTAAGTTTTGATATTAGTATTTGAAATTATATGCATTTTACTATAGAACACTAAGTAAGTATAAATAGTTTAGTAAGTATATTTAAATTTTATAAATATTAACCAAGCTAGATGTACGCTTTGTACTTAAAACTGTAAGTTCGCTTACCAAAGACATATTGTGTACTTATGCAAAGGTTTTTAATAAATAAACGTTTGATCTATTATATTTAGTTTTATTAAGTAAAAAACCTTATTTATAATATTTACAAAATTCTAAAAGAGTTTGTTGGGAACATCTTATAGCGATATATCAATTACCAGCAGTATTCATAAAACTTTAAAACATCTGTACAGATTCTTTATTCTAAATTTTATACAGAGAAAATGAAATTAGAATCTCTTAGACAGTATTTTAACTAAGTAATGGTTATTTTTTTTTTATGAATAAAGGCCTGTTTCGGTATTTATACGATATCAATGTTCTTTATTCAAACTTGGAACTTGGAAGATAACCTGCCCTCGATTTCAGAATTGAGTATTGTCACATTAGGCTCCACTTTGATGCCAAATTTTCATGCTGTGGTAAGTTCTCAACATGATATTCTTAATTCAGAATCCGGGGGAAATTCACTACTTTTCTTCCTACAGTTACGTTTAAGACCATAATATTATGGAAATAAATAAATACCAATTTTTAGTCTTCAACCATCTACCGAACACGAACAAGTTTGCATATGTAGGAGGGTCCGAAGTTGGCGCCGACCGAGGGCGTGACGAGCTGACCGTACTTAGGAGCTGCAGAACCGGTGCCCAATACCAGCGTGCTTGCCAGGCCTGACATTGTGGATGACATGTCCCTGCAAACAGTTCGCTGTGTTTATACAGGGTGTTAGGGACATCGTAACGCAAACTTCACGAAAAGGCTACACTTAATGCCATTAACCAAATTGTAGAAGTCATTAATCTCGCTAATGATCGGTTTACAGACCACACATGAAAAACGTCTTTTCTAGACGGTATGTTAGACGCTACACACACATGGGTTAGTTAGTGTTTTGCTATTAGGCAGGATGCGCTGACCTTTTGCAACAAAACAACTGAGCAGATGCCTAATTCTAATTTTATTTACATTGCTTTTTTTAGTGAAAGTAGTGATTTAACTATTTTTTTTATAAAAAATCACATTGGGTTGGGTAAGAATAACGAATATAAACAGTCTAAAGTAAAAAAAAACGCCTGAAAAAAATTAAAAAATGAGGAAAAAGCCGACGAAAAATTGCAACGCGGGAGGGTACAGAATCATGTCCTGGATCCATGGTATTCGTTTGTGCGTCGATGTCCCTTACACGCTGTATGAGGGGGAAGATAAGACAGTCACTTTCATATTGCACTAGCTGCACTCCACTCGAGCACATACATAGAGACGAAGATAACGCAAGAATCACGATCTGTATGAAAACCAAGCGTGCGATTTTTTGACTACCTACTATGACGTCAACACATGCACTAATAGGTGATGGGAAAATCAAAACTATTCAAAGACGCCGCGTGTACCACCTAACCATATACCTGACACCTAACTGACGTCCGACTAGCGTGATGCAAATTGAGCGCAAACAAAGACTACAATAGTATACTGGCTAAGCGCAAAAGTGGCGGCTTACGATTTTTGATCGTAAGCTGGGCACCGAAACGGGCTCGCGAAGTAGTTGTTCTTGCGTTATCTATGTCTATCTGTTTCTGTGCACTCGCGTTTATAATATTATTTTATAGTTGCGAGATCTTTGAAGTCACACAGTTAGTTATTTATTGAATACCACATAAAATGACACCAGTCCAACACAGAAAATATAAGCGTTCAATGGGCGATCTCTTATAAACAACCTTTGGATGGACTGAAAGACTGGGAGTGGTGGGTAAATAAAGACTGTATAGGCCCAAGGCAGGAAGTCTCGACATAGGTAGCTAACGATCGCATAACGAGCGAATTCAGTCGTTAAGTCCTAAGGCCACCCGTACACAGTCACTCTTGAACGCGATCCACGATCAAAATCAATGATCTGATCTGTGGATCGCGTTCAAGATTGACAGTGTACGGGTGGCTTTAGGAGTTATCGACCGTATTCGATTGGTAACTATGTCGAGACTTCCCGCCCTGGTACAGTTCTCGTCAAATAACTGTGCCCCTCTGAAGTTGGCTACGAGTGGCTGCGTAGTAGTCAAAATTACGAACAAACTGCAACTGCGCATGCGCAAGAGATATGGGGGCGGGGATTATGGCGGCGCGATTTTATGTCTCAGTCGCTCGTTTACGTTCGATGCATGCTTGCGTCCCGCTTGCTCCCTCTACGTGACTGCACCAAGCGATCTTTGCAAATGGCTAACTTCAGAGGGGCAAAGTTATTTGACGAGAACTGTAGAAGTAAAGCAAGCGAACTGTATGTGTCGGACGATGCAATGCCGCGATGTCGCTCGTTGACGACGTCGCGTCGTAGTGTGTTCATAGGGTTTAGATGTATTTGTGTGTACATTTATTTTCAAATATGGTTTGGAAGAGTTTCCATCACAGCCATGTGGAATAGGCAATTGACTTGGTCGATTTGTTTGTCGCTTACGTGTCTAACCCAATGATTCCACTGCTGCTGTTGCCACTTCAGCTGGTTATTTTGTGGGCTTTCTAGATTAGTTCAACCACGTACTACGGTTTATCTAAATGATGCTTACTTGACAGTGGCGACCAGGCTGTGCGCCTCGAAGGCCTGCTTCAGAGTCATGTGTACGACGCCATCATTCTGCACGGGGCTCAGTGAACACGTCGAGTATACCACAGTGCCACCTACTTTCACTAGTCTTAGGGCGTTACTGGAATAGACCAAAATAATAAATGAGTAAATAAGAACATTGTAAACGGGAAGTGAGATAAAGCATGGTTGTTCTATTAAAGTAAGTAAATCCATAATGATACATGTAAGATAGATGCATACTTAATCAGTTATTGAAAAACACAGGAAAAGAGACATGAGGATACTAGCATGTCACATAGAAGTTCTATGATATGTGTTTCTATGATAGAACCACATGCCGTATGAAACATGTGACATCCAAAAACTCACATTGGGCCTAAGTACTGGATTAGGGCACAGCAGCCCATCTCACAGGGAAGAGGGTTGTGTACCAGTAGCAGGAACATGATACCAGGCTTAATTGATTGATTGCACGTCACTAGTCCGTAGCACCAAAGCCCAAAGAGTTACACTGAGTTCGTGTACTGCATAGGTTACACAAACTAGGCAGGAAAGTTCCACTACATGTACCACATAGCATACAATGAATTATTGACGTGGTTATCTGCTGTATGGAAGAAAGTTGAACGCTCTTATGTACTGTCTTACTTACAGCAACAACTGTGACTGCATTTCAGGTATCCTGAGCCTTTCCTTGATCCTGTCTGGGCGGTAGATGTTGTTCTCGTCATCGTTCATGGAGTGACGGTCCGTCGTGCATGGCACATCCACTAGAACCTGGATAAATAAGTCATGATGAAAATGTTTTAATGACGACCTTAAACTTTTAGCCAAGTCCGGGGCAGAACCAATTTAGATTGCCACTAGCGAACTGTCCCGGCTTCGCACAGGTGTGAAAACCGTACCACCGTTTGGGAAAACCGTATCATTTTCCGGAGAAACAGTGGCTGATAACGATTTTGTTTTTACACCGCAGTTTCACCCGCGTAGTTCCCGTTCCCGTGGGAATACGTGGATAAAATATAGCCTATGTTACTCCCGAATAATGCAGCTTTCCATTGGTGAAAGAATTTTTGAAATCGGCACAGAAGTTTTTGAGTTTATTCATTACAAACATACTTACATACAAATCTTTCCTCTTTATAATATTATATAGTATATATAGTAATATAGTATAGCAGTATAGATAAGTATAGAAGAAGATTTACACGCTAAGAACAAGAATGTTTGAATGCTGCTTATTGGTTTAGTTCTAAGCAGGTTATTTGAGATTCTGGGTCTGAATGCTATGAAATCTCAGGGTTCCGAACCATTTTACAATGTTGTACTTGGACAACTCTGACGTTTGCCTCATTTAAGTACTAACTTGGAGTATTATAAAATACCTATACCTTTAAATATGTATTTGAATTCCGAATTCGAGAAATCTATCGGAACAACTAACTCTATGTTAACTACAAAACTTTGAAATTCCAGTGCAACGCATATCTACTTTGTTACTTAAAAACACCAACTCGACACGCCACTTCAATTGGTGGCGATGGATTCAAATTAACTCGAATTTATAAATTCCAATTTACTCTAGTAGCAAGTTATTTTATGGAGGGGAATCTTCAAGCGAGCGGGAAGGAGTGTCAGACTCTTACTGACTAAAACCCATCCGTGATCCTCTTAGTGCCCTTTGCTTTCAAGGGCCGCGGTAACTCTTTCGAGCAAAATTCGCAACCAGCAATAGAAGCCTACATTATCACTCGTCATACCTTGTCAAATCCTTGGTCGTCAGTATAAAGTCGGCCGTCCACCCTCTTGAAGACAACGCGTTCCCGCCATTTGTTGCTGGTCTCGAAGTCGAACAGGTATTCGCGGAATGATCGCTGTATTCTAAAATATGGAGATCGGAAATCAGAATGCAGCAATCACTAAAGAATGGTAGTTTCTCATCCAGACTCCGACAGAATTGAGACCTATCGTAGTTTTTTATTAATCAAAGAAACTAGGATATTATGTATTTTACAGTAAATTTTGTAATTTTTCATTATTCTTTCTTGTTTGAAATGAAATAATATACCAATAATTTACGGATAAGTCCCATAGAACAAAAAATACAACAGCCACACTTTCCTACAATTATTGTTTCCTTTTACCTTGGCTATTACCGTTATTGTCCTTTACCTTATACTTATCTTGGTAAGAACCAGACCTGAACACAAACCATAAACTGTATATTATACTTAATTATTGTTTTTCATTATTAAAAATGTTGAAGATCATAAAGTGAAAAAGTAGATGTCAATTATTTTTTTTTACTAAATTGATATATTGACGCGCATCGCTGCACTCTCATCTTTACAATATAATATATTGTAGTAGATTGTAGTCCTGTGAGTCCAATTTCATCTGCCTAGCCTTTACCCAACTATATTGGGGTTGGCTCCCAGTCAAACCGGATTCAGCTGAATACCAGTATTTTACGTAGAGCAGACCTACATACCTCTACAACCCATTAACTGGGTAACACGGTACTTCTTGACAAGACTGATGTCAGAGTGAGTATGTTTAATTTATGTAAACGCAATTTATTAAAGTATTCGTTTTGAATTCATGCAAGTTAATATGTGGGTAATGACCGCTATTGTGCCTACTATATTTAACTATTGTAAAAGACAGTCACCTAAAAATAATGCATTATGAGCATTGCTTCATGCATTTTCATGAAGGCAATGAGAACTTACCTATTCAACCTAGATATAGAAACGTCATTGCAAACAATAATGTCGGGCAGCAACGTCTGTAACGCGACTAGGGCTTTGCCCCCGGGCGCGGAGCACAGGTCGAGCACCCTGTCACCTGGGTTGAGGCCTAGCGCTAATACGGCGAGCACGCTTCCACAGTCCATTGGGTAGTAGTTGTAAACACCTGAAAAGGATAAAGGTTTGGTGATCAGATCATCCATCATCTAACGTTCATTGATGAAACTTGAACAAAATTGTTGTTAAGAATATTATAAAGGTGGACGTTTGTTAGCATTGATGTTGTTGTTGTTATTCTTCCACGCAAAAACCTTAGAACAGACTTCAGCATGGTGATTTCCTCCATCCTCTTATTTAAAATAGAATAGAAATTCATTTATTTGATACAAACACAACACATGTTAAAAAAACATACACAATAAAATGGTGCTGAGTGTGCCCATACCGAAATGGTTACCATCTCAGCATTTCTGCGCATCAGACCCAGTACTGGTTTTCAGTTGGCACCCCGCAATGACACACATACGTGGGTAAATAAAATAGAAATAGAAACATACTATTTATAACTTCATTGAAATATAGGTAAGTACATTCATGTTTATCGTTAGACTCACAAAGTCGCCGCGAGATAATCTAATGGCGTCTTGACTAGGTACAACTTGCTTCAGGTCCAAAGTTGGTTGGGCAAACTCAAAACAAACACTTTTATCAAAATTCCAAGGTAAAATTACCTGTTTGACATCTTTTGGGTTCAGGAAAAGTGGTGGCTTCACTGTCCATTTCGTAAGTGAAAACTTTCAAATGTTCTGGATAGTTCAGTGGGCCTTCTGGTTCTATCAATAAAGAGAAGTCTTTACCCTCTGAAAAAAAAAACAAACAAAGTTTACCTATGCTTGATGATTTTGTTTTAATTTAAAATATCCGTGAGCATATATTATTTTTAACTGACACATCCGTAATGCTTATGCAATCAATATCTTATGCTAATACTAACTTTAATGTATGTCCTGTATCATGTATGCCTAACATTTGCACACCAGAATTGGCAGAATGTGATGAGATCACTAACAAATTTTAAGACCATAATAATGTACCATTTTCTGGCAAATAAATGATTATTATTGTTATTGTTCATTCATAAAATATGAAAAAACCTGAGACCTAACTGCAATAGGACAATTGAAAATTTGGGAATCCAACATCTTCAGAAGAGGAAGCACTCTTTCCTGGGCAGCCTTGTCCAAGGAAATGGCAAAGTGTTATAACACTTCACTTCACTTCACGGTTTCATAATTTTATATTTATTAGAAATTTTTTCATGTTGAAGACTTGCCCCAGTTCAGTTCAGAACCTGTGTTAATCCTATTACTGACTTCAAAATAGTACTTACTAGATAGAAAAGAATATTGCACAGACTCTGACACCCACTCATCCATGCCTTTAAGCTTGGTGGCCGGTAGAAACTGGTACAGGGACTCTGAGGTCATTCCTAGAGATGGGTCTATTATTCTGGACTCATCTATCTTGGCTTCTGCTAGAGAATCGTCTAGAGTTCTGTTTGGGTAGGATCTGGAAGGCAGATTTATAATTTTTAGTAACTAAAAATATCAAAGATTACAGATGATTTTTGATACCATTGAAATGTATAACTTTTTGTGTAGTACAAAAGTTCTATATTGTTTCATTATCTTAAAAGTTTATGGTTTTGGATTGACCCTAATAAGGTATGGTTAATCAGTTTTAGTTTTTTGATCATACTATGAAACAAGTCCGCAATTCTAAGAACTTGACTTCTTATTTTGGTTTTTAATCAAAACAGATAGGAACCTTATAACCTACACAAAATAATTTTAAATAAAACTTACGCTTCGTCCTTGACTTTCTTCACCACAATCTCCTGATCATCCCTCATATCCAATTTATTAGGTTTATTCTCAGTGTTAGGATAAATACTGGATATTTCATCTGTTTGCTGCTTTTCTATGTACTCTGCTAGTTTGTCTGACTGTGCGTCTGTCTCTGTGGGCACTTGTGTGAGCTCTGGTGTGATGTTGTACTCTTTGTGGAAGTCTTGCTGTATTGATATTAAGTTCTTTAGGCAGTGGGCTCCTGGAAAGGTAAAATTAATAGTGAAGCTATGGTTTGAGTTTAAATGTTTTGAACTTCTTGAACACTGCTCTTATACAGTAGGAGTGCATAATATGAGGATACATATCAGCCAGTAGTAAAAAAATGCGGTAAATTTGACAATATAAAAGCTCACTTTTCAGTATTAAGTAAATAAAGCAGGAATATGATTTTGGTGTTTCGTAAAGGCATATACAAATCGTCAGAATATTTACCCCTGTTCGTAAGCTCTTCCATTGTATTCTCAGCGTCTCCATAATTATTTACGACTGCTACATACTTTGACCGGCGAAGCATCGCTTCGCGCATTGGTTCCCATTTGTTGCCAAACACTGATCCATAGAACTCATCGAAATGATTCAATGCCTTATATTTTGGGCCTGTCTTTTTCTTTAATTTGGACTGTAAAGCCAAAATATAAATTTAGTTTACAAACCTACAGGGCAGCAGTTGAGAAATTATTAGGTATGTTTTTTTCAAAGTTCTTACCCAATGTATCTTCGTTTTATGTCGAGCTTGTAACACTAAATAAGAAGTAACACATGTGTTTTTGTAAACACTTGATATGTTAAACATTTTAAATTAATATCAGGCTTTATTTTGGTTTCTTTCAAACTTATTTTGAGGTTATTTTTTTGAGTTCGTATCATATGAATTTGACGTTTACTGCGTTTAGTTAGTTTGAACTTGAGGTGATAAAAACTTAACGCGTTTCAGCTGTGTTCCACTTAAATTCATACGAAAATGGATCTACGCACTAAATTAAGAATTTACTCAGTACTGAGTAGATTCATAATTATTTTCACAGTACATACAGTAATGAAAGTTGTTTGGTAAGAATCTGGTAAGAATAGGAACTAGGAACATGCTAGGAACGCATCTCTAAGTCTGTCAAATTGACACTGACTGAGACAGAAATGTCATTCTGATCTACTCGCTCGCACTTGCGCCCGCGAATACCAAATTGGAGTATTGATTTGTTTACAAGTAGCAGCGCACGGAGATTTTTCGAGTATCTTGCACTATAGCTATATCCTACAGCCTTGTCAGAGCGATTGGGAGATAATATCCCGCTTAATTACTGCCTTCCGTGTCAGACTTTATCAGTGGTTGGTGCCAGCTGTGAGCCTCCCCGCGAGTTCCCGGCGGCTTAAAAGCTAATTACAACAGTTTGGGGCGAGTTGTTTTATCGATCACTCGCCCTTCCGTGCCCCGCTTCAGTAGTGTTCTCCGAGCCGCTGCGAGCCTCGATAAGGATCTGAGAATGTGCGACGAAATGATGTATGTCAATGGTTTTATTCACGAATTAGGTCATCGATGAGTTTCTCTCGGAGTCTCGGCTGACGCGGTGTATTCACGCGGAACACCCGATAATTGTTGTTTATTTATTCAAGCTGTAATTACGTCTCCCAGGCAATGGATAGTGCAGTGATTGTGTTTTGAGGGGTATTAGAAAACAGTAGTCATGTATGGGATGTTGTATGTTGGCTCACTGGCGGGTAACAAGGTGGAATGGATAGCGGCAGGCTGGAGGCGGCCCCTTCCGGGGCGGTACACCTGGACACAGTGAGGGCCCTGCATCAGACTGTAGTGTCACTTAGAACTGCACTTGAGATATCCAAGAATGAACTAAAACAGTTGAAGGAAAAGTATGAGCAGCACTCCCATTGTTTAGAATACACAGACATTATAGAAAAATTGACTTTAGAGAACCATATTCTGAGGCGTAGAATAATAGATTCAGATTATGAAGAAAAGGACCCTAATGCACAGAACATAAAGTTGGAAGTTACCTACAGCCCTCACACACAAAATATTGAAGAATACACTAGCAGTGAAGTAGTGATTGCAACTGCTACTGACAGGAACAGCACTATAGATGAGCTAGAACCTATCCCACAGGAGTCAGGCGAGAATAGTCATTTTTGTTCAACTGAAAAGTTGAATGAAATCCCAGAAGATTTAGGAGAATTTTCTGACTCTCCTGAATTCAATGAGTCTGGAGAATACATCCCTGATGAAGCAAACAATAATACTGAAGTAGAAGAAATCTCCCAGATCTCCAGTCTACCCAAACAGACTGAAGAGTCTGAAGGAGTACATCTACCAAGTTTTAAAACAAAGCTTGAACTATTATCTAAGTTTGACGTAAGAATAAAAGTGCGAACTTTGAAAGAAGGTACAATTATTTCTAGTACTACATCAGAAAGTGATTCTTCCGAAGAAAGGAAAGGTTTTGAAAAGGAATCAACGTCATTCAAGAGTGGTCAGCACTATAAAGAAAGAGAAGAGCAGTTTGATAATAATAAGACAGTGAATATAAAATCTTATTCTACGGATAACGTCAGGATGGCAGTGCCAAATGAAGCGGACGCTAAGAGTAAAACGGACAAGTTTGATGTCCAAGTCAGAATCACATCTGAGGAGAATCTCGTTGTGAAGGAAAATGTGGAGAGGAGCAGAAGAAAGGATACCCTCAACTTGGATGTTGATGATCTGAGTCTCAGGTGAGATTTTTATTTCCCTTTGATTATTTTTTACAGCTGTTGTAGCAGTTTTAGAAGTCTTATTTCCAGCAGTGGTCAAGATTCCAGTTCCTGGGTTGTGAGGATTAGATAGGCAGCTCCATGTGAGCTGCATGGGGTCAGACTCTGCGGAAGCTGACCCCAACATAATTGGGAAAAGTCTAGGCTATGATGGTTTATGTTATTATGCCCTTGTTCTGGTGTTTGATTGCTTTATAATTACAGGGTTATTTTTAAAACACTAACAAACTTGCAGTGGGTGAAAGTACTCATGATTAGAAATAACTTTATCTATGGGACCCACTCTGAAATATCAAAAAATAAATCTGCTGTTTCATACAAAATGCAATATTCACCCGATGAAAATGTATGAAACAGCAGATATTTTTTTCGATTTTTCCCCTATACATATATTTTTTTTGGCTATTTAAAGGTTTTCTAACAGTAACACAAAAAAATATGTTTGAAAATTGGCGATAAAAAAAAGCAGCATCGAAATTATAAGCCATTCAAAAATGTTTTTAATAGGTTTTCTCATTTTATGCTTCGCGAAAAACGTGCTCTACTGATCGTGCATCAAGACGCTCTGTTACATTTGCCTGCCGTTGTTTTTCTCTCGTATCCAAATGAGGATAAAGCTAAAAGTAAATATAATATCCGGGCTGACTACGCAAGAAGCGATTTCGAGTCGAAGTGTCGGAAATATTAGTACTTATCGCCACATTCCCCAAGGCTGCGTTTCCACCAGATATGGACAAACATCCCTCGCTACGCATCCTCCCACATCTCTGATGGAAACGCAGCCTTAGTGGCTGTTTTAATGTGTTTTCCGTAAGCCAGTGTGAGCGAGCAGGCTACAGAGCATGATTATAATACTGCTATCCCCATACCATATACCCTCTGGGGTTACTCGAAGGTTAGTTTTTTTCATAAAGATTGGCAGCATCCTCAACATTTCATAAAGATTAGCAGCATCCTCCCTTGCGAAAAACAATCAGTTGCGATCGAACCCACCCTTTAGCCTAATTGGATAAGTCTGGGCCGCTGAATCGTTTCTAGACTAGAGACGATTCTAGGCGAGAGATAATAATGAAGATTGACGGTTGACGTCTGGTTGACCAGCGGTTAAGCCATCTATGTTCAGATATCTCAGTGGTCAGCGGAGTCAGCTTCCAGCTTAATTCCTAATCTATTAAAGCATCCCTTAGGGTTTAATCAGCCAGTTGTAGTCTGAAACGTAAATTGGAAGTTAACAAATATTGACGTGACTTATCAGATTAATACACCCTCTGGAGGCGCGAAACCGTTGGCATACAATACAGAAAGCCTATACGTTCGAAGTTAGGTCGCCGTTGGTATATTTGAGCAAGATAATCAATAGAAAGCTACAGGCACTGCGAAACTGAAAGCTCGGCTCCGATCCTAAAGTAATCAACGTAATTTTCAGATTCAATCTTTGCCGAACAAATCTTATCATCCTTTTGAGCCTTCCAAATTAAGAGTAAGCCACCTACGCCCTAGGGAGCAGGCGACGAGAGGAAATTCAATCATGAAGCTATCGCCTCCTTGGTGTTTACTGAATGAATAACTGATATTACGGCGATTGCAATCAGAAAATTACTTTCCTTCAAACATTTGGACCTATTATCGCAAGCGTAACTCGATTTCTGCACATAATTGAACCCATTCACTGAAAAATACACGGAATCAAACCTCACGACATCGCGTTTCTGCCTGACGTCTCAAATTTCAGCGCTATCATCCACATTTCTGACTACCCTTCTTATTTATGACGCGCGGTATTGCAAAGGAACACGATAGCGTGTTGTTGATGCCAACTCTGGCTGTATGTGTAGATATATTTATAATCCAACTTTTAACGGTGGAACTTACTTCACCATGGAAACTCGTTAGTTCCCCCTTTTAGTCGTGATTTTAAGGAAGAATGTGGATACGGGTAGGTACTTTGTGAAACTTTTCGTACGTAGGTACTTATACCACGAACTTTTCTGTAATTTGATAGGGTGTGAATGGTACTGGCAAAACATATAAAGTTTGATGAAGGCGTAGACAGCATCAAACTGCAGCATTATAGGGTTTCAGCCTACAGACACGGAAAAATAATAGAGGAAATTGTTATTTCATCCCCTGTGACCTAGTTCCAGCCGTGAGCTATTTACAAGTAAATGAGGTTATTCTGCTACGGCCAGGTTACGCAGACGCACTTGTACATATTCAATAGTTATTTATTTGTTGTCGTAAGCGATAATAAATGCACTTATGCATAAAGGTGGGAAAGTGGGCCCAATACAATTCCTTTTGGCATTCCACTCTTGTAATTCCTTATGAATTTTAATCTTCCTTCTATGTTAAACGTTTTCGTCAGAGACAAAATAGTGGGTTGTGGAGGACTGGTAGGCAGCCGCTTCACGTAAAATACTGATATTCAGCTGAATCCAGTTTGACTGAAAGCCGACCACAATAAAGTTGGGAAAATGCTAGGCAGATGATGTTTTTAATTGTAGTGCAAGTGGGCCTAAATCTTTTCAAATTTTATATCATTGACCAAAAGGGCCCAATTTCTTTCTTCAACCCGTCAACTGCAACTAAGTTATTTTCGAAAATATCTTCACAACCATAAGGCTTTTAACCACGAACTTTTTAAAACTCTTGTGTATTATTCACGCTTCTAAAATAAACATGCTCTTGTTGCAAAAAAGCTACTCGTAACCTCGCATAGAGACCTGCATGCAAACTTATAGCGGTAAACAGAAGCCGTTTGTTTGAAGCTTATGTTTTAGTTATACGGAAAATAGCGGGATGAACTGTCCAACTTGCTGGGGTAAAACAGGGTTAAATTTCAGTAATCAGCCAAAAGAAGAATGGTAATTTCTCACCCAGACTCCGACAGAATTGAGACCTATCGTAGTATTGTTTTATCCGAAGTAGAGCAGGATTATGTTGTTTTTTTTTCGATATCGATGGCTATAAGCTTAAACATTATGATCTTGAGTACCTACTGCTTCAGCTGTAGTATAGGAAAGTAATTTTTCATCCACTCTTATAAGTATGCCGGTTGTGTTAGAGCTCATTTGTTAGTCCTGATGGGTAAAATTATACATACCTAAGTTGATAACAAGGGTCAGATGATCCAGGGTTGCGGATTTTGTTCGAAAGAGTTACCGCGGCCCTGGAACGTAAAAGGCACTAGGAGGAGCATGGATGGGTTTTAGTCAGTAAAATTCTGACACTCCCTGCCGGAACCACCCAGAGCGGAAGGGGTCATTTGATGATTTCCCATTCTTAAAAAAAAAAGGTCAGATGATGCAGAGCAGTAAGGTGGAAAGCTGACAATTTTTTAGAAGAAGAATGCCTGTGAGGCGTGTCTTTGATTGATACCAGATTTATGCAAATATACGTAAACTCCCAAAAAAATACTAGTTGTTCCCTTCATTTTGCTGAGTTATGCGAACAAAAATGTACTGATCAGTCTGAAGACCTGATTTTTTTTTTTTTCGGGAGCCGAATTCATTGAAAGTGACCCTGTATATTGGATATATCCTGAATTGGACTATGGAAAGTCCAGAGGCAACGTTGAGTGGACGTTAACATGGCAAAATAGTGTACAAAGATCATTGCAGGTGGTTCAGTTACTGCTGCCTATCTCCATGGGGAAAAGTCGTGAGTTTATGTAGTATAAATTCCTCAGCGTCAGCGTTGCAATAGAAGGCATTTCCCCTGAGATAGTACAGCTGAAAGCCTCTGAAAAGAACGTAACTTTTAAAACCTTACGAATAGGTCTTCACTTTTCTAAAGTAGAAGCAGCAAGCAAGCTATCGTACAGATTTTTTTTTTTTCATTATTATTGATAGGCACTCGCTTGACCACTATCTCAACTGATGGTAAGCGATGATGTGGCCGAAGATGGAGCACGCTTGCCTAGATTCGTACATACTAACTTACACAATTGATTCTAATACAGTGGAGACTCGGTTAACCGGACTATTGTTGTCGTAAGTCATTCGGATAATCGAAAATCCGAAAATTAAAGGTATGAAGATAAGCGATTTTTTTCCAAATAGGAGGAGGTTCTCAATATGGTTGGTATTTTTTATGTACCTTCTACTAAGACTCCGCTGTCCGTCTGTCTGTCTGCTCTTCTGTCTGTCTGTCCTTCTGTCTGTCTGTCTGTCCTTCTGTCTGTCTGTCTGTCCTTCTGTCTGTCTGTCTGTCCTTCTATCTGTCTGTCTGTCTGTCCTTCTGTCTGTCTGTCTGTCACCAGGCTGTATCTCATGAACCGTGATAGCTAGACAGTTGCAATTTTCACAGATGATGTATTTCTGTTGCCGCTATTAACAAAAATACTAAAAACAGAATAAAATAATAAGTGGGGCTCCCATACAACAAACGTGATTTTTTATAGATCAGAACCCTTCGTGCGCGAGTCTGACTCGCACATGCCCGGTTTTTTTTAATTTTAGTAGAATTTTTTTGTGTTATATTATGTTAACGTGAGAATATATTTTGAAAACCTATGTCGCCCACGTATGGATCGGACCGCCTTTTAAAATATAGGTATATTTGATTGCGGTTGGCAAGCCGTATTACTGCGAATCCGTATAACCGGGTTCCGGATAATAAGATAATAGAGCCTCCACTGTAATAAGAATCAGGAATACTCGGACAAAATTGCCCAATCTGCCCAAGCTATCATTATGGACATAGTTTCCGAGAACTGCTACAATTCAAGCTAACTTAGGTACTTCGTATTCATTACGTCGTTATTTTCTACAGAACCCCTGTCTATTTATAGCCCGACAACGTACAAAGGTCTTTTCCGCGAAACGTCTTTTCCATGTAAAAGATATTTGCTTTTATCAAGCGCGCAATTGTAAAACCTAGATGCTAGATATATTTTTTGGTAGATTGTGAGCTTCTCCAGTGAGACCAATAACTTGACATCGTGAATTCTATAGTTTATTTGGCGGGTGTACCGTTTAAATAAACATTTTAAACTGGGTTTTACTACGAGCAGACGAACGTAGATACTCGTTAGAATTTTGCACGCAAACAAAGTTGGGTCCTATGCTTCTAGTTCTATGTGTGATAGACTTTATGCATGGCCAGCATGAATATACAACATGTTTGCTGCAAACGGCTTGTAGGGGATTTTGTAGAGCGAATTCGACGTAGCATCTTCCATTTTACTAAAACAATATCGTCGATCAATATTTGTAATCAGAGGATCCTTTATAACATTGAACAAAAGCTCATCAATTTACCTACTCAGATCTTTGGCAGCGTTACCAGAATCACTTTATTTACCCGACTACGGCGAAGCAAAAAGGAGGGTTATGAATTTGACCAGTATGTATGTACTTATGTAAGTATGTATGTATGTATGTATGTAAGTATGTATGTATGTATGTATGTAAGTATGTATGTATGTATGTATGTATGTATGTAAGTAATGCATGTATGTATGTTCATCTGTTCCCTCATAACTTCTAAAACATTTATCATAATTTGACAAATGAGGTGTCATACGACCACGGCTATCATCTGAACATCAATAAATTTTAATTGCAGATGAGAATGTTTTCTTGTTTCATACTTTTTAGAACGTGAATTTTCTGTAGTCGGGTTTTGGTTTTTGAACTTCTTTTTTATGTCATGAGTATGACATAGCGACAATAGGGATGATTCCTGAGTAAAAAACATATGATTCTATTTGGTCCGTCAGTTAGATTATCGAAAAATATTGGATACGTATTTTTGGTTTTATCAAATCAATAAAAAACGACGAAGATAAAACACATCAAAGATCAGGAGTGGGGGCTGGTTAAATCCAAATAGCAGGAAAAAATATGTGGAAAAATCATCCATGTACACAAAATTGACCTGGTGAGGGTCGCGGGTAACCGATTGATGCGAGACGCACAGGACCGGTTGCTGTGGCGACACTAGGGGGAGGCCTATGTCCAGCAGTGGACGTCTTTCGGCTGATATGATGATACAAAAAACTTTTTTACAAAAAAAAGAAACCGACTTTCAAAAAACACTACAAAGTTCAAAATAACTTTAATTTCGGAAGTCGGTGTTTTTGGTTGCTTCTTCGTTATTTGACACCGACTTCCGAAATTAAAGTTATTTTGAACTTTGTAGTGTTTTTTGGAAGTCGGTTTCTTTTTATTGTAAAAAAGTTTTTTATTTTTCACTTTTGAGTGGTACCCCACACATAACAACACCACTGGAACGTCACAGGAAAGCAAAAATACGCAATTTTGTAGACATGGATGATTTTTCCACATATTTTTTCCAACTATTTGGATTTAAAAACCAAACTACTGAACCGATTTTGATAAAATTTCAATGGGACCAATCGAGAAGTATATCCTTTCACATAAAGCAAGATTTTTTCAAATCGGTTCATAAATGACGGAGATATGAGGTAACGAACACAAATAAAAACATACAATCGATTTGAGAACCTCCTCCTTTTTTAAGTCGGTTAAAAAGTGTACTAACAAGTGACGTCTCACGAGCTTTCAACGCACTGTATCGTTTTCATTTTTGTTTACGTGAAAAATAAAAAAAATACGTGTCTGATATTTTTTGGAAATCTATCTGACGAACTAATTAGATTTTTGCTGCTGAGATGATTGCCGCTGAGATGATATTGCGACTTGAATTTGAACGGTTTAAAGTGCGAAAGTTGGCCTTCTGAAACCTGAATATAATTCCCCTATTTAACAACCTACTATCTAGCTAGTTGCCTACTAAGAACGATCTTTCTAGACAGATTAAACGAGCCCAGAACACATTAACTTTCACCCTCAAATTCTTGACGTAATGGCTGGTCCAAAACAAACACAGAGTCTAACTTTAACTTCATTTCAGCCTAACTTACTCGCGCAAAAGTTTGCGCACAAACAGACCGGGGCAAGTCTATTTGTATGACTTTGTTTCGCTGAAGGTTTCAGGGAAATTGCTGGTTCCCCATGATTCAGTGTGAATCGTGAATTCATTTTGTTGTGAGTTGCTTTTTATTGTTTGTTCAACAAAGAGCAAAGACGGGCTTCAAACACGATCAAATCTTATTCCGAGTCAATTTCAAAGCAGCTTTCAGGTCGCGTTGGTTATTTTATAACTGTTTTGTGTATTGAAGATCTGATGTCGTTTTTGTTGAGCGATTTTTCTCCAACGTTTATT
Organism: Melanchra persicariae; assembly: GCA_947386135.1. Classification (NCBI taxonomy): domain Eukaryota; kingdom Metazoa; phylum Arthropoda; class Insecta; order Lepidoptera; family Noctuidae; genus Melanchra; species Melanchra persicariae. The sequence goes on from OX376664.1 coordinate 15,038,303, forward strand.
GAAACTGCGAGGAACTTTGATGGATCCACTCGAGCACAGCAGATTTTCGCGATTTTTATCTTTAATATTACAATTACGCAAGATTTATTATATAATTTGGATTTTCACATGTCCAGTGCTCGAGCGGAAGAGATTCTTCTTCTTCTTCTTCGTCGTTCCCTCACTGCTGAGGATCGCGACCACATACGACGCGTCTCCAAGCCATGCGGTCTTCTGCAATGTGGACCGCTCTGTACATGCTGCCTCCAGCAGCCTTCTTTATGGCGTCGGACCACCTTGCCGGTGTTCTACCTTGAGCGCGTCTTCCTTCGACCTGGCCCAATATCATGAGCCTTTCCAGATTATGCTTGGATGAACGCATAATATGTCCGAAAAGGTTGAGGGCACGCTCCTGGCATATTCCAGAAAGCCGTTTGGTGATTTTGAGTTCTACCAGTATGGACTCATTCGTTCTCATGGCGGTCCATGGTATACGAAGAAGTCTTCGCCAAACCCACATTTCAAAAGCGGAAGAGATTACGCACCTATAATACTCAATACTCAATACTCAATACTTTATTGCATTCCATAATGTGTACATGTAACAGTTGGTACCTAATTACTTATAGCTTTTGCCCGCGGCTCCGCCCGCGTGGATGTTGGTTATTGCGTAAAAAAGTAGCGTATGTCCTTCTCCATATTCCAGGCTATAACAGGGTGAATTTTTAAAGTGTACGTGGATGGTCAAATCTGAGACTAGTTTTAATGAAAATCGGTCTCGAGACTCCTTTCAGTGTTTTTCGATATTCCTCATAGTTTCGGATTTGGTCATCCACGCACACTTTAAAAATTCTCCCTGTATATCTGCCAATTTCATGTCGATCCGTTGACCTGCAGTGCGATTCTGTAAACATGTCGAAGTGAACACCCGGGCGGGGCGCACGACAGGTGAGTTGTCAAACCATACAAATAAGATGGAATGACAGCTCTATTGTCGTTCACTCCGCCTAGGTGAACACCGTGAGATGTCGACAGAATCGACCGGCTGTTTTAGCGTGAAAGCGTGACAGACAAACAGACAGAGTTACTTTCGCATGTATAATATTAAAATAGCAGGGATTACGAGTCACTACGGCCGTTCTATCCAAACGACTTGCTTTTTTTTTAAATGAAAGATATTGTTGCACTGATTTGTCATACTCATCAATCACCAAACTATAATCCTTGTCAAGTTATGCTCAATAGCAATTTCCTCCTGTAGCTACATTATAGAGGTTTTCATAGCTTTTTTTCTCTATTATTTCCGGTTCTAATTGAAATAAGCAATTCCTTGTACCCACTTAAATTGGTTTAAGTGGAAGGAAGTTTGGTGTAAACATTCAACTTGACTTTTAATGCTGCAAAAATATAGGTACATGTATGTTTTTTATCATACAATGACACAAACAATGTTCGATCTTATTGCAAAGGCGGCTTTTTTTCCAAACAACTGTTTGTGTTTGGTGTGCTGGAAAATTGTTCTCAGAACACGTTTCTTAAAAAAACAATAACAGTAAACATCTTGCCTACGTACTTAATATACTTATCTGGGCTTATTTACAGCCATGTATCCAGTAAGGCTTTCAATAATCCGGATTACGACGGATCCGTATGTAATCGTGAAGTGAATCCACTTACAGAGCTCTTAAGCCCCCGACAACCTAATTGACCTTGAGTAATGCTATCGCAAAAACATTAAATGCCTTATTTCCATTATTCATAGCAAAACATCTTATTTTATACCGATTCTGCTCGCTAGAATGGAACCACGGACATGGATTGAATAAGTGCTGAGCTGCAGCCGTTCTTTTATGACAAAATCTTGCAACCGAGGCCAAGTATTTATTATTATAATATCTTAGCATATCTAGAAGATAATATTTTCTAGGGCGAGCTATTTCCGGGGAAGCAAACGCGACCTATTTCTGATAGGACAGCATAAAGTACCTTGTATTACCTACTGGGAAACTTGGAAGCTATATTGATTTTACTGTTTCAAAGCGTTGTTTCAACGGAATCGGAAATTCATAATAAATTGAAGAGGTATGACCTAGATACAGTATCTTGACATGGAAGTTCCGTACCCACCTACCATTTTAATTTTACTTAATTATGTATCTCCACATCACGGCCAATTGAAGGACATACGTACGAGTATAGGAACAACATTTCGCTAGCTATCTTAAAGTCTCGTGTAGTCTCCTGAGGTTTTCCATCAAAAATGTTCGAGGTGGAGGTAGTTCGCGATGAAAAACTCCACCAATGGGTTCACTTAATTTTCCTAGCCAGACTAATCGCAGCTCCGGTGGAAAAGGCTAGCAGAGCTAAGTAATTTAATGTACAGAAAGCGTGGGATGTGTGCGCGTACAGCTAAAAAGAGTCCGCTACGCATCTTCACAGTACCACTCGAGACACACCTACGCAATTTCGCGCCGTTTTGTGCGCGCCTAAATCTAACAAAGGGTGTGTTTGATTGCTAAAACTATCCGCATACACTATTATTTATTTATTATTATAAACCCGTAATATCCAGGCTGTAATAATGTGTAATTCACAGGCTGCAGGGCAAATGCCTCCCTATTTTCCATTTTGGTCTATGTTGGTCTACCTGAGCCAAATCCTTTTAACCTCACGCCTCAGCCGCCGTAACAGAAGAAGACGTCCCGGGCGTCGGCGGGAGTCGCATAGCGATTCCTTGCCACAGTAGGTGCGGGCCTGCGGATGGCGAGCGTTGGTTGGCTCGCTGTCCGATCATAACCAGGCCCGGGTCGACGGCGCGTTGTGTTCCACGCGCGCTTCAAAGAGATTTCAGCAAAGTAGACGGGGCCCGTTAGGGTCAGAGCCTGTCAGGGTTGCGGATTTAGTTCGACATACTCACCGCGGTTAGGGCCGCGAACGCAAAGGGCACTAGGAGGAACACGGATGGGTTTTAGTCAGTTAGAGTCTGACACTCCCTGCCGCTTCACCCAGAGCGGAAGGAGTCATTTGATGATTTCCCATCCATAAAAAAATGAGTCCAGCTCGTCTCGTCATTTCCTCCTGGGTCTACCGCGTCGTCGGCTCCTGGTGCTTGGGACCCAATCTGTAGCTACTTTCGCTAAGTTTTTTTGAGGCATATGGCAGATATGATCTGCCCAGTTCCATTTTAATTTGGCTGTTGCCTACATCTGCGATTTGAATTTTATTAATACACTATGGTAACTCCTCTTTCCTCCAGATCGATGTCCGAAGGTGACAACTCAGTGTTCTCCGAAGGGGGCACGACTCCCATGGACCCGAATGCAGCAGCAGTGGGGGACGAGAAACAAGAAGATAACGGCAGTGGCAACGAGTCTGAAGAGGTGGACGATATAGAACTAATATTTACCACTGACGAGTCTAAGGATATGAGTAATTTGCAGGTGAGTTTGAAGAATGTTCTTTGTGAATCTTAAAAATGACACTAGCTCTAAATTCTTAAAGTTTTTTCTAACGAATACATAGCTGTTGGCTGTGATTCTGATTAAGCTTCTCTTGGTTTCACTCACATCTTATTGGACAATTTATTGGATGTCAATAATCCATTGGTTATCTCACACTGATTGTCTATGTCTTCGACATGTTCTATCTATATGTGCCAAGTTTGATCCAAATGCGTTTAGCCGTTTATGGGTGCATGATTGATTAAAAAGCAGTAAATACTATTGCTGAGCGAACACATCTCTACTAATATTATAAATGCGAAAATAACTCTGTCTGTTACGTTTTCACGCTAAAACGGTTGAACAAATCGTCATGAAAATTGGCAGATACTTATTAGCGATAGCCGTCACCCACGAGGGCGGAGCCGCGGGCAAAAGCTAGTTTATAATATTCCTGGAATGGGACTTTAGTCATGATGAAAATCGGCAGAAAGACGGTAATTTCAGGCTATGTTAATTTTATGTGGAAGGCAAAATGGCAGGTTTAAAATGGCCCACCCGAGCCTCGAGTTTTGATGACATGACCATTACTTAAGATTGTTAGTGATATTCGAAAACTTTTGGGCCGTTTTTCATTAAGGTAAACTACATTAAAACCTAAGTTTCAGTGTGTTAATTATGTGATATTTGCGAAGTTTTTATTAGGATGCTTAAAACTTTGGATGCCTCATTTGTTTAATAATTAATTGAAGCTGTTTCATTTCAACAAGGGCGATAGGAGAATTTTAATTTTCAGTCTTTTCATAGGATTTACGAAGGCTTAGCGTGACAACTAATATCCTTTCTCTGTTCCATTCAGGAGGACTTAGTCTCCATACGTGAGGGCGACCAATGGGCTCCTCAGTCCGCATCAACAGCCCACTCCACGCCAGTCCTCATAAAGTTCCACACCTTAGACCCTGACTTCCAATCAGGTCCTGAAACCAAAGAGAAGTCGACAGAAAACCAAGAAAACGACCAAACCATAGAGGTCTCGAAACAGAAAAGAGTCTCGTTGCCAAATGACAAAGAAATCAGACACGTTGTCTTTAATAGTAAAGGCAGCTTAGATTTGCCAGGCCGAAGTATCCTGAAGAGTTGTGACAACCGATCAGACAATATGCTGTTTAGGAGAAGTCCTAATGTAAGTTCTAGGAAGCTTGACAGCATTGATAGCCTCACTTGCGAGTACAACCGAGGTTTAAGCTTCGACAATACCAAGTCTTCGAGCTTCGAGCTCGGTTCCAGCATGGATATCCTACATAGGGAGGAGAGCGTCGATAGCTTTCATAGGAACATACACATGGGGCATCGGTATTCAGTGTTCGCGGAGACAGATATCTCGAAGTGTGGAACTTCTGAGGATGATTTGGCAGCTAACTTGAATGTTAGGAGGAATACTTGTCCTAATCCGTTTCAATACAGGTAAGATTGTTTCTAGTTTTTGATCGCATAACTATACGACGTGTAACAGAATAAGCGCATTATACCTTTTATCGGTCATTGTGCTTATCATTATGAACAACTTTTACTATGGGCCGCGTTACCTGGAAACGCAACCTTAGAAATTTCCTATACACAAGTAACTTGCATGCAAGTTGAATTATTTTGTGCTTGAGCGATTGACCTAGGGTTGGCGCCAGATAAATTTGCAATAAAGGACATAGGTACCCAAAAAATTATTTGTGTATAATTTGGCAACGTTATTATTCGTTAATAACGGTGCTAAATTGAAGAGTACAACTGTGACGTAGCATGGCAACTGAAGTGACTGGTATTACGTTTAGTCGGTTAACTAAGTCACGTGGTTTTTTTTGTTAACCTTTAGTTAACTACCTACTCGGATGGAGTATAGGTATGGTTGTTTATTACCTGAAAATGTAAAGGATCTCGATAGATGTAGATTCAGGACAGCTTTATTTTTGGAATTAAGAATTTCATAAAATGTAGGTGAGTCAATGGCCGCTATTTATTTGGCGCCAACCATAGGTAGGTTAGTATAGGTAGGTAGTTACAATGTAATGCAATTCGCATGCAAGCTGGTTGCAGGTGGAAGCGTGGCCTTAGAAAAAGTTCTTCTTGTGGTACCTCTTCATTAATAATACCATCAACACCAGAGTATTAAGAGAAATTAGCTTCTTATTTCTGTTTAACTCCTACGTTCCATTCCTTAACCGCCAGACCATCAGGCTTTCGCGGCGTGTCCCGTCCGCCGGGCCCGTTCAAGGCAGGCACGGCTCGGCTCCGGCCCGTGCTGCGCGACGGAGCGACCGCGCGGCGCGAGAGTGGCGCGCAGACTGACGTGTGCGCACTGCCGCCCAGGTGGAGCTCCGACGGGTATCTGGCTCATAAGGTACGTAACATAGACAGAACTGGCCCAGAGAAGTCGAGATGTCACTCGGAATAAGGTTACATGATATTGAGCTGGCTCTAAGCGGTAGCATCAGTGACCGTTGCAGACGATATCTTTTCGAGTGAAGATCCTGGTCGCGATTTGGTGAACTTAGGTGAAGTGACAAATTTTGAAAGTCTGGTAGCACAGTAGTACAAGAAGTAGTTCCCCCGCAGCTGCCGGCGCCGCCCAGCAGCGTGGCCACCGTGCCCACGGGGCCGGGCCCGCGCGGCGTGCCGGCGTCGCGCCGCCTCACCGTGCCCGACGCGCGCGTGCCGCCGCCCGCGCGCCGCTCCGACGAGACCAGACGAGTGCTGCTCAGTGATATTGGTAAGGTATACCGTGCATAGCTTAGGGCGAGGTTGTTGCTACCATTTCGTTAATATTCATGAACCAATGTTTGACAAATTAATAACTGTATTGGTCGAAAAACACATTTCAACGTGCCCATTTTTTTTAACCAGTAGGTAACGTCAGTATAGTAGTCTCCGACGACTCTAGATAGGCGCACCGACACATCATAACACACAGGTGAACATTTATGTCGCTAATCTGAAGATTAGCGACATAAATGTTCACCTTATTGCAGAATTTTAGGATACTTCCATAATATAGTGAATATATCTTGTAGGGTTCACATCGATGGTGCCCGAACTATCTCGCTCAGCAGACCCGGTGTGGGCGCTGGGCAAGCGACAGTCGCAACCTGACGACTCCACCACTACTTCCACTTCCAAGTTAGTATGCCTTGTGTTTGTAGGGACTTGCAAAGCCTTGATCACTTTGAATTTTATCACATTACAATGAGCGAATTCAAGACAATGTGTAGCGGCATCTATACCGCCTCAGACAAACTAAAAGCCTAGGTACATCGGATCAGAGGATCCTCCCTTTTCTATGGAGGTTTGCGGGACTACACCCTGGTTCCCATGTAGCGGCATCAATGCACACAACCACAGAACCTACGTAGCAAAATCTACATCGCAACAAAAGGAACGCGACGCCATCTATCTCTCCAGCTGCGAACTAACTTAACGAAGTCCTGCATCGCGGTATTAGAGTTATACGCGCGATTTGTACATATACAACAGTCCGAATATCAACTATCAGACATAGGCGTGCGTTGCTATTTTTATTCGGCAGGCGCACGCCATCAGTGTTTGCCATTAATAGGCAACCCAATGACGGGCCCGTAGTTACGGGCCACGGAGTGCCCCCGCGGGCAGGGGATTAAAGTCCCGTGACCGCTCGCCACGCCCCCTGACGGGGGCGTAGCGACTTCCACCACAACTATCAGGGCAGTTGCAAACCGGGCACTTCAACTGTCCGGTCGGAAGATCCTCCTTTTCAACGGTGGTATGCGAGACTTTACTCTCTGTTCGGTACACCTCTATACTCATACCTCTAAAAATTACGGCAACCATTTGGCGCCATTTAAGCAAGAGATCCTCTTCTTTATCTAATGTTGGAAAACAAGCGTTTTGGCCCTGACTCCTCAGTGCTGCCACCTGGTTTAAGTCATTACAGAAAACCCTCATTGTTCGTTAAAGCTATACATTTTTGAAGTCTCCTTTTACATCGTTTAATATGCAAGGTTCTAAGAGGACTTCGTCCAGCTTACCCGTTGAAGAGTTCTCTTAAAAGCACTAACCTTTGTTCCTGCTTACCAGATTCTTGTCTCGAGGCTCATCATACCGCTCACCTTGCCTCAGTGTAGACAGGAGCAACGACTGGACACCACAACATGTCTACCTGCCGTCGTCGAGGGGTAAGTTGCAACTAATCTATTCGTACTATATTTATCGAAGGAGCTGTGGTCGTTGGACCCGTATCTTTTTGAGAAGGGACAAATGGGTAGCGAGAAAAATAAGATACCCAGAACATGCTTATTGAATTAAAGTATTTAATACTAGCACTTCGCCCGCGACTTCGTCCGCGTGGGGATAGTAGGTACTCCACAAACTGCAACGCCCCTATACATATGCCCTTATAAAGGTTAGTTTTGGAAAATTAAGCACAACGATTCTCATTATTGGTTCAGCGCAACTGTTCACCCCGTTCAGCCCGTCACGGGTTGATTATGCAAAAATTGTTAGGTACATGATCTGTTTCAATTATCCCACTTTTAGTTTGTTCATAGAATTCCGACGTAAATTGAAGCAAGCTATAATTTCCTCCCCTAAAAACTTATTCACCCCTGCTTCACCCCTTATTATGTATGTACCTAGTTGATTTTCGAAAAGTCCAAACATTTGTTATTCTTATTGTTTTATCGAAAACATTTAAATGCCGTGGTGTTTCAACTTCATCGGACCAAGCATTGATACGGTTCTCCCCAGTTCGCTCAAGCCGCGACATTTTTCTTACTCCGAGCATGTTTATTACCGTCGTAACTTTTGAGCGAAAGGTCCGATTTGAATGATTTAAAGTGTAATTTACACGGACATAATCAACCTTAATTATCAAACCATTTAAATGGATAAGGATTAATATCATGGTACTATAATCACCATTTTTTATTTCACCATGGGATTTGCTTGACTAATATTAACAAAAAGCGGTCATGGTGACTTATCCATAATAGTTAGACATATGGTATCGCGGACTTTTTTGTAGATATTGATGACCTCTATAAAACTGTAGTACATCACTTTGCTCTATTGTCAATAGATTCCGCAGCGTACGCGATATAAAGATTTTTTCTCACACCTTGGGTCACATTATCGAAGTTTTCATACGGATCCCTAACTTTTTTGAAAATATTCTATAGCCTATGACCATCACCAATAATGTAGGATTCTACTGGTGAAAGAATTTTTCAAATCGGTCCAGTAGTTTCGGAGCCTATTCATTTCAAACAAACAAACAAACAAACAAACAAATCTTTCCTCTTTATAATATTAGTGTAGACTTATTTAAAGTACAATAAATCTAAATGCGTGTATCTAGGAAGAGCGACACAATTTGTAGCGTAAGACCTTGGCTCAAATATGAATGTATAACTCAAAAACAAAATTTACTGTAGGGTTACTATACTCTTTGTTATTATTTTAGCTGTAAAAATACTGTGCAAAGGGGTTTTCGCAGTTTTCTATAGGAGCAGGCTATGCCATATTGCCATTTAGATTTTTCTGTAAAGTCAGCCGGTGTATGCCAGTTATATAGTGCGTCGCATCGTTGCAATGCAGGAAGATCAAAATGGCAAAAGGTCTTTGCTCAGACAAATAGCGCAGTTTAACGTCACACATTATTAATTAAAATGTTTTATTTTATTTGCAGAAGCCGTAAGGCCGTGGCGCAGCTCCTTACCGGATGTCCGTCGCGACGACACTGATGAGTTGCTGGAAGAGGCAGAGATATTCGTGCGGCGATCCATCGACAACTTGCAGGCGCCTAGCATTGACTGTAAGTTTCACTTCGGTGGAAGCTTAGAATTGCTCATCTTTCAATGTTTGATGAACTTTATAAAGCTCTAACACATAATAGTAGTTTATGCAACGACCATATAAAAAGGGTTATTAAAACACGAGTGTGGGTTTATCACACGAGGCGTAGCCGAGTGTGATAATAGCATCGCACGAGTGTTTTAATACCTAATTATATGCCGTTGCATACACTATTTTATCTTCACTCATACAGTTGAAATAAAATAAGTCGAAAAATAGTTAATTCCAATATGGCGGATATTCTCATTGCGTATTCGAATGACTGCGCAGCGCGCTCAAACATAGACAAAGATAAAAGCTGGCTCATTGACTTAAGTCAATGAGCCCGCGCCAAAAATTAAAAAGAAAAAGTGTGCTATAAAAATTAAAAAGTTATTTTATGATGCAGTTGTTTAAAAATCGAAGGAAAATGTTGAATCGTAATGGTTTTTTTTTTTAATTTTACCTATCCACGAAAAAAAAGTATGTATTTATGCATTCGTTTTTGAACTCATATTTGGAACATTACGTTGTGAGTGTAGATAAAAGAATGAAAGCCTCTTTTTTCAAGTAAGCGTTTTTAATGTAGCTATGTTAATAGGTGTTTAACAGTTTTTTTTGTTACATTTCTCAAAACAAAAAGGAAAGAAAAGATGCAGAGATTTTTATCTTAAAATTCGATCTTAAATCGACATATCTCCAAAAATATTTTATAGTTTCCAAAGGTAGAATGATGATGGACTATTTTAAAATGTTATTCATATGGTTTTCAGTGGAGAAATCAATCGGAGTGACGGGCTCGCCCTACATCCCGGCCGAGCCGCGTCAGCTGCGACTGGGACACAGCGTCAAGGTGATCACTCCGCACGGACGCATCGCGGTCGGACGCGTCAGGTACTAGTTATATTATATAAATGTATAGGAGTGCAGGCTCGCCCTACATCCCGGCCGAGCCGCGTCAGCTGCGACTGGGACACAGCGTCAAGGTGATCACTCCGCACGGACGCATCGCGGTCGGACGCGTCAGGTACTAGTTATATTATATAAATGTATAGGAGTGCAGGCTCGCCCTACATCCCGGCCGAGCCGCGTCAGCTGCGACTGGGACACAGCGTCAAGGTGATCACTCCGCACGGACGCATCGCGGTCGGACGCGTCAGGTACTAGTTATATTATATAAATGTATAGGAGTGCAGGCTCGCCCTACATCCCGGCCGAGCCGCGTCAGCTGCGACTGGGACACAGCGTCAAGGTGATCACTCCGCACGGACGCATCGCGGTCGGACGCGTCAGGTACTAGTTATATTATATAAATGTATAGGAGTGCAGGCTCGCCCTACATCCCGGCCGAGCCGCGTCAGCTGCGACTGGGACACAGCGTCAAGGTGATCACTCCGCACGGACGCATCGCGGTCGGACGCGTCAGGTACTAGTTATATTATATAAATGTATAGGAGTGCAGGCTCGCCCTACATCCCGGCCGAGCCGCGTCAGCTGCGACTGGGACACAGCGTCAAGGTGATCACTCCGCACGGACGCATCGCGGTCGGACGCGTCAGGTACTAGTTATATTATATAAATGTATAGGAGTGCAGGCTCGCCCTACATCCCGGCCGAGCCGCGTCAGCTGCGACTGGGACACAGCGTCAAGGTGATCACTCCGCACGGACGCATCGCGGTCGGACGCGTCAGGTACTAGTTATATTATATAAATGTATAGGAGTGCAGGCTCGCCCTACATCCCGGCCGAGCCGCGTCAGCTGCGACTGGGACACAGCGTCAAGGTGATCACTCCGCACGGACGCATCGCGGTCGGACGCGTCAGGTACTAGTTATATTATATAAATGTATAGGAGTGCAGGCTCGCCCTACATCCCGGCCGAGCCGCGGCAGCTGCTGAATTGAACATTGATCATAAGTCGATGGAAATAAATGAGTCAAAAATTTCGAAAAAATACTGTTTTTGCACGCGAGTCCGATTAGCACTTGGTCGGTTTCATCACAAGTACTGTTGATCTAACAGTAGCTCTTCCTCCCCACTCCCAGATACGTGGGGCTAGCCGGGAACAGCTCGGCCACCAGCAGCGTGGTGGTGGGCGTGGAGATCGTCCACAAGCAGCAGCCCGGGCTGGCGCGCAACGACGGGCTGTACCGCGGGCGCCGCTACTTCCTGGCGCCCGCGCTGCACACCGCGCTCTTCGTGCCCTTCGCCAAGGTCGTCATGGCCTGGACTAACTAATGATACAGGAGCTTTGAATGCTTTTACGGGTAGGTCACACTAGGGTCTGAATATCGTGAAGTTTAAAATCCACATCATACTTACTTATTTACTACTAAAAAGTCGGATGTGACAGCATGATACAACATTGCTTTACTAGTAAGTATGAAAAAGACATGAAATAAATCTCGTTCGCACTTAGTGGTAAAGCGATCTTCTATCCCTCTCTACTGTCGAATCCGACTTCTTAGATTGTCACGAATATACCTTCTGCTTGCGGATTTGCTAGCGTGAATATCAGAAATTTTACTTATCAGCACTAACATTTTAGTTTTGTTTCTTACATGTAGTTATGTATGTACTGCTGTTGGTGTACCCAAAAAAACTTGGCACTGAGGTAGACCATATCCTCGAATGGGACATAAGACATATTTTATCCCAGGGTATGTTCCCTTGTGATTATTTTCGACTTTCACTGGGGCGAAGCTGCTGGAGAAAGCTAGTATAGCCATCAACAATATGTACAGTCGATCTTGCTGATAGGATTTTTACTCACGGGAAGAGCTATTCTTGTACGGCCACCAGCATCTGTAGAAAAACTTGCACTACAAAAACCGCCTACAATGCTATTTCAAGGCGCTTTTATTGTCAACAAACTTACACGAATCATACAACGCGCTTGTACGATCGCAATACACGAATGAAACTGCACTTTTCGAGGCATCTCAGATATAATTGGTCAAATAAACCTAGCTACGTTCCGATATTTGGACCCGTGTGATAAGGCCTAATTGTCTACAAGATCAAAGTTCAGCTTTGTGCTTGTGTAGGTGTAAACCAATTATTTAGATAAACAAAATAACCGAAAAGCGGGAAATTACCGATTTGAAAAGAAATTTTCGAAAAAAATATGAACTTCAAAAATTATAAAAGTGAGGGTAGTATGAAATATTTCCAAATTAACGCTTGGTGTGTTGATGAAAATAAAATGACTTTTATGTCATATTGATGACATTGTTAAAGAAAGAAAATTGAATTGTTTAAAGTTTTAGACATAAAAGGCTAAGAAAAAGTTAAATTGGTTGCGAATAATTGTAATTCAGATGGCATTCGGATTACCCGATTATAGTGAACAGAAAAGCAAGCCTAAATTGAGAGTTTTATGTAATAAACTGATGAGACTCGATTAATACGAGAAGAAATGATAAAGATAAATAATAAATTATTATTATGCAAGAATAACCTGTTTTCTTGCATCATTCCATAATATTACAGATGTAATTTATGAAAGCAGGTTAATATAATAATATGACTTCTAAATAAACCCCGGGAAATACAAATGAGAGAACTGTTATTTATAAAATTAAATGTGTACGCATTATAATATTAAAATTAATGTATTCAAATATAAAAAAGTAAAAGTATTATTCTTATTAGTCTATGTTATAATGATACAGTTTAGCTAAATATACTCGTATTATGTAACTGTCAAAATCTTGTTTGATGTAAGATTTCTGTATAAAATGGTGTACTATATTATGAGGGATGATGAAGGCTCTAAGATTAGGATGTTTTTTTTATAGAAGCGACATTGTTGTATTGAGAAAATTACTTTATTGGTCTGCTTTAGTTTCACGACTTTAACTTTAAAAACATTTCGGTATGATGGGAAGCACATTGAACGCTAGATGGGCAATTCTAATCTGTCAAAAATCCCTCGAATTTCAGTACATTTTTGACAAGTTTTTACCATAGACTGTCATATCACAATCTAATTGTACTTCCTATGGAGCTCAATCTAGCCTTGTTTCTATTGGAAACGCAAGCACGTTTGTCGCTACGGCAATGTCGAGACTATAAAATGATTTTTTAGTCACTTGTTTAAGCTCAATGGCTATTAGTAGACTACCCTACATTAAGACATTATAAATGTTTAGTATTATTTGTATGGAATTGAATGTAGCCTAACTATGCTTAATGGAGATTTATCTTGAGAATATTAATATATATATAATATATATAGAGCACATAGTGGAAATATTATATGTATGATTTTCTCTACATAAATATGTAAGTAAATAGTACTGTTTAAGTTCTTCGTAAGAATCAGCACTGCCGATTTCATAGATTTGGACAATTGTTAATTAGACGACGTATAAACGTGGCCACGGGGCCCAAATAGTATAGCTATTTATATGTACCATCGACAAGAAAAGAAGAAGAATGAGACGACTTTGGGAATAATAAGACTGTAGCCAGAAAGTAATAATAGGATTATTAATCCTTTTACGTTCTGAATACAGTTTTAAATAATAACTATGTATGTAGTCGATACGTACCGGAATGATGACGTCAATATTTAACTTTTATGTAGGTATATACGTAAAATATGTGTATGATATACAAAATGTTGTCTATGGGCAAGATTCACAGATAGACCTTACTTTGCCAAGTAAGCTTTTCAGACAAATTTGAACCTTATACTCTGGCATAAAATGTTCACATTCGTATCGGCGTGAGCAAACGTTTTATACGAATATGAACATTAAATTTATGTAAATAAAGTTAACATTCGTTTGAGGCGCAGTCTGTAAATCTTGTCACAGCTACTTATTAATGTTTTCAATAACAATTGTAAGTTAGATATCAATAGGTTTTTATTAGCGGGATTATTATTGCATTATGCACTCTATACCGAGGGACATAAGACCTAAAATGGATTGTGTTCAGTTTTGAATAGGCTAGTAATATGCATTTTATGTGTGTATTAATGTATGTCTAAGAAAATAATATTTGCAGAAGAAAAATGGAGGTTAGAAATGAATGAGTTCTAAGATAAAGGCTTCCTAACGCCACTTATCACTAAATACATTTAGCGCTAAACGAATTTTATATCATCCTTATGTTTCAGTCAGTCGTTTGAAGATGACAGACACGAAATTATATTTTAAATACTTTTAGCGTTAAGTATACTTTAGTAAAGAGGCCCTAAAAAGTATGGGCTGCAATGGAATTTCAATATTGTCGTGTATGAAATAGAGTTGATATTTGATTTTTAATCATTCCGCATTCTGAATTCTTTTGTGGTAGAAGTGAGCCCATATGTTCTTATTTGCTGGATATTGCTGAATTTTCTTGTCGTCATATAATGAGACAAGAGTAAGACTTAATTTAATAATAATAATTGTAGTAATTATTTCCTTATATACCGATAAGACTATTACTAAATAATTAATGGGTGGCTAAGTGTTCAATGTACATACGCCAGCACATCAAGCTATCCGAAACTGTCAAATTTTCCTAATCAATCTTGAAGCTAATGCTTTAGCGATATATACTCCATCCGAGTAGGTAGTTAACTAAAGGTAAACAAAAAAACCACGTGACAGGGTTACCCGGCTAAACGTAATACCAGTCACTTCAGTCGCCATGCTACGTCACAGTTGTACTCTTCAATTTAGCAACGTTATTAATATTATTCGTTAATAACGTTGCTAAATTGAAGAGTACAACTGTAACCGAGTAAACGTAATACCAGTCGGTATTACGTTTAGTCGGTTAACTAAGTCACGTGGTTTTTTTGTTTACCTTTAGTTAACTACCTACTCGGATGGAGTACAGTTGAAAATATATTAAAGAAATTTGACAGCTTTTTGTAGCTTGATGTACTGGCGTCTGTACATGCGTTTCAGTGTATTTGTCAATCGTTAATCCAAAGTCATTCACATAGAAAATATTTGATATTTTATAGCTGTTATCTAACCTCCAAAAATATTAATTAATGTCATCAATAAATCTGTAGTCAGATGTGGGCCATAAATAAATTACACAACATTTTGGACCCACTTCTAAAAAGTGAATCGCTTGCATATTTATCAAGTTGATAAAAAACCTCGGTAGATAGAAATTTCAATAAAATGGAACTGCGAATCAGGCGAAGGAAAAAAATGGTGTGGTACTGGTAGGAACGGTCTACAAAATGGCAAATAGTTTCTAAACGTGACAACTATTGTTACCGTGACGTAGCAAAGACGAGTTCAAAATTTACACTAAAGGCCCAGTTTCCAAAATGAAAAATATCGCAAATTTATATGACATATTTTCAAACGCACGTTCCACTCTGTGATTGGTTGAATGCGAGTCAAGAGCCAATCACACCATTTGACTTGCATGTAATATGTGACGCGTAGAAAATGTATCCCCAGAAAACGGCTATATCCTTTAAAATTGGAATAATAATGCTTGTGATGCGTATGTGCAAGGTCAGGCCTTGCACATACGGCGGTGAGGCCTAAGGTCTTGCACGGTAGTAACATCAAAATTAAATTATGGGCCATATCTGACTGCAGTACAGTTTCTCTTTCCTTCATATTCTTATAATGATATAAAGGTAATAGAGATGTTAGGTCGTATTTATTTATACTAAAATGGTAGAAAATTGTGTTAACTGTGTAGAAATTAAATGGTCTAGCGGCGAAGTACTTCACATTTATAGTGTTTAGTAATTAATTAATGTGTATGGCTAAGTATTGCTCATACTTCTACAATGGTGCTCTGTTAGTTTGTCTTTCTATACAGAGTGTTATGAAAATTGTATACAACGTGTAACAGAATAAACGGAATACCTCTTAATGGGTCATTGTACTCATCATTATAAACAACTTTTGTTAAGGAATCAACCCCGAAATCGCGAAAAAAAATCAGCTGTTCATTTTTTCGAGTTATGCTCACAGAAATGTATAGAGCCGTCGATATTTTTTTTGCGCTTTCAATATTACTAACTGGAATATTATTAACTGGAATTTAACAGTGCATTTTTCATAATACTCTGTGTACCCACATATTCGCTTATTATCAAGTTTATTAGTCGCTTAGTTCAGGAATAGTTGTAGTCTCAATTTAATTTACGCATATTTTTATAAACACTTATTTTTCTATGCAATTCTACAATTTTATACTGTACCTAAGGGTGGTTGCGTACTGGATAAAGTATTTCGTTTGAATGTACAGTCGAGGAAGGAAGTCTTAAGTCACATGTCAAATGTCATTTTTGACGTTTATTTTCAGAAATGTCAGATTGACTTCCTTGACAGTACCTGGCCTGCTATTGCATATCAAAAACAAATTGTAGTTTATATTTTCTTATCTCTGCGACAATCTGTCTGTGAACTTTTAACTGTTTTAGAAGCTTAGCTTAGCCGTTTCGAATGTGTATTTGATGTATAGTGTAATATAACGCATTTGTAATTAACTTATTGATATGAGCTGTCTATTGTGTTTTGGAATTAGTTATGTATCTACCTTTTTATGAGAAAAGCTATTATTTCAACATGTATCGTCTTACCCTGAAAGTTTCCAATTATACCTAAACGCATGATGTGTGCGGCCTATTTTCAGTATTTGGTTTTCAAAAAAAAAACCAAAGTCAATTCGTGATTTGTGGCTATTTTCATACTGACTTTATTACTATTAATAGAAAAAGAAAAAAAAATCAACAATACAAATCTATAATACATCTAAAACTTCAAGACGAACTGTTCCTGAAACATAATAGGCAGGTAGCTTTAAACCAAAAATATATTTCTCTACTTACCTACTATAATGACTTGAGCAAAGTCATAATACTTATAGTTGTCAAAAAATAAAAGGCCCGTTTTGACAGCAGGATACAACAAAGGGTTTTTTTCGTGTCTCTTTCATTCTTACTATTAAAGTAATGTTGTATCCTGCTGTCAAAACGGGTCTTTTATTTTTTGACAACTTTAATGCCTACTGTTTAAGGCGTATAAATATAACACAGCTTAAAACTTGTCACCCGTCACAGTGAAACTTCTGAAAGCGTAACATGTCACTGCAACATAACTTTCAATGTAACATGATATGCCACCGGATTATTGCAAACACCGTAAGTTTGTAATAAATCTTACTAGATTATAAATCTCCTCGAATTGTGAGGAGATAAAGGAGATAATTGCCACAAGATGGACCGATGACCTGGTGAGGGTCGCTGGTAGCCTAGGGATGCGAGATGCACAGGACCGGTTGTTGTGGCGACACGCGCAGGGAGGCCATGTCCAGCAGTGGACGTCTGCAGGCTGAGATAATGATGATGAGGAGATAATTTCAAATACAGTAAATTTCATCCAAAAACGATCATTTGAAATGTACTGCCGTATCGAGAAAAAAGATTTTACAATCTTACGCAATTGATTAATAGGTAGGTAAACTTAGTGTTTGCAGTAGCCTGGCGACGTTTTCCATTTTATTGAGACAATTGGCCTAAGTAGAGCATATTACTTCGTATATATGTAACAAATAAAATCGTAAATTTTTTGACATTTCAAAAACGCGTGTCAATTTTCAAAAAAAGCGTCCGTAAATTGCACGGGCTATAATAAAATATTTTGGCGATTATTTTATAAACGTACAATTACCATATTTGAATAAAGGTTTTGATAAATGAAAAGAAAAGGATGTGATTGTCAAACAGTGTCTTATTACCAGTGATCGGAGTAGGTAGATTGAAATGGGGTCATTGATCCGAAACGTATATATTAATATGGACATTCCTCCGGAATTGGTGGATTATTAAAAAAAAACCTTCGATTGTTTTTATTATTCAACAGATAAATAATGAATTAATTTAGTTTTGATACCTTCCTTTAAATTTTGAATTGAGTAGGAATAATATCACTACCAACATTAACAATATTTAATTGAATCCGGAAATACCGGAATTACTTTCCGGGAAAATGGCTTATCCATGTTATTCTTTCTGTGTGCATTTATGATACAAGTACCAAAAATCAATCTACCTACTCCGATCACTGCTTATTACGTATGGTATTTAGAATACGATTTGCAATGTTGCTTGTATGCAGAGAATAATCGGGACGTTTTACACAGTGGTATGGCGCGCAATATTAAATAATACAATAAACATTAGGTATGCTTCCTTTGCGAGGTACATATGTACGTACAGTCAAGGAGCAAAACAGTTAAGCAAGTTTCAATCATGCCCTTACCCACATGCGAGAATATTTTTATCTTAACGATTTGACTTTTTCACGAAAAAAGGAATCTGGTATATACAAAGATATGCAATAATAATATACTTATATATGCAATAACAAAATCTGCAAGCAAAATATATAATATTAACCTTGAGGTGCTTAACATTTTTTTCATTGACTGTACACTGAAGCAATATTTTAATACACAATGTGACCTGTATTCCAAATAAAGCTCTTTAAAAATATTGCCCAATTTGAATGATACCAATGCGGAAAACATTCTAAAAAGTTCTTATAGCGAAGTGTGAAATATGATGTTCTGAATAGCTCAAATGTAATACAAATTTAATAACTATGGCTAAGTTTTGATCTCATATATTTATTTTGATTCTTTAATTTAGATCTGTAAGTACTACTGTGATTTTTTATTTATTTGGACTGAGTTTATCAGTATTATATTCTGTATACATTTGGCAGTTGATTTTAGCTTTTGACATATTTTTTTGTGATTTAAATACCAAAGAATGTAAGTAGGAAGTTTAAATAAAACTCGATAATGTGCACCAATGTCTATATTGTAAAAAACGGCTATAAATCGGCTTACAGAGGAAAAATAGTGTTCATCAAAATGTGCCAAACACTGGCTAAATGTCATGAAAATCTTTGTTATATAGCATCTGTCTGTACAAAAGCCTTTGCCTAAATATTATAAAAAAAGATAAATTAATTTTATGCACAAACTTATTTGTCGAAATGACAACCCAACGGTCTAACAAAGAAACTTGCAAAATGTTACAAACTTAAAAAAAAACATTCAATGCCTAATCTTAAATCTACTAAAGTTTCTTCATAAAAACTATCTTTTGGATGTACAACTTGATTTTGTACAACTCTGATTGTATATGTGTATACCTGTTATGTATAGGTAGTATATGTCATATACATGTAGGTAGAATCTTAGATCGAAACACTCTTATCTATGCTGTTGATGAGATCAAAAGAAATCTATTTTAAATATCATTGTACGAGATTATATGTTAAGTGTAAGAAATAAAAGTATTAAAAATATTCTTGTGTTTTTCTAAATACCTTCTGTCATTGAGTCAACACATTTTGGTTGGCAATTTAATATGAAGTTGATTTCCATTTTGAAAATACAAGGATACACAAAATAAAAATACAAAAATACGTTTTCAACATGTTTATTTATCGTCGAATGAGAAAAGGGAATATAAAACAAACAAATGTCAAAAAATTAACAATGTATTAAGTAACACCAACAAATAACAATATTGTGCAACAACACTTATAATAATTTGTTCTAAATCGCACCAGGTAGCTTGGTATAAGGAAGGGTGATAAGAGAAAGAAAAGAATAGCATAGACATAGGAAGTTAGAAGAGAAGAAGAAGAAAGCATAAAGGTGAAAAGGCGAAAATAGAAGCAGAAATAAAACAAGACAGTATAGAATCAGAAAAGCATAAAAGTGAAGAAAGGGAAAGCAGCAGAATAAAGAATAGAAATATTAAGAAAAAGTGTGTAAAGATGTAAAATAAAGTAAGATGAAGAAAAGAAGTACAGATTTAGAGGAAGAGGAAGTATGAAAATAGATAAAGTATGAAGCATGCAGAAAAATAAGAAAAGTAAGATAAATGTGTAAAGATTGAGTAAAGGTAAGACAGTAACGAAAGGCAGAAAAATATAATTGAAAAATAAGCGTAAGAAAAAAGAGAAGTCAATTGAATAATGAATAAGTTGAGTTTGGTGACAAATGAGCTAAGCTAAAGATGTGAAGGGAAAATGAAAAAAAATAGTAAGAGTAAGAAAGAAGGCTAAGGATCAAGAAAAATAAAGAGTAAAAAATAAAAGCGTTAAAGAAAAACAAAACAAACAATAAAGATTTGGTAAAAGCATTTGAAGTGAGATATAAAGGAAGATAAAAGTAGTACGAAAAAGATTTGAGGTAAGGTGTGAATTAGAAAAATGAAAGGAAATCAGAAAAGAAGCATAAAGATAAAGAAGTGAAAGAAAAGGAATATAACTGTAAAGGAGTATGCAGATAAGTAAAGTTTGAAGCGAGAGAAGAAAGCAAGTAGAAGTTTCTACTTTCAGGTGCATTTTTCCTGTTCTTTTGTGTAACTAATGTGCTTGTAAAGTTTCCTTTCTCGAAGTTGTAGGCAACGGTGAAGAGCACACCTAATATTGCGCTATGCTTCTTTAAACTCCATGTAATAGGTGACAAGCTTATCAGGCATTTGGTGCTGTAGGCTGAATATCAGAACATCCTCTAACATCGTAGCTCTTAACACTAAATAATTTATTCGTACGTTAATTGATCAGAACACATCATGATGACCTCTGGTTAGAAGCTTATAACACAGTACCTTTTGTCACACAACTTTTTGAAGATATTGCCAAATAGACAGGTTGTTACTTGTTGATAACAGATGTCAATCTCGTATTTTGTATGTACGTAAGACTCGGCTCTCCCAACTCCGGTAGTTTAACCAACACTTTTCCTCGTTTTAGAGGAGTACTTACGAACTAAGCTTGCCAGGCTTATTAATTTAACTAAAATAAAAAAGTAGTAGAAATAGGAAGAAAATAGAATAAGGAGAAAGAGATATATATAATGTTTTATAAAGAGGAGAGGAAAATAATAATGTATTGTGCCGTGAACAAAAGTAAAGGCAAGATGATGATTATGAGGATGATGTATTTTGTTTAAGGGAAGGGAAGGATAAAAAGACAGTAATAGATAGTCTTAAGGGAAAAAGCTTTGGTTTAAGTCAGATTATAAAATGTGTATTAAATGCAGAAAAAAATGGTGGATAGGTAAGGTAACAGTAGGAAAGAGATTTTGTGATAGATCGATGGCAAGTATTAAAATACATGTAAACCATAAAGAAGATAAAGATATTCTGTAGATAAAAGTGATATGTGGTGTGAAAAATTTAAAACCTATTAAAATTTTATCATTATAGAAGTAATGATGGATATATGATTGGATTAGAAGTAGAAAGATTAGGAAAGGTGACAAAAAAGAAAAACTGAAGAGTAGAAAAGTAAAATGAAAAGATTATTGTGAAATAAAGATTTTTCTTCTATTATAGAAATGAAATATAATAGATAAGTATACATAGGTAGATTAAAAGTAGTATCTAGTAAGTCATAAAATTGAGATTGTTTATAGCAAATATGTAAGTTTAAGAACAAAAATTTGATTGAATATTTTTGTAATAATATTGATGCGATGATTGATGATTAAAAGAAATACAATGATTCAATACTATAAATGTATCGGTAGCAATAGGTATAGCAAGATAATTGAGAAATGGGAGATGTGGAACAAGTATAATAAAAAATTAGATAAAGTAGAAGATAAAAAATATGAATGAAAAAAAATATGAAGAGATATGTCAATAGAACAATATTAATAAGAAATAGTAACTATAGAGGATAGATAGATACAAAGAAATTTATAGACGGAAAACCAAAAAGTCGGTCACAAGATTAAGAGAAAATATTAAAAATAAGAAACAAACAAAAGAATGGTAAGATATGTTGTGTACGTGAGTATGTGTACTCTTATCAGATATCATAATATATTTAGGGAAAAACAGGTAAACAGATCAATAATAATAAAGTTGAAAAAAAAATGAAAAAAATCAAGAGAGTGAAAGTCTAGAAAGTAAACGCAAGGAAAAATTATAGTATAGTATCATAGTTCAAAGAAAGATTATGAACTGAAGAAGAAAGAAACTGGAAACAAGAATAAAGATAAATTGATTATAAAACAGAAGAAAGGAGAAATAATTGAATCTCGTTACAGATTTCACAAAATCAAGAGACTAGAAAGAAAGGAGAAATAGGATAAGAAAAATAAAACAGATTTTAAGAAAATAGTATGGATAGTGAAATAGTTGTATGTTTTAAGAAAGAGTATATAAAATATAACATTTTGAAGGAGATAGAGTAATAATCTTGTAAAAAATTCCACAGAATCAAGAGACGTGGAAGAAAGGAGAAATAGGATAAGTACAATAAGACAGATTTTAAGAAAATAGTATGGATAGCGAATTGTTGTATGTTTTAAGAAAGAATATATAAAATATAACATTTTGAAGGAGATAGAGTAATAATCTTGTAAAAGATTCCACTGAATCAAGAGACGTGAAAGAAGGGAGAAGTAGGAAAAGAAAAATAAAACAGATTTTATGAAAATAGTATGGATAGTGAAAAAGTTGTATGTTTTAAGAAAGAGTATATAAATATAACATTTTGAAGGAGATACAGTAAGAATCTTGTAAAAGATTTCATAGAATCAAGAGACGTGAAAGAAAGGAGAAATAGGAAAAGAAAAATGAAACAGATTTTATGAAAATAGTATGAATTCTGAAAAAGTTGTGTGTTTTAAGAAAGAGTATATAAAATATAACATTTTGAAGGAGATAGAGTAATAATTTTGTAAAAGATTCCACAGAATCAAGAGACGTGAAAGAAAGGAGAAATAGGATAAGAGAAATAAAACAGATTTTAAGAAAATAGTATGGATACTGAAAAAGTTGTATGTTTTAAGAAAGAGTATATAAAATATAACATTTAAAGGAGAAAAAGTAATAATCTAGTATAAGATTCCACAGAATGAACAGACGTGAAAGAAATGAGAAATAGAATAAGAAAAATAAAACAGATTTTAAGAAAATAGTATGGATAGTGAAAAAGTTGTATGTTTTGAGAAAGAGTATATAAAATATAACATTTTAAAGGAGATATAAAGCAAGTTTAATTTATCAAATATATAAAAGAACAAAACGCGAGAATTTAAAATTATAGCCATGATAAGTTAATCGTAATGAATATGTAATGCAATGTGATGTGATGTTGAAAAATTAGAACAGTGAGGAACAGAAGTATTTGCTTGAAAGTGAATAAGAAGCGTTGCTAGTTTGTGTGATTTCAGAACATTTATCACGATGAGTATAGAATAGAATAAGATGAGGTAAAGAGTAGATTTGAAAAAAAGAGACGCTGGGAGTAGCCTGATAGAAGTATTTGACTTGAATCACATTATCTAACCAAAACCTTTGCACCAACATTTGCAGCAGGTTTGGTAGAAGTCCATGTGGCGAGAACCTTGAGTCACTATGGTATCCAATTCCTTGATAAAGCTTTGATAATGTAAACGAAGAAAATAGTCAATAAATGCAAGAGTAGAAACTTAAGAGCAGAAAATGTGTGATAATGCTGATATATCTAGTTTTTAAGATACAGAGGTAGATAATCTAAGTAAAGGAAACAGTGAAAATGCATGTGAGTAAAGTAAAATAAGTGAAGTGATAGCATGAAATGAAACGAAGAAGGATGTAACAGTTTATATTTGTAACAAACAAAATAAGTGAAAGCGATACAGAAATAGCAGACAGATAGATAAGAAAATAGAAATAAAAGAGTGAGAATGATGAAAGAGTAAGTAATATAGTGGATAGTGTAGGTACTTGGTACAGTAGTAGTTAATGTTATGAGTACAACTATTTATGAAACGGAGCGTGAAAAAGCAAGCATAACAGTGAAGTGCGATATGATAGCAGATAGAAAGAATGAAGAAATATAAAAGATAAAGCAAGAGAAGAAGAAAGAACTACCCTCAGTACGTATCACAGTGTACTTTGTAAACTTAACTCTAATAAAAAAGGAACTAACGTTGAAAGTGCATGTAAAAAACGTTAAGCGGAATGAACCGTTTGTAACAAATGTGCGGTTATTCAGCTACGAACTAATCCTAATAATATCACTTGAAATAATACTGTCTTTGGTCTTATTTGAATAACAAGTGCTTGGCAAGATAAGTGCAACAACTGAGCCTCTGAATTGGCAAGTTTTTTGAGCGAGAGCTTTCCCATTTTGGATGGTAAGTTAACCCAATCTATAATATAGAAAATATTTCAAATACTTTCCTACCAAAAGCCTAACTTTTAACAAAAACTGACAAGTTACTGTTAAACCTCAAAACTCCCTATAATCAGACATTTCCGAGTGGGATTAACCTCCAACCTTTTAACTAGGGTTCGCTCTATTCGCTATTTGATGATCTACTTCCTATAGCCAGAATCTTGTTGGTTATTGACCGGATAGTCAGCGTACCAGCCAAAGGCTCCGTTGTCGCCGGTGTGGGCTCCGAAGTCCACGTATTCCCCGAAGTCAGGCGGTCTCTCCGCGAACTGAGAGGCACCGCCGAAGGACGCTGATCCTGATGCGTCTTGTGGTTCTGGCTGCTGTTGAAGTCTTAGGAGCCTCGCTGGGGGCTCGTTCTCGGGGGGTGGGGCCAGGGCTACCGCTGTAATGAGAAAAAGCCTTGATTGAGTACCAGAGAACTCCGTAGTTCCAGATGGCTCTACTGATAAACTCTGCTGACCTACCACTAGTGCAAGAAAACAATGCGCACAAATGGCAAAAAACAATAATGTAGGTAATGATGTGATTGTGAGATGATTAATAACTAAGAAGGAGGCTAACTGAGAGCAAGAAAAAATAAAAGTAAAGTTGCAAAATTTTGTTGCTTTTTATCTCGATCTAGATTCGAATGCAAACCGAGTTAATGAGCATATTCTCACGGCCAATACGTTTATGCGAAACGTTTCAAAACACGAACTGGAGGAAATACGCATTCGCATGCATAATACTGTTTTCACACCACCTGATCGAAAACGTCAAATTATATGTCATGTCAACCTAACCTAAAGTGAGTCATTTTTGGCCGGTGGCACTGCCGGGCAATAATATTGTACTGGATTTCATTATAACCCGCTGGTCAATAATGTGATTTAAATTTGGAAGCTCATCTGTCTGCTCAATTGGCGGTATATTAGGTTCTTACAACGCCTTCTGTCTCTGTCTCTCTCTTTCTGTTCCAGAAAGAGGAAAGATATTCTCGATACTCTTACTACTTAGGGATGATATTCTCGAATTTCTACAAAATCATAAGGATTGACCAGGGTCCAGGATTGAAGACAATATTATAAGAATAATTGGTTATGTACGGATTATTGTATAAAAGGATAAGAATAACACTTAAAACCCATCTATAGTCAATATATTAATTTAAAAACTATTTTCTCGAGCATCTCCTATGACGTTCTAAATTCGAATTGCATACAGCCAAGCGTCCGAACCCATTCTACCAGCTGATATAAAGCTCTGTATAAAGCTTTGAGTACACATAAATTATGTCAGGCCTGCACATATTTACTTACCCACAGAGAAGTAAAAAAAAAAAGAAAGTCGAGTTGGTCGTGGCCGCTATGTGGTAGATATACCGAGTGGAACGCAAAAAAGGCGCGGATATTGCAAATCCGTATGGTATTAAACTAACTTTTTTAAGTAGGTATACAGTATAGTTCTAAATACATATCTCTACTTAGTGTTTGTAAATTTAAAATATTTTGTTTTTCGTATTATGGCTTTTTATTTTCTCACAGGAGGTGTGAAAAGTAGAGTATCCTCCTCGGGGATAAAGGTGTCTTTGTCTTGGGCTAGCTTGAATCCCTCGCTGCATTCAGGATTCTTGTATTAACTCCCTCGCTTCGCTCGTGAGTTAAACTCTTAACTCCCTCGCTACGCTCGGGAGTTAACTCCCGAATCCTTCATTGCGTTCGAGATTCAATATGTCGCCCGTGACACAAGACACTGCTTTATCCCCTGGGTGCATAATCTACTATTACGAAATAGATGGTAATAGTTTTTTTTAGCATGCACTAACCGGCACAATCATTGAATTAAGCGTGCGTGACCGAACTTAATTGGGCAACGCCAACACTGCCCCGATAAAAGTACTTAAATTGCACTACGATAGCCGCAAGACTTGCAACATGCTCGCCTACTCGAAGCACTTACTCAAATGATTTATGACAGAATTATGCTACACACTCATAAACCAACAGAACCGCAAACTAAACAGTCCATTCAAAACACGTCGAAATCGAAAGTGATACTAAAGTTACAACATAATCAAAAATGATTGTGAAATAAACTTTTTGCAAGATTACGTAAATCAGTTTACAAGATCTAACAATGAGGAAAGTAAACGGTACTTCGGGCTTGTAAGTACGTCTTTGTTCACTGAGTGAACGGACACGATCCCATTGAATGTAAAACAAGTTAGCAGTTGCATAGAAAGCAGCTGATCCTTTGTTCTGCAGTGAAAGTGATGGGGCCAGGGTAATCTTGATTGATGGGCGTACGATACGAATCGACATCACAGATCCATTTCACTGTCTGCCATTTCACAATGAGTCGTCAAGTAAGACGAAAGGTGTCAGGAAGCACTTTCGAAATGCTGAACGATAATTTTTAATAACTTGTTAATTTTAAAAGTCACGGCTGCGTAAGAATCTCTTCGAAACCATTACCACATACATAGTTATAAATGATAATAATCAAGCCTGAGTAATATAAAATGACAAACTCGTTTCCTTTCCGCACGCAATCGCTTTGGTTTCCTCTTGCTCAATAAAATAGAAATCACATAAGTAGATGATCTGATTGCTTGCAAACGTAGCAAGTTGGTAAAATAGTTATCTTTCTACAACCAATCATAATTATGGAGCCATTTTGGTTAACTGATGAGATTGCTGCTGGTGCTTTTGGACCAATTAAGAAAGAAGGAAACAATGGCTTTACTAGACTCGAAGATCATGTCTAGCCAGGAACTAAAAACGTCTTCATTGGACTCATAATTAAGGAAAATATGGAGCTTGAGAGTTATTAAAACAGACATAATCAAAAGAACTTACGTTGTTGCTGGTACTGCTGCAACGGTATTTGCTGATAATCCTGTTGATACAGCTGCGGCGGCGGCGGCGGAGGCGACAGCGTCTGCCTCGGCACACGACGCACGTGCAACTGTGACAGATCCACGAACGCGATCTGATCGGCCGGCACCGCGATGTAGGAAGGCATGGCCGTGGTTACGGCGGCCAGAGCGGCCAGGATTAGTGTGTGCTGTAAGAGGAAGAAATGGTTAAACATGATGGAAGATAAAGCTATGTATTTATTTATTTTACTCTTAATAAGCCACACACACACACACACTCTTAATAAGACATAGATAATAGATAAGAAGAAGGAACCGAAAATAGATACAAAGGTGATGCTTATTTATCTAGGTATAACTATGGAACCGTGTAATGTGACTGTGGAATGAACTATCTTCATGGAATGTCTAAATAGAGAAGTATCTTGAAAACCAGTGGAAAAGGTATCTACTATCGACAGAAGATTAGAATAAAAGACTCTGTTAATATCAACCAGCAATGAACTTTTAAGATTGACATGTTTTTGTTAATTCAAAGGAGTTTATTTAAGAACTCAAAGGTGGCAGCAAACGAAAGCCATGTCTCATCACTGAGTTAGTTGAAGAGTTAAAGTTTATTCTCCAAGTCTTTATAAATAAAATGTGGGTCGGTTTGTCAGTGTCTTTTATCGGTGAGATACATTTAGACCGGTTCATATATTATTGCTTCACGAAACATTTCAACAGTTGTGCAAACCATGAGGTACTTGAATATATAGAGTACTTTCTCTCATAAATGTTGGTTGATGCTTGAAGGACCATTTATGGTTCGAGAAATTGGTCTTTCGAGACGATTTTTTTTTAACTCAGGGTTGTAACTACGACCGCTAATTCTAATTAACTAGTGTTGCGAGAATCAAGCT
The DNA here is from genome assembly GCA_947386135.1 of Melanchra persicariae. NCBI lineage: Eukaryota > Metazoa > Arthropoda > Insecta > Lepidoptera > Noctuidae > Melanchra > Melanchra persicariae. Next base: position 15,066,523 of record OX376664.1, read on the forward strand.
TTTCTTCATGTACTTATGTAGGTTTACTTATTTAGGATCTGAAGCTACCCAATTACGTACTCCTGGCAGTGACATGTCGATTCGAAATTATACAAACAAACAAATCAGAATGCCTAACGATATAACTCTTAGACTTCCTTGGTGTGAAATGGTGGGTTTTTTATTATCATTTTTCTTTACTGTTAAATTTTTGTCTGTTTTTAATGAGAAGTTTTTTTTTAGTTTACAATTTTAATTTTATGGATGCCAATGACCCCTTAAGAGGTCTTGCGTTTATTCTGTAACACGTTGTATAAAAAATAGTAGACCACCGCCGGTATCAGGAACAGGGTCCAAGCTACCGGCGTGCAGGGCTCAAAGAGAGAAACCTCCTAAGCTAACAATGCGAGCAGTATCCAGAAGTACCGCTTTCTGAATCAAGCCCTTGATTGAGCTGCATAACGAGAGCCTCCTAAGGTGTTGTTCAAGGCTCGTGGCTATTAATCCATTCATTGGCTGATACGACTATCGGTACTACTACTATTATTATAATAATTCTACTACCCATCTCGCGTGAATCAAAACAATCTAGATCTTAATGTCTTTATCTGTAAAGAGGGCTAGTGTCGTAAGCAGTAACTCAAGTAATATCTTCAGATTACAGTGCATAATGTAGGTAAGAGTGATTATAATGTACTTAGTTACAGCACGTAACAGACCACTTAGTCATTTGTCACCGTGGTTAGGTAATGTTTGTCAGTTGAATTATGTATTAAGTGCGGAGTTAGACTACAACGCGTAGTATGTATGACGAGGCGTTTTGCTTTCTCTTCGAGATTAGCTTTAAAAGTCAATGGCAGTTGCGATTGCGAAGTTGAATTGAAAGTGCATTGACATTGAGTATGTTTGATACGTGAAATATCTAATTCAATGTTGTAGAAGAAAAGATTTAATGTAAAGACTGCGATATTATTTGTTTGACTGATTTGATTTGAAAACAACTTATGGTGAAAATATTTAGCTGTGACATAGACATCTTATAACCTAAATGTGAGAACAATAAAATACCCGGGCTGCACAAAATGATTAACATTTTTGTTGCTAAACTCTTGCATGATGAAATCATAAAAACATTGAAATAAACTTCCAACTCCTTATACGAAGCGGACGTACCATTAATTTCGCTACCATAAAAGGAGCTTACAAGAACGTCTAAAGATATCCTCAGTGATCATGATATGTTACAAATATGTAACTTCACCCATATTGCCTCATGGACCATGGTATACTGCAATAAGGGAACTTGCCGGTAGGTACGTTAACGTTTAGAGGCGCTTGCGCAACGGTAGTAATTGGAGCCCGCCCGAGTTGCGTAACCAAAGACATGCGCACTGGACCGCAGAGTTCATTGTTTAACACGAAAGCTTTCAGTGTCGAAACGTCAAACAATTTATGAGAAAAAGATTATATCGATTGCTTTTTGCAAGTTTTAAATGAGTATGGTGTGAACTGGGAACTTGGGTCTGATGAAATCAAAGAAATATACACGTAGGTATACACACTCACCTGTTTAATATTCTAAAAGTTACTTTCAGTCTATGTGCATAAGAACCTAACTATTGAGCCACAAAGACTATCGTATCAAATTTCGATTGCAATAATGCACAAAGCTACGGCCCGTTGCCCCATTGACACTAAGTCGAGGCACCGAGGTACGTTTTAAGTACCGACCATGCAAAATTGATGATTGCTGTTGGAAAACAAATGAATACTTGAATAGACAAAGCGTGTCACGTAGGATTATCGTTAACCCAGTTTGGCTAGCGATGGTGAGGTAGATACAGGACTGTGCCGTGCAATTGTATGAAATAGAAACTAAAAGTGTGAACTGTTTAAACATAGCAGCATCAATTCAGAACTGTTAGATAACATCAATTAAAATAAATAACTCATCAATTCATACGATTCGTGAATGACTCACAACTCACCAATCCAACTCAAAGCTTAAAACGACCATTTATAGTTACAGAATTATCATATGTATCTTGAATCATTGAAATGTCGTAATAAAATAGCTCTACTTTGTGTAGGCAGTATTGTGGGTGTAAGTTGTTGTTAATTAAATTCAATAGTGGCCGACGGTAGGCGGTGGAAATATACACCCACTGCAGACTTTCCATTTAGACCTTGAAATTGCCTTTTAAAACATACGACCTTACTAACTGTCGCGACAAAAGCTTTTCAATGACCAACCGGTACCATTGAAAATGTCAGCATGACTGCCATTCTGTATTAATTCATGATGTTATCACCTGTCTTTAATACTATTGATGTAAATGATTGCCGTATATGGAAAAAGGTCGCAGAATTTAATCAGTGGAGAAAGTGTTACCGTAATAATCCTGTCGTTATTGAGAGGTGCGCGTACGCATGGTGATTAATATGATTAATAAGGAAGATCAAGATCATTCTAAAAAGAAGGTAACTTCTTCCTGAAATCGAGTCAAATTTATAGATAAAGGTTAATTATCGGTTAATTGGCAAATAAACATTGATTCCAAAAAAAACGTTATAGTAATAAACTGGTTCTCATGTCTAGATTTATCTAGGTGTTTTAATTTCCACAGGTCTCAAGGCAATTAAATGAATTATAACGGCAGGCTGCAGTTTTGACACCTCAGCGTCGAACAATGTAACATTTACTACCCGCTTGAGAATCTTCACATGTTTGTTGTTAGAAAATTTCACACATTGTGGTCATAACAATGCTTGGTAGAATTCGTGAATGCGCAACAATCTGTAGGACAAGGCTGAATGTTGTTTTGCTTAATGCTCTACTATTCGGTCTTTTAAACGGTTTTTCGTCATTTACCTAATACCTCCTGTTTTTTGGACAATGGCCATTGCAAGCCACACTTAACGACGAACTGCCCATAACTGTAGGCTTGTATTTTATTTTTAAGTAGGCATGCAAAATATCCGGCTCGAAGGACCAAAATATTAAGATGGGTTCGGAAAATTGGTCCTTTGATACGAAGCTATTTGAAATTGCTTATACACGTGTTCTAATAAATAAAGTTGCACCGGAACATATAAAACAAGTTTGTATTTAATTATATATTCAGATATCCATTGCAATATTGCACGTTAGGTGTCATAAAGGAATTTGAATTGCGCAGTTTGCGCCAGTTCTACATACCTTCCTATAACAAATGGTAGATGTCATTGAGTCCATCTAACTAAAGTAACCTACAATAATATTTCAAAACTGGTTGACCTTATCAATCTCTGAATGAATGGTTTTCACTTACTAATGTCAGGAAGTTATTAATTTTTGGATAGGCAGAAGTGTGTAAATGACTGATTATCAAGTGTCAATCATTTTTTAAATTGTAGAATTGTAGAATGTAATAACTAATACGCTAAGCTGTCAAACTATTTTTTATTCCTCAGGTAAAATTTATCGGACTATTGAGATATCAGCCTTATGGAAGGCCTGTATTAGGCAGAGCTTATATTATAGGTACTATACCCATATTTCACCAGTTGTGTCTAAGTCGTGGAGTAGGGGGGGGGGGGGGGGGCATACACAGACCCTACCCGATCCGGAAATGGAACATAGGAAGTAATGTTTAGTGGAGTGCTGGCGACTAATAGACCAACAAACCAGTACTTAACTAAGAATTTTAAATTTAAACTATTTGATACATTTTGTAAGAAAGTTTCAGAGCTATATTATAAACACGCCTCATATTTGCGGTCCTCACGATTTACTTTCAAATAACCGCGTCAAAAAGCGAAATGATGTTATGTAAGAAACGTTTTCATGCTTGATTTGTTGTCAAAATACCGACAAGATTTTGTTTAACATTTAATAGTTTTTGGAGCCGCTTATGTAAGCTTTAGTCTAAGCTAAACTCTTTAGGTATAACGGTGTTTTTTTGTTACCTACTATCTAAAACAATGCAAACGGAAAAATATGACGGGAAAAGGTGGCGATTTTGGTATTATCTCTACACTCGGTTTCTGAATAGAAAATGTTAACATTTTATTAATGTTAACATAATTATGATGCTTATCTTGTCGAATTTTAGCATTAAGTACAAGAGTTTGGCACGTTCTCAACATACAATTTCCAACTCAATTGTTCAATTTTATTTTTATCAGGTTTATTTACTTTAATTGAAACGCAAACTTTTATTTTTAATCGAATCCAATTCAAAGTCAAGTTATTGAACCTAATAACCACTGTTACGTACAAATTACAATTAGAAAGTAGAGTAAATACGATTTCATGGCTTTGTGAACCAGTTGCTATCAATTATACAACATGCGCCGGCGCCGATCCGATTGCCAACGATTAAAAGAAAACCGACGTTTTCCTTTCTTTTGGACCGGAAAGGTAATCGATTTTTCGACTTGTTTACCAATTGTCACCTCTATTAAATTGCTTTTTACGGTTTTTATGTAACAATAATAGGTATCTTGTTGACCAGTAAAGTATTAAATGTTAATACTTTGCCGTGGGAAAGTAGCTGTATTTTGTAAGTGAAATCTAATTTGATGTAAGTATTTAAAGTTTGTATTGTTACATAATTTTAAAACAGTTTAGTTAAAAATGAACCCTATCTATTTATGTACTAATTTTATGCATCTTTAGACACCACTTACCAGTCGTTAATCTTTTTTTAATATGCACCTATAATGTGAACAATGAACTTGGTAGAGGTTCTAGCTTCAACTAAGACTGTGAATAAGGAATAACCGCCCCGTTGCTAACCAACTAACACCAACAAGCCCCTAGCAACGGGGTGGCGGCCAGATCTGTCGCCAACAGTAATGTCGGAAAAATCATGCCGACAGGAATACCACATTGAAGGATTAACTAGTTTCAAACTCTTTTCTCAAGTAAGTGGTTTTAGTCTCATTGGTCTCAATCTCTCGTTGTTATTCGCAATTGATACCGTGGACCCATCAAGTAGATAACAAGAGTTTTAACTGTTTAATTAATAAAGCCTATAAAATTAAAGACAAAGTAATTGCAACCAAACCAACAAACATTACAGTAACAACTATTACATGTACGTACTTTAGTATTGCTGCGATAAAAAAATAAACCTACATAATAAATTAAGATTTGTATCACGTTCCGGCTGACTGCAACTGTGCCCGCGGCTCCGCCTGTTCCTGATCTCCTCCAACATTTCCGCGGGTGAAAGGTTTCTCAATGTCATTTGCTTTTTGCTTGGTATTTAAATAACTAATAAAACGGCTTCTATAGGCTACTGACAACTTAGCCTTTATAGTGGCTTTATGTCGTACCAAGGTCGATAGAACAAGCTGATTGACATGAGTTGCAGGTTTTTTTGTTGAGTCACAAAGGTAACTTGATTTCCTGAAAGGTTTGTCATATGTTACGGTTTTTCTACGCAAAAACTGTATCCGTCAGTTTTTTTCCCTCAAATCCCTACAAATATTATAAATGCGAAAGTAACTCTGTCTGTCTGTCTGTCTGTCTGTCTGTTACGCTTTCACGCTAAAACGGCTGAACGGATCGTCATGAAATTTGGCAGATATATAGCCTGGGATATGAAGAAGGACATATGCGACTTTTTACTTTTACGCGATAACCGATATACAAGTGGGCGGAGCCGCGGGCAAAAGCTAGTAATAAATATCTGAAGAAGGGGAAATTAAGCCTAAATAATGACCTAGGTATATAGATTTGGTTACTAGGTCATACGAAATAATTTATTATAATATTATTTTAACAGTCAATCGATAGGTACCTATGATTTATAAAATTGTTTTTGATCACGTGTTGCAGTAAATAGTTCATTCCCTTATTCAGTTTCAGTAGTTTTCAACTGTTCAAAGGCCGATTTTAGTAAAACGAAAAAACCTGCTAAATAGATGATGATTTTTCAACTTTTCATAATAAAAATATGGTACCTGCACTACGGGATTCATAATTAAATTTAATTAATTAAAATTCCAAATAGAGCATGCTATAGTAATTCAGTTGTGTAAACTTCAATAAACAAGAACACTTCAGCCTTCAGAATTTCGGTCACTTGACGCTCTATTAACTTTATAATTAGCGGCCAATTAAACTGCATTCATTAATAGCTGAATTAAGTAATATGTAAATTGCTAAACCTTACTTATTGGGAGTTCAATAGTAATCAGATAACTCAGATACCTATCATAACGTCGGTCTGTCAGTCCTTTTGTTATTAGACAAGCGTATAACAAAAGACACAAAACATAAGCCGGTATAAAATAAAATACTACCGTGTACGTTGTTAAATACATAATATAGAATAAAAATAATTCAATATACTTTCACTAAGTCACTAAAATTAAATACACTATTATAAACACTAAATATAATTAATACACTATATTATAATAGATATTACGTGAGCAAAATAAAACAAACACAAGACGAAGAAAATCGAAAGTGAATAATGAACTGACCATTTTCGTCCAGAGATGGCGTGACTGACGCGGCACGACGCGTGTGCTTCGACTGAGCTCGCTACAACCATTGCTACAATTTATAAAGTATCCAGCCGGAGTGGTTTCACTTTCTACTCGGGTCCGGTCGAACATGATCCACTTTTTTACGGTCGCCATAACTCTTACGCCTTGAATGGTAAACAAAGAACTCCATTTAACCCTCTGGAGAAAAGACTATACGGGTAAAAAGCATAATATTTTCTGGTCCTTCGAGCCGCTTGCTATACCTAATTATGACGTGGTAGTACTCGAGATACGAGTTGTATAGTGGTATATTTGCATACGTAGCGAACTTGACACAACATGTGGTGTGACTCAGAGAAAATAACCCGCTGAACTCTTGTTAAACTTGCTCCTTTAACGGCGTCTTGCTGGGCCGTGGAGTAGGTAGTTGCTTCACTGGTTTTGAAGTGACAAACCCGACTCCAGGCCCTGTTCATACAAGCTAAAAAAACTGGCCGCGAGTACTAAAACTAAGAGAACTCAACGAACGACTAAAAACAAAGTTTTTCAGAACTCCCAGGTTGCATAACAATATTAGGGAGTGTTCTGACCGTTCTGGAATCACCTGAAACCCGGTAACCTTCTCTGAGTGGTAGGTAGAAGCCCGTTGTGGAGAGACAGGTGTCACCTTGTAACGAGTTCCTTATTCCTAGGAACTAGGTAGGTAACTTAAAGATTCAAGTTCAAAGCATTAATTTCAATTAAAGCATTAACCTACAGACCTACTGAATTTTTGTCATTCAAAAAAGATGAAGCAGCATTGCATTAGAAATAGGAATAGGAGCATCGCTAGGTTACGTAGGTAAAGTAATTATTTTTGGAACCTCCAATAAACTCTTTGTTTATCAGATCAATAACTACTACCTCTCTAAATAGTTTGAAGGTGCTTTGTATTAGAACTGTTTCATGGTCTTTTTTAGCTCTAAATACTGATTCTTGATGTTTTCATTCAAGGTGTCACTTACCAATATCAATGATTAAACAAACGCAGGGTAGGGAGTTTGAACGTTTGCAGTGATACAGGAAAGCTAAAAACTTTTCCTTTCCTGGAATAAATAAGGATCGTGTAGTCACAAGGGAAGCTGGGTGTTCTAGTTGTATAAGTGATCCTTTTATTATTTATAGTCCAATTAACATGTACCTACTTAATATAAAGAACCTAACAGTAGAGTCACTTTGTATTATTTTTAATGTAGATGATGACGTTCAAAAGTGCCGTTTAATGGCCTAATTGAAATAAACGTTTTGACTTTGACTTTGACTTTGACTTTGAACAGAGCTAACACTACTATTCATAATGCCGATGCACATTATTTTGACATAAATCGTGGTTTGCGTTTGCGCTCCATAAACAAGTCAGAACTATCTGAAATGTAGTTATTAGATATGTATCTGTAATTAACTAGTTGTTCTTGTGTAAACCCGTGTTGTAATCTTTACAACATCCCGGAGGCATTGTACAATTAGGGTCATTCTGGGTTATCTGTAACCCTGTACGTTAGCATACCGACGCCCAACGCCGTACGCATTAGAAAATTGTTAGGTTATTACGAGATTTCTCCAGACGATTACCGAACCACGTTACTGTGAATGAAAGAAATACATTGTTATACTTAGTGTGTTAATTGAACACAATGATATTTTGCATAAGCTGTAAACAGTGTAAATGTTTTATATATGAATTTTGGAATGGAAAGCAAGTAACTAAGACTGATTTAGAATTTTCAATCAAACAATCGTATTTTATAAGCTGTCTGCGAGTTAACGGGTCCATGGGTAATTATTTTGGCTATCGATTACTAATTAATACTAATTTTAATGAAAACATACTACTTCCATACAAACTTTAGTCCTGCGGACAGTGTTGTCTGTGTCTCCATTCTCACGCCAGAATTAGATACGGCTGGGAGAAAATTTCATTTATTTACATGACAATGTAAAGTTTACGGTGCAATGAGAAAAAAGAGACTTGTTCAAGTATGTCAACTTTAAGAATAATATATATATAAACTATCCTTTTGACTGTTACTGGTAAACTTCAGGTTCGAACGGAGTTGTATCTTTTTTGGTCCTACCAGTCAGTAACACGGGTTCGATTCCCGTACGGAACAAATATTTGTACGGCCTACAGATAGTTGTTCCGGAACTGGCTGTTTGTGTATGTGAGTTGGTATGTTTGTAAACGCACCCACGATACAGGATAAATTCGCAGTGTCCAATGTTAAAAAAAAAAACAAAAAAGTCTTAAAAATCTTCCGACAATCCCTGCGGTCTAGCCATTGTGTCTTAGCCTAAGCCAGATCACAATAGTCATACATTTTGACTTCTAGGCTAATATAGACTAATAATACACTACCAACCTGCAGATAGTGCCTTTTGAAATCCTTTCGTAGTCGAAACAAAGATCCCATTTGCTGTGAGTATTGAGCATCCTTGTGATCGGTTGGTGTGTATATTTCCAGGTACAAAAGATTTCAGTAATGGCTCTTCGGCAAGTCCAGTAGTTCGAACACGACCCACCGCTTGCGCATACTCCCTTCATTTTCTGTTTGAACATTTTTGAAATGTTTATTTTATATTTAAAACTATGTAGGTATTTTTTTTAAATAAATCAATAAACCGGTAATTATCTGATTTTTAATATCATAATTTCAATCCGGAACACCCACTGCTGGGTACCTCTAGGCCTCCCCTTTCGTCCATCCATGTTTTTCGGTTTTTGACTGCTTTAGTTGATTTTGACGTCAGTTACATTAAAATAACAGTGATGGCCGTTGATTAACGAGCCTGTTATAAATCATTACTTAGGTATTTAATTATTAATTAAGACAGGAGTTGCTTGTCAACAAAATGTAGTCCAATTTAAAACTTGGCAACCTTGTCGGTGACATTTCCAAAAAGGAAGTATATTAAGACATCACAATTATTTATTTATAACATAATTAATTAATTTATGCTAGTGATCTAGATTAATTTTAATTCCAGTTTTTTCGGAGCTATAAGAAGTTCAGCATAGCAAAAAAATCTAGAATAAAAGAGCCTTAAAAAGGTGTTATATTTATTCAAACTGCTGAATAACTATCATTTATTTATTTATTCTCTCATTTATAACATGAGATTCATTCATGTGATTTCAGATTCAGGTGCCACCGAAGTAGCGGCGACATCTGAGTTTATTTCATCACACTTTAACCGAGTTAGTTGAAGTAAGTTCTCACATTGTGTGCGAGACACGGGCCCTGCATACAAAATGGCTGCTTAAATAGTAAGTACCTACCCTCTTACATAAGAGCTACGGATTTCTAACCTTCTTAAGGATATGAGGATTGGATAGAATTTAAATGTTATCAGAGGCTTCCGTGTTCGTCTGGAAGCAAAAACGTGAAATAGAAAGTTGAATGGGAAAGATATGCCAGATGGTGTTCGATGGATTTAAGCGCCCTTTCTTGGGTTCACTTCGAAAGTTGCACTGTGCACTTTACCCAGAACCCCACGCTCGGCATAATTACCACTTAGTGGTAGTAGTTTAGTGGCGGAAGGAAGTATAGGTAATACATTAAAGAAGAAATAAGTGTTATTTTTTCATATTCCTATGGTGACGTGACGTGTCACTGATATCCTAGGAAAACTGGTACCTACTTACTTACTTTTCCCTGATTGACTGTTGTTTGGGATTTTCTAAAAGCAAGATTGTGAATCTTTTGTTTTCCTTTAATTGACCACATGGGTATTCCCTGAACCAACAAATAATTAAAATAATTGGGTTATAAATACAGATAGGTATGGATATGTAGGTAATCTAATAAGATGAGCACAAACTCTTTTTAGGGTTCATTATATAATATAGTTTCGCCATGTCCGTCTGTCTGTCTGTCCGCGGTTTAATTCGGAGACGCTTAGCACTAGATAGTTGGAATTTGGTATGGGTTTACATATTAACTATCACAGCTAAGTAGGCTTTACAATTTAAAGAGTAATAATCGACCAACCTATAAAATGTACTTGGAGAAGGAAAATTTCGTACAAATTCCAAAATTGAAAATTAGTTATATAAAACAAAAAGCACGTACCATTCTAAGTCCTGAATTATACAGAAAAGGCGTGGTGAAGACGCGGCGAAGACGCGGTGCAGGCGAGACGTAGGTAAGGCACGATGCCGTTTCAAAAAGTTTTAATACAAAATCCGCGTCTAAGTCAGCAATTGTGACGTGCAGCGGAACCCTACACTGCGCGTGGCCCGACACGCACTTGGCTGGTTTTTTTATAGGAATCAGCCAGGCATAATAAGCTGTTATGATCACGACGATACACCATGATGAATGTGTGTGAATGTTTGTTAAGTGTATCCATTCTTTTATTCGCGTACTTATTGTGTGTAAACGCCGTAATATGCACAAAGCATATTGCATACTGTATTATAATTAACACTTGCGACATATTAATTATGTTACTTCACTAACCTACTGTTAACAATGTTACACGCGAGTGGAGTCATGCGATATTTAAAAATGGTTTAGTTTTTTAAGAAGTCCTGAAATTTTCCTTCTGCTCCGTGGGCTTGAACCCCTCTCTCTTTTCATGCTCTGCAATCTCCATGTTTCAATGATTCCCAGTTTTAGTCTGATCCTGAAGCCAGACTATGTACGAACTTAAATTTCAGGGACTATAAGTACTACGAGTACATGATAACTATACCAATAGTTGGTAGGTAAGTATAGGTTGATAAGAATAGCACCATCCCATCGCTTCCCGTGGGTGTCGTATGAGGTGACTAAAGGACTCACCAGAGAATGGGCAGCAGCATTCTTTTGGTACATTGCAACAGCTACACTGCGATCGCCAACCCGCCTGCCAAGCGTGGCGATTTTGGCAACCCCCCCCTATTTGGGGGAGGCCTTATATGTCCAGCAGTGGACGTCTTTCGGCTGATATGATGATGATGAGATGGTAGGTAGTACCTATAGAGTACCTAAGTTCTCGAGTCTCGTCCATTTCGTATGTTTGTCTCAGTTACATAGACAGCAAAAACGCTTCCATTCTGGCCACTTTAAATAATCTTATAATATGCAGTAGCATAATTAGATTACTTATTCAAAATAGCCGACGCTTGAATAACAAAATCTAAAAGAACAATCTGGAAAAAAGAACTAGATTATTGTAGCAAACTTAATTGCTATCGGAAGCCGTTCTCTTGATAGTTTGCACTCAGGCGATATTGATGTTTCGTAAGATTCGATAACGAGTGCAACCCCAATGTGCAGCCCCATAAAATTGTAGATTGTTTTCAGATGAAAACAATCTAACTCTTACTTACAAATTTTATGGGGCTGCACATCACCGACCCCCGAGGCCCCCGACGATAATTATCTAATTATCGTCGGGGGCCTCGGGGGTCGGTGATCGACTAAAGATCTATGGAAAAAGTAGTATACCTACTTACCTTTTTTAGGGCCTTAGTTCCCTAGATTATAGGTTTTACATTGACATGTCCTTAGTCGAGGTTCACTTAGAGCTAGACCCAGTCAGTCAGTTTTAAACTATGTACCTATTAAGTAAGTTAATCATCCCAAGAACATTAAACATGAATTGCAAAGAATTTTAATGACGCATTTTCTGATTAGATATCTAGTCACAAATCATTTGGAAGTTAACACAGATTGACTGTTGCATAATCGCTAAAAAAATGCAGATCAGCGTAGCGGGAAAATTACCATATTTTAATATTCTGATTTTGGTGTTTTGTGCATTTCTGTAACGGATGCAGATATATTTTTGTATAGGTAGGTATTTTATTAGAAATTAAATGATTAAAACATTACGAATCATTACAAAGGTATTGCTATTATGTTAGACGCTTGCACTACGATAAACCTCACGGGAGCTCTTACACTATGGTATTTGTAGGACAATACAATTTTAATATTTAACATTCCTGATAATAAAATAACGCGCAAAATAAAATGTCCGCCACGAGTTTCTTCATTATCTACATAGGCAAAAATATATAATAAGTACTTATAAGTAGATCTCTCTAAGTCTTACCTAATATTTTTACCTTATTTTTAGTTAACAGATATCGTGTCGATCCCCAGTAAGAAACTAGCACCTAAGGTATCGAGAAACACGGCTAATGGCTGGATCGACACCAATTTCTTCATCCGTACTGCTTCCTTTTCTAGCCATTGCTTGTTCTACCTGGATCCAGATTCTGTTGGCTCCGTGAAAGTGAGCCGACTGACCAGCAAGTATTTCATTATATTCTTATATAGTACATGGTAGTATCTGCCCGTATTGTTGGAAAGCTTGTAATTGCAAAGGGAAAGTACGGTGGCTTGAATAACTTAGGCTGCGAATCCAGTCTGTGCTGGAGTAAAAGTCTGAAGCTTACAAAATTAAGATATTATACATATACATGCCAAATCTGTTTGTCGATTTTAGGTAACAAACAAGTTAACATTAAATAGAAAATAAACGAAACTGAAAAAAAAGGAAATAGTATTAATAATAACTCTGATAAATTGTTTATGTTCATTAGAACACCAATTGCCTATGGCTTGGTATCTACTTACAAATGTACAAAAAAATACAACCGAATTGAGAACCTACTTTTTTTGGAGTCGGTTAAAAATATTTGGTCAATGATGAATTTTATTGATGTTTGTGTTATGTCATCCATCCATCCAATTATTACTGATTTTATTTAATATTTATGAGTAACTAGCTGTGATCGCGAATTCGTTCGCGTGGATGCTCGTGACTTAATAATAATTATGAGTAAGTAATTAAGTAATAAGTAATGTGCACTTTGTAAAACTCAACTAGACAAGTACGATAAGGAAGAAAGAGGAAAAATAGGTAAGTAGGTATACATAGACTTGTGATCAGTAAATCGCACCAATCTGGGTTTTATAAATCCAAAAGCACTGTCCCTTCATAACCTAATCTACCCAAGGATTGCACAGTCATTGATATGTAGTATTTCATAATTACTCAAATTAATTTTATCAGTAAGTAGTAAAATAATAATAGGTACAGATAATAATAATGCCTTCCTGTTTCCTTTGTTTTTGTCACCATGTTCTCGGTAAAATGAAATTGTGATAAGTATATACATAGTTTTAAAATGATCTCTGATGATATGAGGATCGATGATAGGTCTGGGTTCCATCAGTTTGACCTGCGCAGAAACCCAGCCCACCTAGAGCTTTCGGCCCTCCGAGATTTTCTTGGCCGCCGACACAGGGCAGCTCACCACAACGGTTCGCATCGCATGCCCGTGTGGACAGGACGTATGGTGTCTGTCGGCCACCACCTCCTCGTCCGTGACGTAGTCATCCAGGCCCAAAATGCGCATAGTCTATGCACTTGGTGGGCCTGGACAGTTGGGCCAAGTCTATTGACGTAGGTACGTTGCATATTTCCGTTGGACTCGGGCAAGGAAACCGTTACCTAACAGTCCGTAAGCGATGAACTAACTACTGTCACTCGGTGAGTTATTATCTCACGCGATCGTGTACGTTAACGCTTTTTTTTTGTTTATTACATCTTACGATATTTAGGCATGTTGAAATGTTTATGGTATTGTTGAAAGACTAGTTAGCGGTTACATACCTACTCAAACAAGCGCATTGATCGTTCCTAGAGAAAGATGTGCTGATTTAGCCTTTTTTGTGTTGGATAGGAAATCATCACATGACTTCTCCCTTTGGAACAGAGTGAGGGAGTAACAGACTCTTACTGATTAAAACCCACCCGTGTTCCTCCAAATGCCCTTTGCGTTCCAGGGCCGCGGTGACTATTTCTAACAATCCCGCAAACCTCTCAGAGCGCTGTACAGCAGCGATGTTAAATCAGATTATGGCGCATTGATTGATCTCTCAAAGAACTTTTAAACTAGTCCATTGTTCTAAGTATTTTTAGTTTTTAAACATTCTCGAGACGCAGATCAAGTCCGATCTGAAGGAAGCAGCAAGAGCCTGTCTTCATTCCCACCTAGAATCCTGAATTACAATTTTAATTTGCCTCGCAAATAGGTACGTAGGTACTTAGGTAGAAAGAGACTTCTGAAAATCATCTATAGCAAGGTGGTGATGAGAGGTTTTACAGGAGTCTTTTAAAAACCTACTGGTACCCATCGAAAACTTTCAGGACCATGGTAGCATTAGAATAGTAAGTACTAGTTTACTTCTTCATCGTTTTATTTAAATAAACCATTTTCAACCACAATAATCAAGATATAGATAAACCCAGAGCAAAAACATGTTCTTATACTATGTCGTTTGGTTGCATTGTCAAAGCTACAACAGATCAGTCTGGTCAAGGGTAGACCAAAGAGAGCGTGGTAAACTTTATTAATTAATTTTAGAGTTACCTACTGTTCTAATTATCTTAATTACTCTGTTGATTTTTCGTAATTAGCATTATCTTAGAAACCTAATTAAATAATAACTAACCGCGTCTCTGTACAGACAGATGGTTTATCGCGTGACTGTTTATGGCGCAGGTACCGGTACTTACCTACACCATTTCAGGAAATAATTTCTAGAGTGTGGGTTTTCAAAATGAGTAACCGGCTTGTGCAAATCTATAAAATCTGTACGTCTATATAAACTACCTATTAAAATAAAGCTGACGAGTTTGTATGTTTGCTTGAACGCGCTATTCTCTGGAACTAGCAGTCCACCAGTACCAGTGTTTAGGTAATCACTGTCAAACCCGCGACTGCGTCCCACTCGCACCCTATCGTTCAACTACTGCAATTACCGTACCAGCAGTGTGAATCTGTAAACATGTCGAAGTTAAAATTTAGGCGAAGTGAACGACAAGTGAGCTGTCAAACCGTACAAACATGATGGGATGACAGCTCACTACCGCCTACACGGTGAGATGTCGACAGAATAAGACCGGCTGTAGGTCAAATCACTGAGTTCTTTACCTTTAAAACCATTTCTATACTTACTATCTTATTATTTTCAATAAAACCTACATGATCAATCACTACTAATCGTGCAAGCATTTCATCGCTGCCTCGACGTTTCATCTTAGGCACTTTACTAAACTCGATCGCGTTTTCTGCTCAGCCCCTCTAGACAAAAAACTTTTCTGTAGCGTTAACGTCAGACGCTCACGACAAAATGTATGGGAATGACATTAGGTGATGACGTTTTAAGCAAGTTCCATTGGTTCTATAATTATATGGATAAATAATTCTAATCTCTATACTACTCCATACTTAGAGGCGTTTACAACGGTTTAGTCGGGGAAGGCAACACACCGGGAAGAGTGGCAGGCTATGGGGGAAACCTTTGCCCAGCAGTGGGACAGTTTAGGTTGAGTTTTTTTTTTTAACTAACACATTATTAACGGACTCGAACTTGTTTATTTATTAAGTAAGAAAGACTATTACAACGTGTACCTAACAGAATAAACGCAATGCCCCCTCTAAGGGATCATTGTCATAGTAAAAGTTGTTCATAATGATGAGTACAATGACCCCATAAGAGGTATTGCGTTTATTCTGTTACACGTTGTATCTACTGAAGAAAACTGAAGGGTTCCGATGTCTGCAGTAAATGGAGAATAATTATTTTGCATAGCAAAATATTGAACAAACTATTTTTCTTTCTTTCTTTGTACAAATTATTTACCTAGTGTTTTTGTCATGTGTAGGTACAAATTATTTCGTCCGTTATTTATACTGTGTTAATATCATTAAATAGACTGAAACGAACTCATTAACAGTCACGGTAATTATATTTGCTGCCTAGTATCATAATTTGTAGTAGGTAATGTGGGTCATGTCATCATGTGGAATGTGGGTGGTTAGTTTTGATACGGCTATTTCCGAGCACAACCCTAATCCCTGTTTTCAACAGCACTTAAGTAGATACCAGAAACCGGATGGACGCGTAAAGCGCTGTTGGAATTTAACGTTGCACCTACCACTATTTGTCTCTGCATCACCCAAAGGTTGTGGTGGTGTGGTGTGGTGGTTGTGTGCATGAAGTTTTAAATAAATAAATAACGATCTTAAATTGGCACTTTCGGAATAACCTAGTTCTAATGAAAAGTACCTAGCAGTCGGGCCTGTTAGGCCGTACGTAGGTACCCTTAGTTAATAGGTATTGTATTATCTGTGCCCTTAGGATTTACCATGCGTGTTATGCAAAAGATACCTACTTAGGTAGATAGTACCTAGATAATATTCTGTCGAACTGTGAAGCCTTTTCCTCCCTACGATAAACTTCGATACCAATGTGGGGTTTTCCCAACAAGGGAAGTCCCTTAGTCAGAATGTTTTAGCCACCTTCTAGAACATTCCCGCCACCGGAAGGAAAAAGAATGGCCGTCTCTTCACCGTGAAATCAACTTGCTAATTTGATTCCGCTGCCGTTTTCTTACGTAACCAGTGTTATCACTTCATCGATAATATCGCCGTCACAGTGTCGCGATAGATTTTATGTAATTCTGCACAAAACGCTTTCGTTTGTTGCACTTGGTCTGTTCGCCAAATTACATTGGTTAGGCCGTTTGATAGAAGAAACAAACTTGTTACTTTATTTGTTTTCCAAAACCTAAGGCTTTTGTATTGTTACAATTAGTTATAGATATCATAGAATTCTACTGCTATCCTCCTTCTCCTTCAGTCGTTTGCTCACTGCCGAGCGTCGTGATAATCTCGACGAAAACTTTTAGACAATGTCCTTCATCATCTTGTCATCAGTTTATAGTAGGTATTCTGCTGGAGTCAGGAACTCAGGACGCAGGACGAACCCTAAAAATGCCAGACCAAGGACCAATCAGAAGGAGTGGAAGGGTAACAGAACACGTAATTATTACACGGTTAATAAAAGATCACAGTTGCGGAATTATTCGAAAAAGTTACCGCGGGCCTGGAGCGCAAAGGGCATTTGGAGTTTAGAGGTACACGGGTGGGTTTTCTTCAGGAAGAGTTTGACATTCCCTTCTGCTACTCCGCGCAGAGTGGAAGGAGTTACCTATTTGATGATTTCCCATAAAAAAAACTCTATTTAGCTCAAACCTTGGAATATCTCATCCATCTCAAACGAGCTACTAACAAGGATCTGTCTGAAAATGTGAAAATGTGAGCGGACATGCTAAACAAAGCTTGTGGTTGTTTTTTGTATCTGAATGGCGTTCATGTTCTGTTGACCCACATTCGATATAGGTAGTCACGTCGCGTGTTAGCAGAAAAAGTAGTATGCGTGTCGTTCCTACGCACTCGTATCTGCACGCTAGCATAAAGCGTTTGAAGGTACTAGATTTAGGCCTCATATTGAGATCATAACATGCTATGAATCTGCCAATGTAAAAACCAGGATTTTTTAAGTAAAAACTTCTTTAGGCGCGTTGAGCACTTTTTGGGTGACCAAAAAGCGTGAAACTCGCGTCATCGTCACCGAACGCTTTCCATGAGCTGTATGTATACTGTGTATACTTATATGTGTACTTTTTGGGTGAACAAGACTGATAAAGATTTTTTTTAAAGATTACTTTATGGGTTATCTTCTTCAACCTAATCTGTTCTACATCTTCATTTAGACAATGGGCAATTAAGCATAATGATCGAACTCACGTCCATTTGCTCGCTAGTCTGCTTTTGAACCACTGAGCTATTGGCGCTACTAAAACAACAGTCTAGAAGTGTTTTAATACTTAAGAGTAGGTGGGTGTATGTACATTATACTGTGAAGTTCTCATTTTAATTTAGCCTCGGGTCACCGAAACATATGACCTATGAGATCAAGGCAACGCTCCCGTTATGGAAGGAGTTGTTTTTTTATTATATACCAACATTTAATATTAACAAACGTCAAATAACTTTTTCCTTAGTTACCTTATAACTTTGCAAGCCAAGGTAAAGTTAATATTTAAGTAGGTACTTCAAGATTTTTAATTTCAAAGCCTTCAGCTTAAGTATGGTAGAGATACTTGTTAGTTTTACACGACTGCTCAAAAAGGTGTGTTATAATGTTCAGCATTCATGTATGTACCGTCACAATTATGTATATTTGTGAGTTTCTTTATTCAAATTTCTTGTAGGTTCTACAAGACATTGCAATATGACCTGCCTTGCCTATTCCGACTTGTAAGTAAATTTAATTCAAAGGCTGGCCATTTCTTTTTTTTATTGTTATTGATAGGCACGCGCTTGACCACTATCTCACCTGATGGTAAGCGATGATGTGGTCGAAGATGTGTAGCGGCATTCATGCCGCCACAAAAATCAACGTAGCAGAATCAACATCACAACAAATGAGACTCGCAGCGCCATCTATCTCGACAGCTGCGAACAAACTGCAAAATCCTAAATCGCGATATCAAAGTTTACCGTGCGATTAGAACACATGCAAAGCCCGAATATCAACTCTCGGGCAGTTGCCCACCAGACACAAACAACCGTCTGGTCGGAGGATCCTCCCTTTTCAATGGAGGTTTGCGGGACTTTACTCTCTGTTCCGCTACCTCAAACTGGTGACCCTCGACATTGAACGTCAGCGCAGCCTTCGTGCAGCTACTTCATCATGACGTCATCATCACTTCTCCTCATCGTGACCTCAAGCTCTCGAGCAGCGAGTCTTACAGCCAGCCAGAACCCTCGGCTTCTACGGGTATCCTGACCACCAGCATGCAGCGGACGCGCATTCCTGGTCAGCATCCTCAGCCTCTATCATCAACCTCTTCAGCGACCTTGGCAAGCACACTGCACTTTCGGCCAGTCACATGAAGAGCCTTGAAAAACCTCTCCTGGTCGACGCCAGCAGTCACGTCAGCACGTCGCACAGCTCCAACCCACCATGGCAAGCACACTGCACCTTCGGCCAGTCACATGAAGAGCCTTGAAGAACCTCTCCTGGTCGACGCCAGCAGTCACGCCAGCAGCAGCATCGGGGCACCGCAGACAGTTCCGACTCACCGTGAACTCTGCGACGCAGACAGTTCCGACTCACCGAGAACTCTGCGACTTCCGGTTCCGACTCACTGGAACCAACCTTCCACTGGCCTGGCAAGCATCTCAAGATGTATGGACGACTCATCCACTATCGACCTCCGGTCTCCGGAGGGGAGTGATGTAGCGGCATTCATGCCGCCACAAAAATCAACGTAGCAGAATCAACATCACAACAAATGAGACTCGCAGCGCCATCTATCTCGACAGCTGCGAACAAACTGCAAAATCCTAAATCGCGATATCAAAGTTTACCGTGCGATTAGAACACATGCAAAGCCCGAATATCAACTCTCGGGCAGTTGCCCACCAGACACAAACAACCGTCTGGTCGGAGGATCCTCCCTTTTCAATGGAGGTTTGCGGGACTTTACTCTCTGTTCCGCTACCTTCAGATGGAGCACGCTTGCCTAGAAGTATCCCCTTTTTTATTTTTATATCAGGACCATTCCTGATAGTAGTGCTGAAGCGTTATGCTGATCAAAATACGGATGAAAATATCCAGCTAGGTTTCACTTTTCAAAAACCCTCATCAATTCGTCAATTTTCATCGGTTGTACCACCGTAACAATGATTTAAGTTTAATGACTGCGATTCGGAACCGTTTCAAAAGGTAAATAGATAGGTACAATTGGTGGAGAGAGCACTACGCTTTCAAGACATTGTCGGTCTATTATCATTGTCTACCTGTATTAGGACTGACAGACATAATGCCGTGTAATGACCAGTGATTATATTGGCGGTTTGATAGCGAAGGTTTCGCTCACGATTTTTCGATGTTATGGTACGGTAGGTACATATCTGATGTGTATGTCGGAAAACAGCATTTACGTAGAAAACATTTGACTTGACTGTACCAAAGTCTATTGTGCTGAAAAGTAAAATTATGTGATCAGAATTACACTTGATCCTAATTTGGGTTTTGTAGTAAAAATCAAAATACAACGTGTAACAGAATAAACGCAATACCTCTTAAGGGGTCATTGGACTCATCATTATGAACAACTTTTACAATGGGACCAACCCCAAAATCGTGAAAAAAAATCAGCTGTTCAGGGGCCTAACCACCAACTCTTAAAGCAGTATTACTTTAATATTACTTCCAGTGGGAAAGAGACGAAGCTATACGTCCTATTTAGTTCCGTCTCTTTCCCACTGGAAGTAATATTGAAGTAATACTGCTTTAAGAGTTGTTGGTTTAGGCCCAGTACATTATGTCGAGTTATGCGCACATTGGTCGTTTTTTTTTTCGCGATTTCAGTGTTGGTCCTATACTGAAAGTTGTTCACAATGATGAGTACAATGATCCCTATGAGATATTGCGTTTATTCTGTTACACGTTGTACCTATATGGTTGACTGTCACGCGGTTTCTGAATTAAGAATTCGATGTTGAAGAAAGAGACCTTGCCAAACCCTACTTAAATGCAAAATGTTGTCTAGTTCTCATGCTGAACTATACTTTAGCAAGTTTTCAACTTCAAACCAATCATTTAGAAACCGGAGCATGTTTGATGGATTGCTTCTATAAATTCCATTTCCATTTCCACCACCCAAACAGGAATTTGTCGTCTCATATTTAGGATGGTCATAACAAGGTTGCAATTTGTAATAAAAAAAAACACTTCTGTTTTGCCACAAATGTATTTCTATGTTGAAAACAAATTTACAAAGTCGAACATTTTACAAAATATATATTCGAGTTTCAACAAGTCTATAGGAATAGACAACTAATAGGTACCTACTAACAAAAAATAACGAAGTTTTAACATTTTAGTTCGAAAACTAAAAACAATTCTTTTCCCGCGTTCCGCAGGTTTGTAGAAATGGTATGGCACCATTACATTTTCAGTTCCAACCAACCAATAGTATCTACAACGAATGACGTTGCTGATTGGTTGACGCTGCGACGTAGACATACAAGACCAGCCCTGATTGGTTAATGGCGAAATAATTTCAGAGTCATTTGACACATTAATATAAAATTCACCACAACCTCATATTCATTGTGGAGTAACAAAAAATTGACAGCGAAAGAAAAATTGGGCAAAAAATTGAGCACTATTATTATAATAAGTACTTTAAAACAACATAAAAACGTAGATACAAAAAATGGGAAGTACACAATATCCAACTCGAAACACTTGGACATTCATTCATTCTATAAGTACTCTTTGCGTCTTTAGCACCATTTATTTGCACCACACGATGATGTTTACAAATCTACCTAACTCCTGCACTTATGTAGTAAGGACACAGGCGGACCGAACAATTTTCTGACGCCACAAATTGGCCCTATTCCAAAGCGATCTCGCCACGCGGTCGACAATATTCGGGAGCGGTCGTGTCCGCGAGGCACTTAAAATCCGGTATTTCTTGAATGGTGGACTATGTAAACGTTCAGAAGGCTATTATTTGAATGTATGATTATTTTCTTCATTCCTCATAGCTTAAAACGCACTAGCAGGCGGTTTGCTGAGCGACAAGAGCCTAGCGAGTAGCCTGGAAAGTTGCGACGTAGCCACCCAACCCAAGTTCTAAAATGTTCGTAGCAAGCCGCAAAGCGCGCGCGGCATTTTGTTTTCGGCATAAACCTCGCCATTTCTTGTCACCATTTACAATGTATAGTTAAACTTTAAAGATCAGACAGCGTTCCTCAACCACAATCATAATAAAGAAATACTGGATAACTTTTTTTCCAGTGCGCAAACTTTGAGAACCACTTCTGCCCATGTAAATGAACAACTTTCCCCAAGAAAGCCATAGTCAATTCCTAAAAAAAAACTTGCACTTCCCATACAAAATTGTCATCAACTGACCACAATCTGTATGGGAGACTCAATTTTTTTTTTAGGAATTGACTATGGCTTTCTTGGGGAAAGTTGTTCATTTACATGGGCAGAAGTGGTTCTTAAAGTTTGCGCACTGGAAAAAAAATTACCCAGTATAGGTAGTTATAGCCTCTGCATACGTAATTTCTTTACAAAATATTGACTAACGTAGAATATACGATGAAATACCTAATGCGAAACCAATATCTGTAAAATAGTTTAGTAATTTAGACCACAGTTTTAAAGTTATCAGTTGAATATAAATATCGTTTCAGGGACTATAGAATCTGAATGTTGCAATTGTATGAAAAGTATGAAAAATTGTTTCGGAACATATTTTCAACAAAACTATAGTAACACTCATGTGTTAATATGGTTTTTGTTGAAGCAGTTTCATTCTAAATATGTCGACCAGTAAATATTTAAAAAAATGAATTAATCTATGCTAATATTATAAAGCTGAAGAGTTTGGAAAATTCTTTTCGCATATGATAGCCACATTCATGAGGAAGGCTATAAGGCTATACGGGAATGGGAAATTCCTACGGGAACTGGTAAAAATGGGATATGAGCGTACGAAGTCGCGGGCAAAAGCTAGTCAAATATACGAATCATACCCATGATGCCACAAAATGCAGGCAAAGTAACTGATATGTGGTAGAATCAACAATTAAATACATTAATTACTTATTCCTACCAAGCGGCCGTTAGTGCCTACTTTAAGCTTAAATGTTATTTACAATCACAGAAATATTTCTACCATGTTTAAAATAATCTTCTATTTATCTGGGCTCTTACAATTGTAGAAAGAAAAACTCTATGGGATGACCTCAAAAGTTGAGTAAAAAAATACTGAATATTTTGATCTGGCAACAAGAATTGGTAGAAAATATAAATACTATGAAGGTAGAAAACTGGTAAGTACTTAATCCATTAGAAATACATTTCAAACTGTCCAGTTGTTTGCTTAATGTTACACAATAGATGAAACTACATGTTTAATTTACTTACGAAATATGACACATACTTACTTATTAATTCTTAGAAAACATAACCAATTTCTTTAAACTATTATTAATTTTGTCAAATCTTATGGCAAGTTATATGATTACCAATTACTGCTTACGTGACATTTCACAAAAGATTTACAAATCAGGGGGCGTTCAAGTATTACGTAATGCAATTTTTGAAGATTCTTGTCTCTCCCTCCCACCCCATGTAACGCGTCGTAACGTTTTTCTGTACCCGCCCCCCTCCTCCTCCCTAAACGTTATGTAACACCCAAGTGACGATTTTACCTAAAAGTCTCAATTATGTTGCGCAAACTACCGGAAAGTCGCTAAAATACCTTTGTTATTGTTTTAATGGCGGTTGCGGTACTAATAGATAAAACAAGAGATTTCTACTCGCAATACATGCGTGTTTTGTTTATTTTATTTATTCACCGCTCCGGCCCCGGCGACACACCGGTGTGTCGCGAATTAATCACGAATTTAATGTTTATTTACCTATTACATAAGATTTATTTTTATTTGGGAATTTTCACATGTCGGGCCTAGAGCGGTTCATATTGTTATTCAATAAACAATAATGTATTAAACATTACAATGGGTGAGTCCATTGTAATTTCTCCTTAAACATTTTTACTAGTAAAACATAAACGAAAAGGGAATTAAGCAACAAGATAACTTAGTAGAACAAAATAAAAATGACGTACAAAACAATCGAGGGATTCCCCGTAAAACATTAACGAAAAGGAAATTTAATTCCCTAGTTTTTTATATATTTAAATAAAAAAACAATGTTACGTAACGCGTTGTTCGAATACCCCCTTCCCGCACCTGGAACGCATCATAACGTTTAACAAGACCCCCCCCTCCCCCCAAATCGCGTTACGTAATTCTTAAACACCCGATCAGAGATTAGACTTCCAGAATCTTTTTACGCCGAGTTCGTGTTACTTATTTATTTATGTATTTATTATATACGTACTTTATTGTACACCAAAGGGAAATAACAAAAGAAAACCTAAACCGAAAATACATACAATGGGCGGCCTTACCGCATTCCGCGATCTCTTCCAGACAACCTGGAACCATGTGTTTAACATTCAATCGAAATATCTAAAACACGCATCTATTTTAATCTCATCAATCTATCAATCATCTATCCAGCCATTTCCCAAGTATGCTCGGTTTCAGTTTCCCAGTACCAGTATTTGACATGGGGCAACTGCCTACCTGACTCAGTAGCTGGGTAACACGGTGGTACCCCTACTAATAGTTGTCAAAGATCAACAAATGACAGCAGTGAAATATACTTTATGTCTATGAGACAGAAGCTGGGCATAAGATCTTGAGAAAATTAACTTAATACTCTTGATACCGGGATGAGCTCTTTTTAAGACTATTTAATAAGGCTGATAAAGGTATCAATTGTATACTAACCCGATAGTTTTCTTTGTCTGAAATAATATCTAAAACTAGAAAAAAAAATCTTCTTGATCTTAAGCAACATAAATTCGCACATAACTCATTCTAGTATTTTAGACCCGGTTTCTCAAACGAAATTATCGATGCGCCATTCATTAAACACATTAAGTATCAAGTTGAAATTTCGTTTTAAGAATCAGCTAACGAGCATTTCACAAGTTGTCATTTAATTTTACGATTAATATTCGTTCGAGACACTGGGCCTTAATCATTAATAACTTGTAGGTGATATACATACAAGTTATTACTTATTAGCAACAAGCTAAATATACAAAAAGCATTTCTATTGAAAGAAAAGAACACAGCAACTATTCAAACATACTCTAAGCACTATTTTTAAAATAAAAAAGAAACATCTAGTTTTCTCTATGGTATAGAAAGAAGTAGCAATATTATAATGCACAACCTTGCAACTAAACCTCTTTTCAACTTTTGAACATAAATTAAAGCTTTTTTTCTATTCGCCGACTAAGGAAATTCTATTTTTAAAGATTACGTTTAAAAGATAACATAAGAAAGGAAGTTGTTCAAGTAGTTGGCAATTGACTTATACTTTTATTACCAAGTGAGACATAATATCTTGAAACGATAGTAGAAAACTGGTGTACCTACTAATAAAATTATTTTAACATGAGACTCGATATCACATACTGGATACAAAGGTATGACGATGGGACACATTTAACTATAGTAAATACTATATTCAGCGTATACAAATATAAATAACTTTTAATACATCAGTAAGTTATTATCAATGATCGGATAATCGGGCGCTTATATACCTAAACTTCTTCCCGTGAAAGAATAATATGGACATTTCTTTCTGAATGAATAAGTAATCCCGGGTTCCCGGGATTGAACAATTTTGTAAAAACAACTAGGTATATCAAACTTAATGAAATTATAGCAGTGGTTATTTTGATTTAGTAGGTATCTTTATTTTATTTAAAACAAATGGAATACCTTTAAAAAATCGGCTTTTTAAATTTAAAAAAATTACAATGAGAGTTCACAACGAGTTCTAACTATATTTTGTATGCGGGCATTTTTAGCAATCTCAGGAATTTCGAACGATTCCGGGATCCGGGATTCTGAAAAGCATGTCCGTATTATACTTTCGTGGGAATTAAAGGTGAAGTTTAGGTATATTAGCGCCCGATTATCCGATCACTGGGTATCTTTAATCCGGACATATTTTACACAAGTATGGTTCAAAGTCGCGACAACGATTCTGCTTATAAATCACTGGTGGTTTAGGGCGCCTTTGTGTCGCGTCTACGCCGGAATATCGCAATTCCGGCGTAGACGCGACGGTGACGCTGCGTTAACATAGCGTAGTCTGTAGCGTCTACGCAGGACTTAGCCCATATTCCAAAGAAGGAATATGGGCCAGTCGCCTTAGTGACCATGACATTGAAAAAAAAACCCTCGATTGACCTCATCAATTGTCAGTTAGATGATTCGAGGTCGATTCACGACTTGGAATACATCGGAAAGACTTACTACGAATACTTTTTTAACATTTTAACAATACAATATTTTTAATATCATCCACACAGACAAAATCGTCGCGACTTTTTATAACAATTACAAACTAAAAACTCACTAATTCTCATGTTGCGATCTCTCAAGAAACTCAAGATTGTGATGGGAGTCTATTCTGTTCATATTCGCTTTGAGCTCGTCCAAAGCCGACTTTGCCAGAATAGGGGTGGCAGGCACGGGTACCAAAGTCTCTAAAGAATCCGTTTCAATATTTCCCTCGTTGTCTAAGTTCTGTCTCTCAACGTGTAAGAAGTTTTCATGAGAACCGTTCAAGGCTTTGGTCAAGGAATTGTCCGGGTACGATAGGTCAAAGTTAGATATGGATAGTGGCTGGTCTCTTGTTTCTAGCCCGGAGCCTAGAGATTTCGAAGTTGTCATTCGGTCGTTATCTGAAAGATAAAGTTTAATATTAATTAAGGAATTTCTTTAGTTCTACGTTTGAATTACAAATTCTTTTCAATTTTAAGTCGACCATTGGGCACGAAGGATGTTAAAAATTCAGAAGGATGGTCAAAATCAAAGAACAGTGCGATTATGTGGTATTTAATTATTAACCCCGCTATTTTGGACTCTTATATTTTAGTTTTTGTCAAAACTGTAACTGTGTGTCAATCGAAATGTTAAATAAGATATCTCAAACTTTTGCAAGAGTTGCAATCCTTCTTTAAAGATAACAAGATTAAAGATTATAATCAAAACAAGCGGTACTTCTGGATACGGCTCGTATTGCTAGGATCTTCTCTCTGGAGCTCTGACCATGGAGCCTGTTCCCGATACCGTTGGGCTACATTTTTCATCATATTTTTTTTAACATAAATATTTGAAGATACCAAGGAAAGGAATAGACGATTTTTTTTTTTAAACGTTGCCCCACACTAGGAATTTCTCCTGTATCGTGGGTGCGTTACAAATATACAAAGTCACATACACAAACAGCCAGACCCGGAACAACTATCTGTAGGCCATACAAATATTTGTTCCGTGCGGGAATCGAACCCGCGACACGCAGCGCAGCAGCCGATCGTTCAACCACTGCGCGAACCGTGTCGTCAATCAATTAAAATAGTAAATTTATGAAATAAAGTCACCTTTCTCGGAGTCGTCGGTGGTCTTTTGTTTCTGGTCGCTGTCATCCTTGTGGTCCTTCGGCACGGAGGAGCTACGCTCTCCCTCTAACATTCCCAATACCCTGCACATAACATTACGTTCAGACAGTTTTCAACCCTACTCTCATCGTAATAGTGCCTTGATTCAACTAAATATATGTGGTTTTCAGGTTGTGCATTACATTTTCAGTGTATTTTGTACCTCTTTGTCATCCATATTTAGCATACAAAAAAATACATAGACATATTAGCTTGCATATATGTACAATATTGTGATAAAAATTTGATATGTCAATAGATTTATAATATCAATGGTTACGGTTTCTATATGTTTTTGTCATATTGGACTATTTTTTTTTTGTAAAATTTGGTTTAGTATTGAAATCAAAAGTAAATTGGAATGCGTTCATAAACCGTAAACATAAAATATGAGTAGGCGTCGCAGCAGATAAAATAGGTGATGTACAATATCCGGGGGCATAAGGCTACGTTTCCACCTGAAATAAGCGCGCAAGCAAGTTGGATTACATTGCGGTCTACAGATGTACAATGTGGTGAATCGTTCGATTGTGCACCGCAATGTAATTAAACTTGTTTTACGAGTTGCTTACAGGCGGAAATACAGCCTAATTATGGCATCCATCTTTAAGAGAAACAAAACCAAGCATTTTCTAAACTTCGATGAGTCTTATTCATCGAATTGCAATAGGTTTATATTTACCTAAACTTCAAGGATAACAGAGTGGATAATTCCTCTGAAATCTCGGAATATTAATCGTGACCAATGTTGTAATGAACGTAGGAAGGAAGTAAAATAAGTTCGTCTGCTTGTTTGTATGTATTAAAAGTCGAATAAAAATAATCTTTTTCAAATGCCAGTATTATGTTGACTGGTAGAAAATGCCTAAGGCATTAAGTCCGCCTCTATACATTTGTGTGCATGAAGTTTTAAATAAATAAATTTTAAGATTAATATACTTAACGGGATTTCAGAAGAGGTATTATCCCCTCAATGTCACTTCCTCTGCTCAAGTTTAGGTAAATTATTACTATTTTGATCTCGGGTTTTCAAATATACATTGTGGTTTAAAATTAAATAATGTGAATATATATCTAAGTAGGTACATGGAGGTAAATAAAGAACATCGAGCTTTGAATAGCTTTTCTTAGACTCAATGTGCCAAATTTACGACGGTGTTCAAAAATATTTATTTCTTTTTCAATTCTTTCTTCTTTTTTATATTATTTATAGTCTCGCGTGACCACAATCTCACTTGATGGTAAGCGATGATGTGGTCGACGATGAAGCACGCTTGTCTAGAAGTTACCTATTCACTCTCGACTTTAAGATAACCAGGTTGTTCAAAAAAAAAACTAAAGGTATTTATTCAAAATTAGACTGATTACCAGCACTTTTTGAACGACAAAGTTCTACATAAAGACAGTCGACCATAACTTTCTAGTGTTTTAGCTGGGAAGCAGTGGCGCAAAAACTCCCCAGCGGGACACAGACGCGGTAAAGGAGTACCTACCGTGAGTTGCCGAGGTCCCCGAAGGGAGGCCTGTGCGCGTGCTGCGGGGGCGAAGCCCTGTCGGTCGGCCCGGGCTCCGCCAGCCCCTCCGCTATGAGCACCGCGCCGATGTCCAGCTCACCTTCTGTTAACAACCAACGGAATTATTACCATTGTCCATACCTAAGACACTCTTACACTAACTTTTGCACCCAACGTTCTCTGAAATATGTCAATTTATTTTATGTATTCGGGTCATTTACCGACATAGCCCGAAGGATCGCCAAATTGAAGTGGCAGTGGGCAGGGCACATTGCTCGCAGAACAGATGGTCGATGGGGCCGAAAAGTTTTGGAGTGGCGACCGCGTACCGGAAGACGCAGCGTTGGAAGGCCTCCCACAAGGTGGACCGATGACCTGGTGAGGGTCGCGGGTAACCGATGGATGCGAGACGCACAGGACCGGTTGTTGTGGCGACACGCGCGGGGAGGCCTATGTCCAGCAGTGGACGTCTTTCGGCTGATATGATGATGACGATGATGGGTCATTTACCGAACAATAATAAACATATTCACTTATTCTTTACATAACATTAAGTCTGTCCTGCACAGGGCATTATCAGAAAAGTGAATAAGTAGTGTAGTTTTTATTGTTTTTTTTCTTCACTTAAGTACAATTAAACATTTAGAACATACATTTTCTTCTCCCTATGTTTAATGCATGCCGTGGCAGCCTTTAATTAAGGCTACACTATAAAATGTAAAAATACTTGTATTTATTATCATGTATTTTTGGTGTATGCTTTGTTGGTTGTCCTTAAATAAATAAATATTAGCGCAATTGCGACACCGCCTAAGTTAAAGACTCAGTACGTTATCGGATAGCATATCGGCCGCGACTCAATCTCATCATATACACCTCATTAATTTTAATCGTTATCCCATTTGTATTACTGAAATATCATAACACTAGCATACAACATACAAACATACAAACATTCACATCCTACTAATATTATAAAGGTGAAAGTTTTTATGTTTGTATGTTTGTGTAACAATCAGGCAAAAACGGCTGAAGGGATTTGGATGAAATTTGGCACACATGTAGTTCATATCCTGGAGTAAAAAATAGGCTACTTTTTATCCCGGTAAGTGGCATGGATTAATGGAGACTGAGGAGGAAGTGGAAACTCAGAGCCGCTGCTGCCTTAGTACTTCAGTTTCACAAGTACCAGGAGACCAGAAACATCAAGTACCAAGAGACCAGAAACATTTCATAGTATTTTTGGGCTGGTATAATTATGTAGGTAGGGTAGGTGTAGGGAAGGTGTAGGGTACGTGTGGGGTAGGTGTAAGGTAGGTGTAGGGTAGGTGTAAGGTAGGTGTAGGGTAGGTGTAAGGTAGGTGTAGGGTAGGTATAAGGTAGGTGTAGGGTAGGTGTAGGGTGGGTGTAGGGTAGGTGTAGGGTGGGTGTTTCCTGAGTAAAAAATGTGCAATACAAATAAAAAACCTCCCTATTTCCGATTTTCACGCGGGCGAAGCCGCTGGTAGAAGCTAGTTTATAATATTAGTAGGATTCATTCATTTCATTTGTATTATCTTTATATTTAATAACAGTTCATCTTAATCTCACCCCAACCCCGAACCTTATGAATTAGTTTTTATTGCATTATGGGGTGGGGAAAAATACACGTTGTTTTTATTATTTTTGAAAAATCGGTATTCCTGACCAGGAATCGAATCGGTTGATTTTGAAAAGAAAAAACATCCTGTATTACACTTGAAAAATTCACCCTGTATAACCATTTGAGTCCACTGTGGATACTTTTTTTCAAATCGGTTAATAAATGTACGGTGCAACCGCACATTATGCAATTCAGCAGTTTACGCCGCACATACATTTCGATTCAACTCATAATACAGTTCAGTTCGCGTTAGGCTATCAAGTCAGCCAGGCGTTCTCGTTACAGCCAACAAGGGCCGCGTCACTCACTTCATTTGCCACACCATCAGTCCATTAAGCTCATTTTACCTATAAGTACTTTTGGGACAATACAGTAGTGTTCTAGTACTTACATTCTTTTATTCCATTCACCTCCCATCTAAAGGTAATGTAGGGTCTAGCAAGAGATCATACATATCTTTTTGGTCCTTCGAGCATTCTTTTGATTCTTCGACTGTGAGCATCGAACGCTATAAAGTCCATTTCGCGCGCGTGGACAGTGTAGCGGGAAGCTATCCAGTGACTCAAAGTGTGTGCTGTGTTGAGTGACTATAAAACTTTGAGACTAACAAGTGTCTCAAGGATCGTCAAGGATCCAAAAACTATCAGGAGTTCAGTGCAGGAATCCTAGACTTCGGGACTACCAGGTGTCTCGGGGAGCGTTTCATCATCAAGAGCTGAGGCTAGCAGGTGTCTCAAGGGATCGCCAAGGATCCGAAAGCAGTTATCAAGAAACATTCAAGTAAGATCTTTCCATTTA
The DNA here is from genome assembly GCA_947386135.1 of Melanchra persicariae. NCBI lineage: Eukaryota > Metazoa > Arthropoda > Insecta > Lepidoptera > Noctuidae > Melanchra > Melanchra persicariae. Next base: position 15,097,963 of record OX376664.1, read on the forward strand.
TTTCTTACTTCAAATAAATCCTCGTCATGGAGGCCATACATGCAAATCAGGACGAACTTTACATAGCCATCCAAAAGTTGGCTACAAATATCAAAAAGGACTCAGCGGATCGTAAGACTGCTGACTATTTCAAGCGACGTTTAGAAAACTTAAATCAGTATTGGTCCGATTACCAGTACAATCACGACCGTCTTATTACGGAAGAAAGCAAGTCTCATCCGTATTTTATTGGGCGTGCATACGAACGAACAGAAGAGCTATACATCTCGACCAAGGCGCTCATCAATCAACAACAACAAGTTTTGTTGATAAAGATGAAGGACGCTCAACAGGGAGGTTCTACACAGGAGGAACAAGGTCCTGCATGGTCTGAGCAAGAAGATCCGGTGAGACGTCAATCGCCGCCCGTCGAGGTATGCTCCAGAGGTTCATCTAGCAAGCTCGATGAACTGTTGAAAAAACAAGCAAGCAACTTCAGGGCGCTGCAGCGCACTGTGGCAGGGATAAATTTGGACTTTATGTCCGAAAAGTGGGAGTTGAAAGATGCCTTACGTACTCTACAGTCTCGATGGTCTATCATAGATTCCTTACATTGGGAATTAGACAGCGAATTGGAGGGTGCAAATCAAGAATATGAGCTGTCTTATACAAAGCAAGAAACTATTTACAATGAATTAAAAAATGCAATTAACAGAAAACTAGGGTCCGTAGTACACAAGGAGAATTGGACACCAAAAATTGACATCCCGTCCTTCAATGGCAATTATCAAACTTGGGTGTCTTTTAAGGACTTGTTTGTTGAAGCTATCCACAGTAACGTCTCCTTATCAAACGCTCACAAGATGCAGTTTCTTAAAAGCAAAGTGCGGGGAGAAGCTGAACGTCTGATACAGCATTTACAAATCAGTTCTGACAACTACACTGTTTGCTGGGAGATTTTGAACAACAGGTACAATAACACATGGTTGATTTTTACATCTCACATAGATCTCATACTAAATCTGCCATTAGTTCAACAAGCAAACGTCCCCCAGATCAAGAAAATTCACGATACAACACTAGAATGTTTAAACTCAATAAGGAACCTAGGCGTTAATATAGACAGCTGGGATCCATTCATAGTGCGTATTTTATTGCTAAAATTAGATGCGGACACGCACAATCATTATTTGGAATCTCTGAAGAAACCCAGAGAACTGCCAAAATTGACGGAGTTTCTAAGCTTCTTAGAGAGTAGATTCACCGCATTGGAATCTTCGCGTAAGAAAAACGAAAATTCCAAACCATCAACAAGCAAGCAAAATAATTCATCATCGTCAAATATCAAGAATAAATATTCAGCAAGTAAGACTTCGGTACAGAATATCGAATTAACATGTCCGTTGTGTAAAGAGTCCCACGGAATATATTATTGCAATAAGTTTTTAAATATGACACCAAGTGCAAAGCGACAAGCTATAACACGATTGCATTTGTGCAAAAATTGTCTTTATGCGCATGGGGATAAGGAATGTACGTCAGAAAGACGCTGCCGCGAATGTCGTGGCAAACATAATACACTTTTACACCAAGCCTTTAACAATAAGTCCTCATGTAACCCGATTACGGGAAATGATGCACCAGCAGTTCTTGCTACTAAAACGCAAAATCAAGAATCAGAAAATAATCACGTTTTGCAACACGGCAACAACGTGATCGAAACATTATTAGCCACTGCAATGATCAAAGTTCAAGCAAGTGACGGATCATACCACAAAATGCGTGCGCTAATAGATCAAGGCTCTCAAGCCTCCCTTATCTCAGCCAAAGCGGCACAACAGCTAGCTTTATCAAGAAAGTATTGCAGGGCCGTAATTAGCGGGATAGGAGAGAAGGAGAGTAGTAGCAAGGGTGTTACGAACATAACATGTTGTTCGCATTTTGATGACTTTACATTTAAAGCAGATGTGGTGATCATGGACACGCTGATTAATCAATTACCAAGATGTACATTTGCCAAGCCAACATGGGCACACCTGGCCGGCATTCAATTAGCCGATCCAGAATACAATGTCAGCCGTCCCATCGACATCTTATTGGGAGCCGATGTGTATACCCATATCATTTTAGAAGGCATTATCAGGGCTGATCTATCATTACCGGTCGCGCAACAGACACGACTGGGGTGGATCTTATGTGGAAATTTCAAGACCTTTCACTGTAACGTAGTCTTAAATCATGTGGACGAAGTACAAAGATTTTGGGAGATTGAAGATATCACAGAATCATCCAGTTTATCAGCAGAAGATTTACAATGTATGGAGTATTACAAAAAAACCACAACAAGACATGAAAATGGCATGTATGAAGTAAGATTGCCTTTTCAAGAAAACTTTGAGACACAGTTGGGATTGTCTAAAAACAAAGCTAGGGCGCAATTTCAACAGTTGGAAAGGAAATTTCACAATAATGAAGAAGTAGCAAAACAATACAAATTATTTATACAAGAATATATAACTTTAGGCCATATGATACCAGCGTCCGGTAACATGCAACCGGATTACTATTTACCGCACCACTGTGTATTGCGAAACGATTCCACTACGACAGCACTTCGCGTAGTTTTCAACGCTTCTGCATAAACTACAGCAGGTATCTGCTTGATTGACGTTTTGTTTATAGGCCCAAATTTACAGCAAGATCTCCAGTTTTTACTATTAAGGTGGAGTCAATATCGCATAGCTTTTTCGGCAGATTTTGAAAAAATGTTTCGTTTCATTTGGTTAAATGAACAGGATCAAAGTGTGCGTGGGCTGTGGTGTGGTGTGGTTTTATTTCAATAAATGTCGTGTTATTTGGTAAGGAAAATTGGAAAAGTTGAATTTTTGCATTTCAGATTTTTCCACCTATTATTTTTTAATAAAAAAAGAATCAGCTGCTCCGTACATTTTGTCGAGATATGCGCACATAAATGGGCAGTCGTATTTCAGGTATAGCGTTTAATCTGTTACACGTTGTATACAATTATGTTTACCGTCAGTGTTGTCGAACAACTTGATGCCAGGTATCTCCCTCTCTTTCTCGCCCTCGGCAGTCGCAGTCTTCTTGTATGAGCACGTTTTCGACAGCAACGGCTTCCATCTGGCCACCTAACCAAAAAAATTTTTTTGATTAATTTTTTTTATTTGATTTTTTTTTACATAAGCATGTACTGTAAATAAATATCAAACAGGCTGTTTTAGAAATGTGAGATCAAGGGAGATATTCTATTACAGAAAGTAAAGAAACAATGGCTAAATAAAATATATTGGCTTTTTCAAAAAACTGCCGCCAAGTGCGACTAAGGCTTCATTTACGGAGACGCGTCGCGCAGTGCATTCAGCGACGCGGCCTGCACTAAATTCAAACATATGGCGTTGTATGAAAGCGTTTACGGAAAAGCGAGTTTAAACGCGTTTGATTTGAGATGTAGGCGGAGCCCGCGGCAATACGAACATACGATATACGGTTGAAAATGTCAAACTCCCAATTGAAAATACAAACAACAATCACTTGAGATATCAAACTATTCTTTAGGAGTATAAAACGAATGTCCCCAAAATCCCCTCCGCTCCACCGCGGGCGCAGCGGCCGGCACCGCTACTCTTCACGCCCCGCACCACGCGCCGCGTCACGCCGCGTGCTAAGCTACACGTTAGAGGATCCACCGCGGGCGCAGCGGCCGGCACCGCTACTCTTCACGCCCCGCACCACGCGCCGCGTCACGCCGCGTGCTAAGCTACACGTTAGAGGATCCACCGCGGGCGCAGCGGCCGGCACCGCTACTCTTCACGCCCCGCACCACGCGCCGCGTCACGCCGCGTGCTAAGCTACACGTTAGAGGATCCACCGCGGGCGCAGCGGCCGGCACCGCTACTCTTCACGCCCCGCACCACGCGCCGCGTCACGCCGCGTGCTAAGCTACACGTTAGAGGATCCACCGCGGGCGCAGCGGCCGGCACCGCTACTCTTCACGCCCCGCACCACGCGCCGCGTCACGCCGCGTGCTAAGCTACACGTTAGAGGATCCACCGCGGGCGCAGCGGCCGGCACCGCTACTCTTCACGCCCCGCACCACGCGCCGCGTCACGCCGCGTGCTAAGCTACACGTTAGAGGATCCACCGCGGGCGCAGCGGCCGGCACCGCTACTCTTCACGCCCCGCACCACGCGCCGCGTCACGCCGCGTGCTAAGCTACACGTTAGAGGATCCACCGCGGGCGCAGCGGCCGGCACCGCTACTCTTCACGCCCCGCACCACGCGCCGCGTCACGCCGCGTGCTAAGCTACACGTTAGAGGATCCACCGCGGGCGCAGCGGCCGGCACCGCTACTCTTCACGCCCCGCACCACGCGCCGCGTCACGCCGCGTGCTAAGCTACACGTTAGAGGATCCACCGCGGGCGCAGCGGCCGGCACCGCTACTCTTCACGCCCCGCACCACGCGCCGCGTCACGCCGCGTGCTAAGCTACACGTTAGAGGATCCACCGCGGGCGCAGCGGCCGGCACCGCTACTCTTCACGCCCCGCACCACGCGCCGCGTCACGCCGCGTGCTAAGCTACACGTTAGAGGATCCACCGCGGGCGCAGCGGCCGGCACCGCTACTCTTCACGCCCCGCACCACGCGCCGCGTCACGCCGCGTGCTAAGCTACACGTTAGAGGATCCACCGCGGGCGCAGCGGCCGGCACCGCTACTCTTCACGCCCCGCACCACGCGCCGCGTCACGCCGCGTGCTAAGCTACACGTTAGAGGATCCACCGCGGGCGCAGCGGCCGGCACCGCTACTCTTCACGCCCCGCACCACGCGCCGCGTCACGCCGCGTGCAAAGCTACACGTTAGAGGATCCACCGCGGGCGCAGCGGCCGGCACCGCTACTCTTCACGCCCCGCACTACGCGCCGCGTCACGCCCCGCTTCTTCATAGAAAACATCGTACATTGCCATATGTTTGTGTTCGCGCGTGTGATGATGCTCACGCGCAACGCCTCGGCCATAGCCGCCACTCCATCGTGGAGGTGGCGCCTCAATGCTACTACAGTAGCTGTACCTGCGTGAGCTCCTCGAAGCGTTCGACGGCAGGCGGCGCCCAGCGCCCGCGCGGCACCTCGGCCACAGCCGCGGGGCACACGCCTGCCAGGAAACACTCCATCGCCTGCAAACATGTTTTGACTTATACTAGACGAGTGTGATACATCTTGACTTCGTGATGGCGCACTTATTAGGCGACAAATTACCTTCTATCTTCACAAGATAACAGTAGTCATAAAAAGATTGCATGTAGTGGAGATGAGAATATTGAGATGGGTGTGTGGAGTGAGTGAGTGTATGTATATAAGTTCAAATATAAATGTGGATGGATGGAGAAATATGAAAGAAAAAGGAGTATGTGATAGCGTGACGGTTGATAGGACAGAATGGGCGAAGAAACCGTGTTTCGCCGACCCCAAGTTACATGGGATAAGGGCAGGATGTTGGCAACACTTATCTCGTTGGTTAAGTAACGAAAAAATTAACTATGAAATTGCGAAAAATTTCAGTAACTACATTTTATCGAGTTATAAACAAATAAATTTACGGGACCGTATCGCCGACTAGATTGTTCTTTTACATTCTAGTGATTTAGGTGCAGGTATATGTCGCAGCCAACTAGCTTAATCAGCCGTTTCATTAAAAGCCTAGCCTGTTCACTGAACTGCACCGTTTAATCAGCGACACATAAGTAACATGGTCAAGTCATTAAACGATATTGAACAAAAGACGTTAAGGAGTTACTTAGAATGCTGAAAATTAACGCATTTAAATGAAAAGGCTAGGCTACCAATTAAACGGCTGATTAAGTTAATTGGCTGCGAGTTGTGACATGTAAAACGTGTAACAGAAAACTTAGCGTGTGAAAGTGTTATATTTAACCTACCCACAAAATAAATATAATTTATCACCTACACTAATATTATTTAGAATGAACGCAATACCTCTTAAGGGATCATTGTACTCATCATTATGAACAAATCTTACTTTGGGACCAAAGTCCAAAATCAGCTGTTCAGTACATTTTGTTGAGTTATGCGCACATAAATGTATGGAAGTCATTTTTTTTTTCGCGATTTCAGTTTTGGTCCCATAGTGAAAGTTGTTCATAATGATGTAAAGACCCCTTTTTTTTTTTTTTTTATAGGATGGGAAATCATCAAATGACCCCTCCCGCTCTGGGTGGAGCGGCAGGGAGTGTTAGACTTTTACTGACTAAAACCCACCCTTAGTCCTCCTAGTGGAACTTTCGAACATATTCCGCAACCCTGGCATGTAAAGACCCCTTAAGAGGTATTTCGTTTATTCTGTTACACGTTGTATGAATAATCTCTGTTTGCAGTCGGGTATCCAAAGATATTTTTCGAACTGACTGTACTTTATAGGCATAAATCTTCATACAAATCAAAATTAGGCGAAAAAGGAACAAAAAGTGGGTCGAAACAGTACTCAAAAATCATATTTATGAAACAAATGAAAAACGCGGCGAAAAAGGAATGAAAAGTAGGCGAACACGGAAAAATAAAAATTAGGCGAAGTTTGTGGGCGAATCCGGAACAAACCGCTCGAGCGAATCCGCGTGCAAAAACTAATACAAAATACAAACAAGTTTGTAAGAATCATCTGTGTCTCGTACCTGGAACCTAAGCCGTAGCAAGTCAGCGCGCAGTTCGCACAACTCATTCGTTGCCACATACTCGCTGTCACCGTAGTCCAAGAAAAATACGTCGGCTACCTGAAAAGGAGAAAAAATACTTCTAATCTTAAAAATCTTTATTGAAATCCATATTACACATATTGGGGGTTAATATAAATAAATATAGATTAATAAATAAATAATTATACGTTATAACAGTGTGAATTTTTCAAGTGTGGATGGCCAAATCAGAAACTATGAGGAATACCGAAAAATGTTAAAAGGAGTCTTGGGACCGATTTTGATGAAAACTAAAACTGCATGCCGCCTGCAACTGCTTTTCCTAGTCGGCCACTTAACATTTTTAAGTGAAGTTTCTTCAAGTTTCAACACAATCCACAATGGCACTTCCGAGATATTTACAAAAACGAAATTACTATTTTATTTAACTATTGACGGTGTTAAAAATAAATTACCAGTTTGGAGGCATCGAACTCGTTGGGCCTGATGTCGTGTACCCTCGCGCGGTACCAGCGACCGTCGTGCCGGAACACGGCGGCAACCACTTGACCGACGGACACATGCGCCAACTGGAAACAAAACCAAAATTAAAAAAAAAAACTCCCAAGCATTTATTCGAATTAAACATTTACAGGTTTTTGAATTGTCAAGGTCGGTCGGCCAAAACATGAAGCCATTGCAAAGCATAGATCTCTATGGAGAGACACGTGTAAAAAACTCCATGGACAATCTTTTAAAAATAATAAATTCAGTATACTTATAATATAGTCGTCCTGAGCGGTTCGGACCATGGCGGCCAATCTCAACTGAGACTAGGCATCGACTAACATTATAACTGCGAAAGTAACTTTGTCTGTCAGTCAGACAGTTATGTCTTAACGGCTGAACGGTTTTAGATGAACTTGCCATACAGGTAGACCGTGTCCTGAAATAAGCCATATGATATTTTTGTATCCCGGGAATTTGTTCTCTTGGGAGTTTTTCAATTCAAGTAACTGCATGTACGCTTGCCATATGCATTGGCCGAAAAACTTCTTGATATGAATATATTACAAGGCGTTATTTGAGTTCTAGCTGTATATTCCCACAGGATGACAATAAGTAACTTTAATATAGCCAAAATTGTTTCTAAAGTCAGAAAAGAAGGAATACTGTATGGTCAGGTAATTCAGTTAGAGATGTCACGTAGACAGACACGAAACGCAACCATTTTATACCACAAAGAGCTGATGCTTCAATAGCCACATAACTTTTAACTGAGGAACAAAAATGACGATTTTCATGTCATTCATAATTCTTCAGATAAAAATTACCAGACTATTGAAAAATCAGCCCTTAAACAGCAAGAAGAGTTTTTAATTGTGATACTAACCGCATGGGCCTCCCTATTCTCCTTCTTGCCGTAGTATTCCGTCATCTCTTCCACCAGGGAGTCTAGCTGCGTCACCTGAGGGCCGACGAACTGCACCCAGAATCTGGATGGAGACGATACCGCTGACACGTACACCTCAATCGGAGTACCCCTGTTCTCTGTGCGAGGAAGTCCCATCACGTTATAGTTGTCAAAAAATAAAAGGCCCGTTTTGACAGCAGGATACAAAAAAGATGTTTATTTCATGTCTCTTTCACACTTACTAGTAAAGTAATGTTGTATCCTGCTGTCAAAACGGGCCTTTTATTTTTGACAATATCATCATGAGTTTATAGTTAAGGTTTCCCCAATAAGGTATTTTACTAGATGGGAAAATAATAATTCTATTTAGTGCGCGCTAGATTTAATAAAAAAAAATGACACATTTTTTTCCATTTAAATCGATAAAAATTTATAAAGATAAAGCCCATCAAAGTTATATCGTACGTATCGTCTTCATTTTTTGTCCATGTGAAAAAAGGAAAATTTTTGTCCAATATTTTTTGGAAATTGTATGTCATACCTACTAATTAGTTTTTTTAGTAAAATACCCTATTGTCAAAAGGTCTTAAGTTAGAACCGTCAGCTCATTGGCTATATAAGTTGAGTTTTTGAAGTTGTCTAATAGAACCATAATTTTGGATTTTGGACTTAGCCCAGGAGTTTTATCAATCTCCACCACCCTGTATTGAATTTTGGACACTCCGAATTTATTTACTAGAACCAATTTCCCAAAAAAAAAAAAAATAATTCCAATATTTTCACCTTTTATAACACTTCTAATCACCAAAACCATGCTGTACATTGTTTTAAAAACTAATATAAAATAATCTGACATAAAATTGTTTTTTTTCTGTATTTAGCCGAAATAATATAATACCACCACACACCCATACCCTGAAAAAAAAATTGTTTTCTACCCAACACTCAAAAGACACTCGGACATCACAAAACAACACACAAACACACTTATAGATACAATATCAAAACATATAATTATATACTTATACACACTAGTGCATACCACACGGGGAATGTTGGTGAAAGGTTTAGAGTTCCGTACCACACAACTGGCCAAGAGCAATTCGAGCTCGCACATCTTAGGAAAAGGGGTGACCGTATTTTGTGTAAATACGAGCTTCAAAAACCACTGGAACAAAAACCTACAACTGGAAGGTGGGCGACGATTAAAAAAGTAATTTTATGTTTCAGAACAAAAAAATAAATACTCGGATTCGGATATTTTCGTAAATAAAATAGCCTATTGATTTAATCGAAAAGTATATGTCGCAGCCAACTGGTTAACAAGCCGTTCCATTAAACAGCGGCCTAAAAGACATCCAGCCAGTGTGCTTAATACAACATTTAATTAATGAGCTGGCAGATACTTAGGCCGTTCATAGAGTAGGGTAACCATGTAATGTTTATTATTACGTATTTTTGGCTAACAAATACCAATACAATGGCATTTGGCACGGAACCCTAAATGTGCGAAGTTCGACATGCACTTGGCCGGTTTTTACCTTATTCCAACCGCAGGGAAAACATGTTATAACAAGTCGATGTACCACATTTATACAAACCGACTTCATATAATATTTTGTCCAATATCTTTTTTCTACTGGACCAAGTATGATGAATTTTTCCCTGTTTCCCAAGATGAAACATAAAAATATTAATCGCTAAAAATAATTATTTAAATCCGATCATTAGCTTTGGAGAAATTCTTGGACAAACAAACATACATACATTCATGAACATATATACGTATGAGTATACGTATTGAGAAGGCCTAGTAGACTAACTTTCGTATGTGAATATTATACAATTCTGGCAAATATTACATTCAGGGCGACAATGAACTACCTAGGACTCGTCAGTGACAGCCGATGGAACTTCGTCGAGCACATCCGACGTTTGGCTCCCAAGCTGGGAAGGGCCGAGGCTGCCTTCAAGCGGCTCCTGCCAGAGGCTCTACGCGGGGGTCGTGCGGTCCATGCCCTTTAAGGGGCTCCTGTGTGGGCGTTTTCTTTGAGGCGGCAAACAGCCCGCCACCTGAACACGTCCTAGAGGGTCATGGCCGTCCGGCTGGTCCGGGGGTACCGTACGATCTCCGGTAAGGCGGCGGGCCTCATTGCCCGATTACCGCCATGGCATCTAGACGCGAGAGCCCTCGCGTGCGTTTACGCGTGGCGCTTGGAGGCTACGCCCGGGGCGAAACTCCGCTGCCGCGGCAAATCGCAGCGCGGCGGAAAGAGCTCCGGCAAGACCTCATGGCGGTATGGAAAGAGCGACTGTCGCAGGTACTCACCGGACACGGTTATTTCGGGAGCTTCCTACGCCCGGGTGTCACTACTGTGTGGATCGCCCGGAGAACACGGTGGAGCATGGAGGTCTACCCTGCTTGGGCGGAGCACCGCCGTGTCCTTGTCGAGGCGATCGGCGGCGGCGACATTTCTCGCGTCCGGCCCTGGTTCAATCCAAGGTCCGGAGCGAAGAGGCATGGGAAGCAGTCACCTCGTAATGCTAGCGAAGGAGGAGGCGGGCTGCATGAGGAAAAGGCAAAATCTCACGCCTCAGCCGCCACAACAGAAGAAGACGCCCCGGGAGTCGGGAGTCGCAGGGCGGGTCCCAGCCACAACAGGTGCGGGCCTGTGAACCGCGAGCGATGGGTGGCTCGCCATTCGATAAGGACCAGGTACGTCTATATTACAGTTAAGGCATAAAGCCACAATTAAGGATTTTCCAAGGGTGATGGATGGATGATGATGTAGACTTTTTCCTGGTTAAGAGCCTATATATAGTGATATAGTGTTGCCACTCTAGTGCGATTACACGGGCAATTTGTTGAGCAATTATTGGTCGGCAACACGTATGGATCAATCTGGAGCAATGTACAGCAACTTCAATAAAATGCGGCTATTGTTTCGGCAATATTGTTTCTAATTGCTCCATATTGCTCTCTTTGTGTTTTGTTTTATTTTTCAACTAAATCACTCGTGTATTGCCTAGTTTCTTGGTTTTTCCATATCGCTCAATGTTGTCACTGCAAAATATTTGGCCAAATTGACGCTTGCTACGGTTGCCGTAAATTGCTTGATATGTTGTGATATCACAATCGAAGATAAATGATCAATTTTTATTGCCCGTATTAACACGCCATTAGAGGGGTGGATTTTACAGGTACCTGACCCTGGGGTTGTATAGTATGACAGCCCCCGAGGTTCAGATATCTGGGAAAACAAGCCCAAATAGTAAACAGGTTCAAACATAGACAGATTCACCCTTTCCGTTGAACTAACCCCTCAGTGGACAGGGATGATGGGGTGGGTGGTTTTCAATCTAATTGACGAGCAATTTCACACGCTTTACGGGGAGGTGCATCAACCCCTATCCTAAATTAGAAAAGCCTTAGATCTAAATAAACTTTGAATCAGTTTGCGATTTGCGGTCCTCGTTACGGTAAAGTAGTGCTGAACGTAAACAGTTAAAAACATAGAATTTGTAGTCATTGGCAAGAAATAATTTGCTAAATATAGTGCAAATAGTTCCCAAAAAGTTCCCTAAATTAATCGCTCGCTGAAGTGTTAACAAGAATTTCTGAGTCTTCATTTATTCCTGGTAAGCAAATTTCTTTCCCGAAGACAGCAAGAAAGAAAAACGGTTCATGAGTACCTGTACAGATACAGCACGTCAGCGCGCCTGGACGCAGCTGGGTTGGCCGCAGTCCACGTCGAACGAATTCAAGAAAGATATTCCTACCACGAACACACTCAGGTACAGTGATAATTTCTCACTTTTTGTCGGTTTCAAACTGCACCGTCTTAGCAGTAAGTTAGACATAATAACGTGTCGTGTGTAAAGGGTGGCAAAATTTTATTTTAACCCAAAAGTTAGATCAGGCCCTGGCCTTAGCTGGTAAATAAATTAACATTATGAAACAAGTGTTCCATTGCAAAATGCATCAGATTCTGTTCGTCCTTCAATCCGGTATTGGAAATTCATAGAGGCCGTGTCACTTGAGTGAAGCCTAGGGCAGCCGGTGACAGCTGAGCCCTTTTGGCGCGAGTACCACTCACTCTTGTCCGGTGTCTTTGCAGTAGTAGGAAATCCCTATGGATGAACTAGAAGCGAATCAACTTAGTCAAAGACTAACTGTCCTGTGTTTGTTAAGAGGTGTATAATCTATTTAAACAAAAATCAATTGGTGTTCGTTAGTCTCGCTATAACTCGGGAACAGCTGGACCGATTTGACTAATTTTGGTTTTGAAATATTTGTGAAAGTCCGTGTGTGTGAGAAGGTTTAAATGGTGAGAAAAATACAACCGGGCGAAGCCGGGGCGGAAAAGTAAAGAATAAATAAATAATCTGAATAGAATGGAACACTATTTATTCTTGTTACCGATGGTTACAAAATAATGGTAAACATGAAAAAAGTATTTCAGTAACATTACATAAAAAAGGACAATAATAAAAAAAGTGATTGAAATTGCTTTTTGAAAATTGACTTAAATTCGGCTGAAGTATTTGAAAAATATGCTCATCCATAGATTTCCATGTAGGTATTCGTAATGCATGGAGCATCTGATTTTGCTATCGAGATTTCAGGGTTGTGAAGGTTTTTTTTTTTACTAGTGATGTTTACAATGATCCTTTTTGCCAGGTTTTTTATAATAATAAAACCACCAAAATTTTCCCAGTTCAAGTTGCGAAAGATGTTTTCTAAAACGGCAGAAAACAATTTTGGAGATAGTGGGTCACCTTGCATCACACCTATTCATTTCCCAGAGTTTCCAATTGAATTCTAGCCTTACTGTTGGCATAAATGGTTTGAATTTTGGTGATGTATGCTGCTGGTATTCCTGGTTGCTTTAGTGTTTCCCATATGTATTCGTGACTTAAACCATCGGAAGCCTTTGCGTAGTCTATGAAGGCAATGTATATTTTTTATTATATTCGCGGTAGACCAAGGCGGAGGTGGAGAGACGAACTTGACTCTTACCGGAAGGACTGGCCCGCAATGGCAGAGGACAGATGTGTGTGGAAAAGAGGGAGGCCTCTGCCCAGCAATGGGACATAACGAGCTACATTAGATTAGATTCTTTATATTTTTCAATGACCTGTTTGACTGGATCGATATGGTGAATAGTCGAATACCCTTTTCTGAAACCTGCCTGTTCAACCGGCTGTTGTTCATCAAACAATAGGCTCATTCTATCCAATATGACCTTTGCAAATATCTTGTACATATTTGACATCAGGTTTATTGGTCTGTAATTTTCTATATCCTCTTTGTCCCCTTTTCTGTGTATTAAGATGATGTGAGATTCCTTATCACTTGTAAAGTTTGGTCGCTACGTTAGAGTTTTCTACTTTCTTCTTTCTCGTTTGAGATCAGATGGTTTTGTATTTGTTTCTCTAGTATATCATATTTCAGTGTCCCTGTTAAATCGTTCGTTGTAATTTTGTTTCTTCTGTATACTTAGTGTTATTTGTTTTGTAGATCTCTTGGTTTGTCTGCAAATCGGTTGGTATTTATGTAGTTTCGAGAAGTTTTAATAGAGCACTTTTTTAAGGAGCAGCGTATCATGCGGTGGTTTGTCTTAAGGTCCAGCTTACTTATAACAACCAGTGTCTACGAATGCTCTGGATCAGTCAATTATACTTTTTGTATAAAAAAAAATAACATTTGTTACAAGGCAGACTTGAACATCACATGTTACGGACAACTGTAACCATTAAAGAAAAACTGATTATACTTCTATTTCAAAGAAAGAAAGACAATAAAGACTTATTCTATTTATGAATAGGCACACAAAGTTCACAATATAAAATAATAAATTAACAAAATATGTTACAAGGCAGACTTGAACATTACATGTTACGGACAACTTTAACCGTTAAAGAAAAACTGATTATTCTTCTATTTCAAAGAAAGAAAGACAATAGAGATTAATTCTATTTGTGAATACGCAAACAATGTCCACAATATAAGCACGTAAACTATATGTCTGGTTGTTGGTCACAGATTTCGAGATCAGTTTTTTCTCGACCGCAGTGTCTCGATGCTGCAGTGCCATCTTAAGGTTGTATTTCACCACTGTTATTGTCGGCGCGTCCATCACACGTCTTATGAAACAGGCGATAGCGTCGTCAAAGTGGTCGGTGTAATACATGCAACTCACAGTGTGCCTAGACACTGCCACTATCGCATGGGGGACACTGTCATGGATCTGAAGTCTCCTGCTTTTCGTGTTTATTATGACCACGGACTTATAGGTCAAACCCTGAGCTTCATGTATAGTTAAGATGCGTGACCCATCGCCAGAACCATACCCCTGGCTGGCGAGGAGAGACTTCTCCTTCTGAGTGTGAACCAAGAAAAGGGTCATCGCGGCCTTTTTGGATATTTGCGCTCCGGTATACCTTTTCACCTTCAGGGAATGTACCTGCTCCTTTGACGAATATATGCCCGAGTATACGTCGCTCAAAGCATATGCTACATCCATCGGATTGCGGTGTGTGCAGAGCAATTCCTCGGTTATTTTAGCCACTAGATTTGGACGGGTATACCAAAGTTGAAACAGTTTTTCCCTGTCCAAAAAGGGTAACTGATTTACATCTCCGATGAGAACAATTTCTCTCGCTCCAGCCAACCGTGCAGCCATTATTATAGAGCCAAAGTGGTTCATTAAAGCTTCGTCTACTGTTAAACGGTAGAATTTCTCGTTGAATCCGTTGGCAAGGATTGAAGCCAAAGTGCGCACCCTACTCTTGACTTGGTCTCCTAAGCGACGCGCTAGCCTCTCTTTGAGATCTTTGGATGCCTCGATAGTCGTTGTGGCTACAATGTCATTCTCCTCATCAAAGTGATTGACTACCCAGGTTGTCTTGCCGCACCCGGGAACTCCGTTTACCCATTTTATTTTGGGTACAGGCCAAAGCTGGGCACCGTAGGTGTTCTGAGTCCCCCGAATGGCTAGTCCCATGTTAAGGATCTTATCCTGTAGCATGATCCTAGTGCATTTGGCTGTCACCACTATGGGCTCGTTTTTAGGTGCAGCGAAAGTGATTTTGCCTGAGCAGGCTGACTTATAGTCGTCCTTGGGCACAAAGTCGCCTATTCCGCTGTAAGCAGCCATATATGTGCCCGTCATTTCTCCTTGAATGACCTGGTGAGTAACGTTGTCATATATGGCTCCTTCTGCTTCATCGAGTAGCTCGCGAAGCTGGTTCTCTTTTTTCCATCGAAAAGCCCGCAAAATGGCATTACATTTCATGAGGTGTACCTGTTTGGTGGCCGCCTCGATGGCCAGGTACTCGTCGAGCGCATTCTCGACATGGTCGTCCACACAGCCGGGCACTCGGAGGTACGGCGCAGTGATGCCCGACACATCACTGTCAGCTCGCCAGCGGGTCGTGGTAGGGCGTGGCTGCTTTGGGGTTGGCCAATCTTCAACTTTTGGAGTTGCCTCCTCCACCGGTTGCACAGCTGCCTCCTGTTTTGCGGGTTTTCGCCTCACTAGGCTTACAAAGTATTTATAGTAACAATACACATTTTTCGTCCAAATAAAAATAATAAAAATAAAGTCATGCTGTTGTGCCATGGTTCTCTCTGGGGCTGGTCTCTGTTGTGCCCTGTCGGATCCACTTTGTGTGCCTCGGAGCAGCGTGCGGACGCGCTGCCAGGTACTGTGGCTGGTCGCTGCATCGCTCTCCGGAACTATAAGGAACATAAGACTTCGGTGTGATAGTATGTTACTACCCGATGTTAAAATAATGTAGTTTTAAGATGGGGGCAAAGGGAGAACGAGTTTGTTTATTATTTCAATGTTGGTAATGACCGGTTCCCATGACATCGCCAGTGAACGCGCACTTATCGAGGTGCGTGCCTATTAGAACGAATTTCCTTGTCGCACGGTACGAACTTTGGCGGATGGGGGCAAGACGAAAAAAGTGTAAGATGTTTCCGTTACGAATTTCCGTCATGCCCCTAGTTTTTATTTATTTCTGCGTTTCATTTAATTGCTCTCAGACGCTAGTAATGTATTCATTTGTGTTTGTTATTCAATAATATAATACGTTTATTAATAATAAAATAATACGATAGGAACTTCGTTCCAACTGAGTGTTCCACGACAATCACGGATTTTTTTTTTCTTCCACGCAACCGTTCACAAGAGCACGCTTTAACGCGCTGTAAATCACAGTTAAAAAATAGATTCGTAAACCGTTTACTATATGTAAAAGGTTGACGAATAAGGTGCGCACCGTTTTTCGTTCGTT
Source organism: Melanchra persicariae (assembly GCA_947386135.1). Classification (NCBI taxonomy): domain Eukaryota; kingdom Metazoa; phylum Arthropoda; class Insecta; order Lepidoptera; family Noctuidae; genus Melanchra; species Melanchra persicariae. Next base: position 15,114,365 of record OX376664.1, read on the forward strand.
CATGAGAACTAGGCCTAATGGGCTAGCTTGTTAGAGCGAGCTAGTATGATAGTTACTACCCGTACGCGTTAACTTGGCACCTGGCTCGAATTACGTTTTGTCATTTTAATTGAAATTGAACCATTCGATTTCTATGAAAATAATATAAACGCATCTGTAACAGTGATGCCAAGCGTTCATATTGGTTTCATTGAAATATATATATATTTTTTTTAAATCAATACCTCAAAACATCATTCGAAATGTGTCGAGCCAGGGGGTCGAGTCTGCTATTGCAATCGTGTCTCAATGACCGGTCAATGATCGATTTTTGACGTATAACGTCAAACTTATGACACATTTCCCATACAAAAACTGTCAAAGTTGTCAAATATTCGATCAATGACCGGACATTGAGACACGATTGCAATAGCAGACTCGAGCCACTGGTGCCATGTTAACTCGTACGGGATACCTTTAAGTGTTTTGTATACTCAACATTAAATACATACTTTGACAGTATCCAGCATTTGACCTAATTTTAACCACGGTCACTTTGGGACTACACTCAAAACCTGACTTGGAATTGCAACTGTCGCGTCGTTTTCAGAAGACAATGACTAAGAATTTAGTCGTTATGTTAACATAACATTTTAATTTTTGACATCAATACTGTAACAGAATAAACGCAATACCTCTTAAGGGGTCGGAATTTGTTCGAAAGAGTTACCGCGAACCTTGAACGCAAAGGGCAATAGAAGGAACACGGATGGGTTTTAGTCAGTAAGAGTCTGACACTACCTTCCTCTCCTCCCAGAGCGGAAGAAGTCATTTGATGATTTCCCATTGTTAAAAAATGGGGTCATTATACCTACTCATCATTATGAACAACTTTCACAATGTATTTTTTTTTTTTTTTTCGAAAAAAAGAAACGAATGCCACATATTTCTGTGCGCAAAACTCAACAAAATTTACTGAACTATGAACAGCTGATCTTTTTTTTTTATTTTGGGGTTGGTCCCATACTCAAAGTTGTTTATTATGACTAGTACAATGACCCCTCAGGAGGTATTGCGTTTATTCTGTTACAAGTGTTATACATAGCTAGCTTTATCACGCGGTTTCGCTGCAGCAGCGCATGGAAAACGTAGATTTTTTAGGACAAAAATTATAGCCTATCTTACGACAATAGTGTACGTTTCTATTAGTGAAAGAATTTTCGTAATCGAATCAGTACTTCCAGAGATTACCTCTGTTAGTATAATTTTAGTTAGATAGAGACAAACCCAAACTGAAAAGCCTACAAATATAGGCTAAGGACAAAATGATTAACGTCGTTTTGAATGTCAACATACCTAATGTTTGCCAAATAAATTGTCAAGCAGTCAGTCAGCATCATCGCTGCTCTAAATTACCCAGTTTAAAGAAGTGATTTGTCGGCAATATATATGTCGCAGCTAACTAGCTTAATCAGCCGTTTCATTAAAAGCCTAGCTTTTTCATTGAACTACGCCGTTTTATCAGCGACATAAGTGGGCATGGGCAAGTCATTTAACTAGGTATATTGAACCAAAGATGTCACTTAGGTCGCTGATTAATCGGCGCAGTTCAATGAAAAGGCTAGGCTTTTAATGAAACGGCTGATTTAGCTAGTTGGCTGCGACATATACATTACCATTCACCATGCTATTTTTTTTTCAGGCATTTGGTATCAATCAAAGACACGATTTAAGCAAAAGTCAATTAAACAATCTGCCCTGTCTTTTTCCCAACTATACTGGAGTCGGCTTCCAGTATTCCAGTCTAACAGGACGCAGCTGAGTACCAGTATTGTACATGGAGCGGCTGCCTATATACTGAACAGCAAATTGTTTTTTTTTTTTTCAGGAATTAAAAACCCATATCAATGGGTTTTATTTCACCAATCGATCGATCGTCGTTGATTGGTGTGATAGCTTTGGCTGATCGAAGAAAGAAGTAGAAACTATCGATCGACGTCGACTTATCGATTCTACCATCGATCGATTTGTGTGGCAACACCCTAAGACAACCGCTGACGTGAAAAACGCCTTTAAATATGAATTATAAAAGTCTTATAATTAAATGAATGAAGGCAAGGCCTTTTGTCATAAATAAGATACCATTCAAGCGTTTTGTCACTTCAACGTGTTTGATTACATCAGGTACTTATTACGAAACCTCAGTAACGAACCCGCTACTTTACTTTGTTCAGCACTCAAACCATAGAACCATACAGTAACTGTGTACTTTAACACCCACACAAAGTCCAGAACATTTTTTTTTTTACCATTGACAAGCACACGTTTTACTACTATCTCACATGATGGGAAGCCATGATGTGGTCGAAGATGGAGCACGCTTTGCCTAGAAGTGACCTATTAACTCTTGGCTTAAAGACTCTCAGGTTGTAGCTATTAGGAAACACACGACTCTGGCAGGGAATTCCACTCCTTAGCTGTACGCACAATGAGTTTGTTCCGAAAACGTTTTGTGCGTGTTGGTTGGACGTTCACCATGTACTGGTGGCGCATCGCCGTACGTCTTGTGGTCCGATGATGGAACAGGCTAGGCGGAATTAAACTATGCAATTCTGTTGCACACTCCCCAAAATGCAACCTGTAGAAAAACGACAGGCTAGCAACTCAGTGTCGATGCTCAAGACTTTGGAGCGTCGACACGACGAGTCTATCATTGCCGATGATCCTCTAGGCTCGTTTCTCAATTGACTTAAGGGCATCAAGCTGGTATCTGGCAGATACGTCCCATAGATTAGAGCAGTACTCCATACACGATCAAACTAGCGCTTGATAAAGTTGGAGCAGGTGTTCCGGCGTGAAGTACCGTCTCACCTTAGCTAGGATCCCCAACTTTTGGCAGCTACTTAAGCCTTTGCCTCTATGAATGGACCAAAATTGAGGGTAGATGTTAACGTAACACCAAGAAGGTCAACTTGGTCGGTTATCGGCACGGTTACACCTCGGAAAGATGACGCTGGGTGGAATTGGCTCCTTTTAGCGGATAAATACACGCCTCGGTCTTAGGAGCATTGAACTTGACCAGATTGGCATCGCCCCATTCACAGACAGCTTGCAAGGATAAGTTCAAGCGCTCAACCATAGCCTCTCGGAGAGACCGGATCTGGGGGCCTAGACAAAAGACTTTTCTGTAGTGCTAACATTAGACGCTGACAACAAAATGAATGGGAATGACATTGGGTGTAGAAAGGAAACGTCATCACCTAATGTCATTCCCATACATTTTGTCGTGAGCGTCTGTTCAATGCTCCTAAGACCGAGGCGTGTATTTATCCTCTAAAAGGAGCCAATTCTACCCAGCGTCATCTTTCCGAGGTGTAGCCGTGCCGATAACCGACCAACTTGACCTTCTTGGTGTTACGTTAACATCTACCCTCAATTTTGGTCCATTCATAGAGGCAAAGGATTAAGTAGCTGCCAAAAGTTGGGGATCCTAGCTAAGGTGAGACGGTACTTCACGCCGGAACAGCTAGTGCGCCCAGGTAGTGCGTTGTACACGTATCTCTCAGCAACAGTTCTGGCGTCTGAATACCCAAAGGTACCGTCGAGTTTTAGCAGATTATTAATGTGCAGCAAGAACAATATTGTCGAGAGCACCGACCCCCGAGGAACCCCGACATTAATATCAGGCGAATGACGACATAAAGTTATGCAATTTTTATGTTAAAAATCAACGTAAATTGTGAAAGCAACTCAATCTTCACTATGTATTTGTTTAACTGGAAATAGTATCTTAGAGAAACATGGATTTTAAAAAGGTGGTTCCGTAAGGTTAAGACAGAGATAGAAAAATCATAATTGGTTGATAACTAGTTGCATTCGAAATTAGTATTGGAAACTAATTAGTTGGGTATGAGAGATAAAGACGAAAGTAGAGGAGAGTAAACAAATATGCGATACCATTTTGTTTTAAGAGCGTGTACGCCGTATGTCATTTCATACAAACTTTCAAGTCTTTATTCTTAAAAATAAATGAACCGATTTTAACAAAACTTGGTATGCATACGCTAGATATCCAGGTCTAAATAGTTATCAGAAAACATTTTTAAAAAAGAGTTCAGGGGGAAAGATATAGTGATTTTTCACTTTCTATAGAAAACTTAAAATCGCTCTCTCTCTCCCTCTGAAACCTTTTTCAAAAATGTTTTATGATAACTATTTAGACCTGGATATCTTGCGTATGCATACCAAGTTTCGTTAAAATCGGTTCATTCATTTTAAAGAATAAGGATTAGAAAGTTTGTATGAAAAGCCGTACCGCGTAAACGCTCTTAAAGGTCAAAAAGAAAAAAAAAACTAATTAGACTTTTTTAAATGTTCATCAGAAAAAAAAATTGAGAGCAAAGTTTCAGACTTATATTTTTTTAAACAAACTACACAATCAAAATATAGATCAGGTAATCCAATATGGGCTATAGCCTTCGATCAACAATAAAACTAGATAACGGGTCACGTACAAAATCAAAGCTAAATTCTGTCCGCGTGGCTACCTACTACAGCTTTTTTTTTACTAGCATTTGTTAATTAGCGAACTGAGAAAATAGTTTTATAACAGTTTTTAGTTCAACCAAATTACAACCTTGGCACCTAGTAATAAAGTCACAAATCTTCGCATTATTATCTTATACTTACGATTATTCATCACAAAAAACGAGCAAAGCAATCTGTCACTTAGATATTGAAAGTCATAGGTTAAATAACATTTAGTGTGAAATCCACCTTAGATGGCAACAAATAAAGTATATTTTTCCCATTGTTGCCTTGCTACCTACATCGTTTTTTAAATATTACAATGCAAATCTACTCTATGCATCTACTGTTCTGTTACAAAAAAGTTTGCGCGTGGCCAAACTTTTTGCCAAATTCTACATTGAGAATTGTCAGCACCTTTTAGTATCTTGGTCATGTAATAAATGATAAGCTAACGGATGACAATGATTTGAAGAGGCAAAGAAGGAGCATTGCTTGTAGAAGCAATATGCTTGCAAGACGATTTGCTCACTGTTCCAAGCAAGTGAAAGCAACACTTTTCGAGCCATACTGCCGGGCGTTCTACACCAGCCAACTTTGGTACCAGTACACTAAGAGAGCTTACAACCCACTTCGCGTACAGTACAACAAGGCGTTTCGGGCCATGTTTAACCTGCATTGGCGGTGTAGTGCGTCAGGTATGTTCCTTGAAAACCGAGTGGGTGACTTCTTCTCCGTTCAGAGAAGGACGAGAGCTTCATTTCGAACACGATTGTTAAATTGAAAAATAATATTGTAACTACTGTATTCCGCACAATTTTCTTGACTAGAACCGAATTGTTCAATCTCAACATTGACTATGATGTAATAAAGTAGACGAATGACGAATTAAATGAATTATGAGAATTGTTTTTTTTTTTTGATAATGATGATAATTTTGTAACATTATGTGTAAGTTTGCTTAATTTACTAAATTTAATTTAATTTACTCCTAAAGATAAGATAATTAACAAGTTAAATTTAGTTCAATTTAATTTTTAATAAATAAGTACTTAATACTTAGGTATCTAATGCTTAACTATGACATGTAGTCACTATGGGTGATATGTATGTTTTTATGTACAATGCCTGAAATAAAATTATTTATTATTATTATTATTATTATTTAAATCGCTAATTTTATTCAAATTTGATATTATTTGTTTGATTATAACTTATTCTATATGTAATTACCGAAAATAAGACCCTTCGACCGATAAATTGCTTATTTATGCAACTTTTGATAACACATTGTGGCATTGTGAAACGCGTTTACATTGGCTGTTTTTCAAGCAAACTAAACAAAAGAAGAAGCTCACATCTCAAGTGAGCTGTTATTTGCCGAGTCGTTATTTTGGCGTCGACCCGATATCAAGTTGTAATTGTTGATCGAAGGCTACAGTCCATAGCCAGATATGAACTTAAATATCATTTAATAAAATAAGAATTATACTTAATGTTTTTTTTTTAAGAGATCAAATTACTGATGAAAAAAAAGAATGTCCTACTTCCTAAGTACTAGTACCTGAATATGGGTTCGGCATATTTAGGAACTTCGTCATAGCCCATATTCGAAATATTGGACCGAAATAAACTTGTCTTCGTATTTCACAAGTTCATAAAATATTAGAACCAATTATTCAACTAAGAAACATAAAAGTCTACATATTTTCTACAAATCAAACATAAGTTCCAGAACTGTAACTTTCATCAATAAAGAAACCTACTTCTAGGTTATTCATACAATTTTTTATAGAGGCAAAACAACACAGTTTACAGAATCAGAATGTGTAATTTGAAAACCTAACATAATGAGGAAACCGAACGTATGCGGCCAGCCTTAGTGTATACAAACTTTCTATAGGGAAGATGCAAATACAGAATTCATGAAAATGTTGTGATTAAATTATTGATTTTTAACAATAATTACGAATTAAAATAACGTGAAACGAGACGTATATACAACAATCACTAGTGACGTCACGGCTGTTTTGACAACGAAAAGACTATATTGAGTCATGACAGTTCATGTACACTGACATACAGGAGTGACTCATCGTCCATTTACGCGCGAAAATTCAAACTTTAAACTGACAAGTTTAAATTTTCGCGCGTAAATGGACGATGACGTAACGAACCGTAATTTTGGCAATAAATTAAAGAGCTTTAATTTTTTAATTTATGTATGATCTATTTTACATGGAATTCTATAAAATGACAGCAAGATGTAAATATTGCATGTTCCCTATTATTTGTTTTCGAGAAATGTTACTAGCCCATGTTAAAGCACTAGTCCACAATTTAGTTACTTTCCCCTATGCATTTTCTCTCGGAATTCGAATATACATAGAAGTAGGCCAACTTACAAGCGATATTTTAGAAATGTTGATCACTTTTCGACTTTGCTTCCTCACGAGCGTTCACAGTGCAAGATATTTCATTTACAATGATGAAACGTTTTTGTAAACGTTATTTACGACGTTTTAGACGTATCATGCGTAACGTACCAATTTTCATTAAAATTGGTTTTTTACTTCCAAGATTATGGACTTGGAAAGACCTAAGATAGAAATAAAATTTGTAGTCTGCAAACGCCTTGAATTTGCCTTATTAACTATAGAAGTCGCAATTTTCTTCTAAAAATATGACAATAGGCATCGACAGTAACAATTATCGAAAAGTCAAAATGCAAGGGATTGACCACGTAACATTTTGTGTTCAACTGTTTACCTGTCAATCCCAAAACATTTTTGGAATTTTTGATATAATTGCTATGGCAATACTATCGTTAGTAGTAAACCACTTTTCTATAGGGAAAGTGCACAAACTATAGGTGGCAGCACAGAAATGTCAATGTCAAATATTTATAAAGTAAAAGTTTCAAATTTACGCCACTAGATGCCAGTCTACATGCACGTTCCCTATAGCCTAAGGGTGCAAGTATGGTCAGTGTATAAAGGAGCATGCTGTTAGCATATCTTACCAGGCCTCTTATATTTGACATGCCTGTGGACTTGAGAGTCACCTGACGCATCTTCGATGTTCTCGCTGGTGCTCGCAGAGGGCGTTGGCGACGGCGATTTTGAAGACGATTGTACATGGCGGGGACTGCGTTTCGACTGCTCGATTTCACGGCGACACTTCTCTTGGGCCACCTGTAATTTTATTTTGTATTATTAATGCTATTATCGGGTTGCAAATGCTGCAGAACCAAAGCAAATAACGTTGCTGCCGTTTATATGGGACTCGAGTTGGGCAATGAACCAGGTTTAAGCCCGATTATTGCTCTTCAACGAAGCAAAAGTAGTATGTAAGGATTAAAGGTGGCATTCTGTAGGTTTTGCCTACCCAATGGGAAAAACACGTGAGTATAATTTATTTATTTATTGTAGTATTTTTCGGAAGGTAGTCAATGAACAATATTCCTTCCGAATCAGTATTTGGTCGCCCCGAGCGGGGGTCTTCTTCCAAGGACTCTCGACGTTGCTGAAATAACCTTGTCCAACGTTTGACTGTGACTTTCGATGGTCCAGATTCTTGATAAACCGAAGACATGTCTTCAAAAATCTCTTTTTTACAAGGAATTATATTACGGCGCGATGTTCGCATTTCGTGAAAAGCAGCGATGTCTCAGACATGATGTTTACAGATCGATTTCACGAACTACAATGATCCTAATTAGACAAAATTTGCCTTAATGCTAGATGTCGCTCAACAGTAGAGTCACTTTATATTATTTTTAATGTAAATGATGACGTTCAAAAGTGCCGTTTAATGGCCTAATTGAAATAAACGTTTTGACTTTGACTTTGACTTTGAACTAGTGACTACTTGTGGGAGCGATTAAAGTACCTGCAAGTACCTTGGTCTCAGAACTCTTCAGCCGCCCTGGTACTATAGGTGAGGGAACATAGAAACGGCAGAGTCCCACACTTTGGCTGTGCGTATATCAAACTAACGTGGAAATCAAGAAAACTCAGTTACACTCACGCAGTTATCTATGAGATCCTTGGCAACCTTGATTTGTTCCTTAGTGCCCAAAAACACGACCTGTCGTTCCGATCCCTTGTCGCTGCTTGTCGAGGAGATCTTGATCTTCGCTCCGCTGCGGAGGCTTATTGAGCTAATAGTCTCGCCATGGGCACCTGATAGAGGAAATGGTTCAGAATTAAGCGATGAGTATTGCTTCCATTCTTCGTCTTATTAAGGATATGTCACCGGAAAATTGCAAACGCCGTAAGATGCTGAAACTATAAACTAGATACTACTAGAACTATAAACTAGAACTAGAGATCGCGTGAAACTATAAACTATTTTTACCCGAAGGAGGGTACTTAATGTTTTTCGAGCATATGTATGTTTGTATGTATGTCCATTTTTTTGGCACGCCCTACAGCCCAAACGGGTGGACGGATTTTGACATATGAGGTGTCGTTGAATTCGTCAGAATGTGGTGGTGACATAGGCTATATAAATTTCCAAAATGACGCCCGCAAATGAAAAAAAAAAGTAACTCACTAAAATGTAGGAAATTAAAAAAAAATACTTTGTTAAAAAAACCCGACCGCTAAAAACGACTAAAAAGTCCCAAACAAGTCGTTTGTCAAGCAGTCTGATGCAGTTCAATCACAGATCTAAGGCCACAAACTGCATCAGACTGCTTGAAAAGTGACTATACTAGGATTTTTTCCTGTATCGTGGGTACATACATATAAACGCACATTCACAAACAGCCAGACCCGAAACAACTACCTGTAGGCCAAACAAATATTTGTTCCGTGCGGGAATCGAACCCGCGACACGCAGCGCAGCAGCCAATCGCTCAATCACTATGGCAACCGTGCCATCATCATGTGATATCGTATTCCCCAGCAACTGCTTGTTAAAATCTGATACAAGAGTCGATTTATACTGGTTCAGCTATCTATGGTTATCCTGGAAGCAGACCCCCAACACAGTTGGGAAAGGCCCACAGATGATGACGGTATGATTTAGAGCAAAGCCTTCTTCTTTTCGTGTCGATTGACTCATTAAATTCCGACTTCTACTTTCGAGGAGGCCGAAGCTAGCAGTTATAACTACCGATTACAGATTCATTCAGGACGATAGGAACCGGAAAACTGGGCATTTAAAACACCACACTAAAAAAAATATCATGTCATGCACTGCGAAAGTATTTGGGAAACGAATGGCTACCTCTGGAAGTGCGAAAAACGTCTTCTTTTGCTTTCTGTGTTCCCAAGGCCATACTATACGCCTGGAGTCAGAAGCCCGAAATACGTGTCCTTCAGAAGAATATTATGATAGCCTATAAAAGATAAAATACCCTACTTCGAAAGCACTTTATAGACGTAGACCCGAACAGGGTGTAAAGTCCCGCAAACTTCCATAAAAAGGGAGGATCCTCAGACCGGCGAATGTCTGGTCTATTTGTTCAAATCGCGCGAAGGACTTCGATACCACGATGTAGCATTTGTGTGACGTCAAGTCTTCCTGTAGTTCGTACGTTCCTGTGTTCATAGATGCCGCTACATCTTACTCACCAATGATCCTACCACAGGCCCAGGACGGTACGCTCATGGTATCTTCAACGTTGATCGGCTGCTGGTTGATAAAGTCGTGTATCAGTGTCTCTGCGATCTGCGTGGCATCACTCCGACCCCTGATGACGCATATGTCGTGGTCTTTGCCGCTGAACTCTTTCACGTTCACCTTTGCTCCTGTGGTCTTCTCTATCTCTTTTATGTTAGAACCGCCGCGGCCTGGAGACAAAAGATAACGAGAGTAAGTAATAAGATAAAAAATCAGGCTAGAAGCCTTAAACCCTTTGGCATTAAAGTCGATTTTGACACGTTTTCAACTCAATACAGAGTCCCAGGATCAGTAGCAAACATAAACATCAAAATAAGAGCTGTTTTTTAGTACAACAGAGAGGAGATGAGATGTCTCGAGCAACGAATATTTAGTTCCGTTAAACGTACCCGCTTTGCCTGAAGAGGGAGGGAAAGTGCGTGAATGACAATGGAAAGTATTGTCATTCTCGCACTCTTTCCCTCTTCAGTCAAAACATCGCCAAGGCCTCGACGCCGAGTTGACTCTTCAACCTGTGATTCCTGATTACGAGACCGTTCTCCTTCTATGGGTCCCCACTAAAAGTGACACTCACTTTAATCATTTTCAGAGAAGAAAGTTTAACCACTCCGGCCCAACATGTGAAAATTCCCTAATATAAAGTAAATCTTATGTATATGTAAATAAACATTAAATTCGCGATTAATTTGCGACACACCGGTGTGTCGCCGGGGCCGGACAGGTTGAATCTACATACAAGAAACTCTACAAGTACCTACTTATCATCATCCTTGCCATAAACCTCAGATTACATTATTACCAAATCATTTGCATGACTTTATTTCTCAAGATTACGAGTTTCTTATTACGGCTTAGATATTATAATATCAATTTCCTGCAACTGGATACTTTATACTAGAAAGTTAATGTAGGTCAACATAACCCAGATGTGCTGACACAAATATATTTCGTATTATATAAACGTGATAGAATATGAAAAGCTATAAATTGATAAAACCTACCTCCCCGTGAAGAGATTGTTTTGTACACCTTTTAGAGCATATAACTATTAACTATGGAGTTTCTTGTCCGTTCTTCTCCATAAGAATCCTTTTCCATAAGAAACCTTTGCGAACGGACAGTAGAGTCACTTTATATTATTTTAAATGTAAATGTTGACGTTCAAAAGTGCCGTTTAATTGCCTAATTAAAATAAACGTTTAGACTTTGACAGACTGCGCGCGCGATGGAGAGTGAGATTTAGCATAGTTAAAGATCATACTGGGTGAATTTTTCAAGTGGGCGCGGATGGCCAAATCCGAACCATGAAGGATACCGAAAAACGCTCAATGGGGTCTGTAGCCCGGATTTTCAAATACTAAAACTACATATTTGTTTTTTTTTTGTTATTCTTCGCATCGAACGCGTTGACGTCAGCTGAAGACTGAATTTTTCAAGTGGGCGTGGATAGCCAAATCCGAACCATACCGAAAAACACTCAAAGGACTCTGGAGCCCGTTTTTCATGAACTACAACTGCATGTTTGTTTTTTTTATCAATACTCCTTGATAAAAAAAAGTGTGTTCGATTCTTAGAATCGAACGCGTTGACGTCAGCTAATGGCCTTAACGGATGATCGAATTCGTATAAAACTTGACACATAAGTGGACCATGTCATGGATTAGGACATCATATAATTATAATTTTTGTCGTGGTAGTACGTCCTCGAGTGATAATTTTCTACTTTAAAGCGGGCGAAGCCGACGAGCCAAACCTAGTCAAGAACAATTCAATGCTACTAATTAATTAATAGTACAACAAACTGTAAACAAAGATGTTGACAGCAATATCACACCCAATGTAATTTCACGTCTTCAAGCCGTGCCAACTAGCCAAGAGAAATGATTTTATAACGATTACGGCGCAGTTACAGAACACACAGTCAGACGTATAATTTTATTTTTTTTAATCTGTGTTTTTCAGTCTGTTTTCTGGTGCTTTATGAGTAATAGATATTTGTTTAAGTGAAGGCCGAGGTAAAAGTACAAGGGCGCGGTTTATTGGCAGCCGGCATGCTATGCGCCACGTAACACTTGGAAACACACTGACCGATATTTCCATAGGCTTGGTTTTGTCTCTTACCGTCAAATAAATGAGAGTAGTATGGCGGCTTACGGCCGCTTTCTATAATATATCTCAATCCCAATCTTGATCCCGATCCTTGTCTGTAACCAATCAAAGGTAAGGATTGTGTGGTGACGGACACAAACTCGGCCGTTGATTGGTTACAGACAAGGATCGGGATCAAGATTGGGATTGAGATATGTTATAGAAAGCGGCCGTTAGTAACAGTCTCAGGGGGGGGGGGAACTCGTTGCTTGATAGGACAATATAATAGGGGGGCCCATCTTCTGGAATTTTGGTTATGATGCCATCTAAAGGTGCTCCCTCACCGGGAGCGTTCGCCTGTAATGCAACTTTTCAGATTCGATTTTGAGCATTACATTACAACACTGCCTTTCTGACTGACGAGCATTTCCTTATAACTTTGCCGAATTAGTTGTTTTCACAATGTGAAACGAAACGGTCGTTTGTGTTGAGCGCGACAATATTAATTCGATTTTGTTACATAGTTGATTGCGTTTATTCTGTTACACGTTGTATATCTGCCAAACATGACGATCCATTCAGCCGTTTTAGCGTGAGAGCGTAATTTTTTAAAAGAAAAAAAAAAGTCGAAATTAAAGTTATTTTGTACTTTGTAGTGTTTTTTTTTAAGTCGTTTTTTTTTGTGAAAAAGTTTTTTATTTTTCACTTTTTAGTGGTACCCCACACCTAACAACACCACTGGAAAGTCACAGGAAAGCAAAAATACGCAATTTCGTATATATGAATGATTTTTCCTCATATTTTTTCCAGCTATTTGGATTTAAAAACCAAATTGCTTGACCGATTTTGATAAAATTTAAATGGGACCAATCGTAAAGTATATCCTTACACATAAAACAAGAATTTTTCAAATCGGTTCATAAATGACGGAGATATGAGGTAACAAAAACAAAAAAAAAATACAATCGAATTGAGAACCTCCTCCTTTTTTGGAAGTCGGTTCAAAAGTGTACCAAGCAGACGGAGTTACTTTCGCAAAAGCAAAAGACACGCAACACATAGCTAGACCTTGGAGAAGGACATAGGCTAGTCTTTTAATGTTGAAACGGGTTTCCCGAGTTCCGACTTTCACTCTAGCGAAGTCGCTTGCAGAAGCTAGTTTACTATAATTGACTTCTTCAACTCGCGCTCAAACATCATTAGTAGGGACAATCCCGAATAATGACGATACGCACATCACATACGATGGCGACATGAGATGACGCGATTAGTCGCAATTCTATCGATACTTATCTAACGGTTTCAATCTCGGCCAATCACAGACACGAGAAGCGTCTAAAAACAGTCATGACGTCACAAATATAGATAGAACTTTCGATTATCAAATAAATGCGTAATTAAGCGTTGCTTAAGTTTGAGTTTACTTCGAAGCTGCTGTTGAACAGAATTCAACGAAAGGCCAATCACGTGCAAGACATGATTGTCTTTTATCCGAGTTGAAGCTCTAGGAGCCGAGAGCAAGTAGAAACTTACTCCCGGCTTCCGGATCGACGATCGATCAATTGAATGGTGTGGTAACACCCTAATAAAGAAAAATCGCAACTCGCTAAAGCAGACGCCTTGTATATTTCCAAAACAATTTACGAATTCTTTGGAATGAATCATTTTATTTGCTTTGAGAAACATTCGAAAATAGAACTCGATGCAACGCTACAACACAGGATATCGTCTATTTTCTATTGATTTAACCTTCGTTGCGCACTGACATCAGACGCACGTGTCGAGTTTACAGTAATGCAGATATAGCACAGGAAAGATGTACATATTAAACATAGCGCGTATACATACATCATCATGCGGGACAGCTGCTGGTCTATTTACTTTAACAAATGCAATTAATTAATTATTATGCAACATTTGATGGTTCACTTCGGTAGGCGACTTAGGAGTGCCAGAGGTTGAAGCTTTGCCGAACTTGGTGGACTTTGGCTGCGAAGTAAGTCGTGAGGTGGCTAGACGGTTACCCCGAATTATTGGATCTCTTTGGCTGCCTAGTGCACATGAGCAGCAGCAGCAGCTGCAGTTGAAACTGTATGCGGGTTTCTGGATAAACCACTAACAATTATAAATAAACAGTCATCACCGGTTGACGGACCGTTGTTTTTCGCAGCTGGTGTCTTCCTGTTAGTAGTTCTAGGATGCAGAGAGAGCTGTTCTTAAACCAGTTCCAAACCCAATTTTTCTTGATTTTCCAAACTTTTTTTTTTTTTTGGGGGAAAGCCCGCCACTCCACTTTCCCAAGCCACTGCAACCTTTACTTACATGGACACGAATTTCACTTTGTAGTATTTTTAAGCTAGTAGAACCAAAATAAAAAAAACTGCTCCAACTTTTCTTAGTCCCGAAACGGCGGCAAAGCATTTTAGGAATGGACATACATAACCTAACCTAACATTACACAGAACCGTTCAGTTGTACTTATGTTTACACGTGTAATTATCGCACACCGTTGCGTAACGTCCTCTACCGCAGGTCATTGTCAACGAAGCCTTTTAGTTAGCAGCAGTGAATTATTGACAAGGGCACGAGGTGGATAATAAGTAACTAAGGCTAGCTTTTAATCATGGAAACCTTACTTAACCGCTGTGATCCTTCCGACACTCAGACCTCCAATAATCCTTATTTCTGTCAATGGACGAGGCGCAGCCATCAATGTCTAGCTAGGTACTAGGGAAACAATGGGAGAGGGAGATAATATACGTGTAACAGAATCAACGCAATACCTCCTATGGGCGCATTGTTCTCATCATTATTAACAACTTTTACTATGGGACCAACATTGAACTCGCGAAAAAAAAAAATCGACTGCCCATAAATTTCTATGCGCATAACTCGACAAAATGTACTGAACAGCTGCTTTTCGCGATTTTGGGGTTGGTCCCATAGTAAAAGTTGTTCATAATGATGAGTACAATGACCCCTTACGAGGTATTGCGTTTATTCTGTTACACGTTGTATAAGGCGCAATTATGTGACAGTCAGACTGCATGGCTAGGGTGGACTATGTTTTGTTTTATTATTTATGAATGGGCTAGCTCTTGACTTCGATCACGCCTGATGGAAAGCGTTAAAGAGGTCCATGATGAAGCGAACGTATCCAGAAGCTGCCTTGAGGCACTGGTACTCCCACGCGTCGACGAAACACAGCAGGCTGCTTGACACCGAACTCCGGTGGGAGGGTGGTTGCGAACCAGGCGGGTGTTAGCCCTACCACCACGAGGGAAGGATTGGCCTGTCTTACTAGGTGTTAAGTGAGACTGTCCAGGATGCGCCGAGGGCTCGGTTCAGTTGAGTGTCTAATGGAACAAATTGCGCTACACGAGGAGGCTCCTTCATGCATCCCAAGATCCGTTTTAAATACGTTTAAAGCTAAACGCTTTTATTAATTTGTGGTGCAAGCGCGCCTCAATGTGAATGTGGTGTTTCGACAAGACCATGGCCATGCAGGAATGTCCAGTGTCCCGACACTTGCACATTACAGAACATAAATAACGACACTGATGTGGCGTTAACGTGCCAAACTACCTACTCGTAAGGAAACCGTTGTAATAGCGTCTGCAACATAATACTGTAATACCAACCTGTTGATCAAAGGTTTCTTTTTATACAGAGAAGGCGCGAGCTCAAAGCGTGTTTTAGTCTTACATTAATAATTGTAAGTTCCAGTTTCCTCGAGATGCTTTCCTTCAACAATGTGTAGTACAAACTAAGAAAAATCTGCAACATGTCTATGTTGACTGGGATATTGCCTTTAGCCTTTTTCGCAGTAAACGCACGGTGATGGCTTAACGCAATTCGTGATTTGTACAGGAAAACCTTATCACGTAAAATAACCTCGACTAAGACAAAAGATGATCATTTAAAGGTGATGCAATGCGTTTGCTTTAGCATATGATTAGGTATTGTGATATAAATTGAGATGGCACGGTCATTGCGCAAATTGAGTCATCGACTGAAGCAGAAGATAAAATAGGTGGCGTTGGGAAAGGCTGACATTATTTTGCGGAACTGCTGTCGAAATGGATTGAAAGTGATTCTCTAAAAGACAATTTAAGTACGGTACTTATCACAAAATAATTAAGTTGTAAAACCTAATTATGGCTTTTCTGAGAGTCTGACAGCCAATCTTACAAGGGTTATCGTGTTACCCAGTAATTGGGTAGGTATTGCAGGTCGCTCAATATTAAATACTGGTTTTCAGCAGCAACCAGTAAGACTGGACACCGACCCCTTTGTTCGGAAAAGAAGGCAAGGCTGGAGATGAAAGCCTCGCCCATCCAGTTTTTCGTAATCTTCATGCGTTTTAAACACAGTTTGCCTAACCAAGTGTGTCAGTAAGACATTTATTTTCAGGATGCACGCTTCAGTGATACGCATAACGTCCGTTTACGTTCAGATATTTATAGGTCATTTAGCGATTAGCGCATATTTATAGATACTTTATTATAATGCATATTTATAGCGGTTGTAAATTAATCTCGATATAAATTATCTTGAACTCATCACTATCGTAATCTATGAGCTCTGCATACCAAACTTTTACTGAAACACTTTTTTCCAGCTATTTTGATTTAAAAACCAAACTGCGGAACCGATTTTGATAAAATTTAAATGGGACCAATCGAGAAGTATATCCTTTCACATAAAACAAGAATTTTTCAAATCGGTTCATAAATGACGGAGATATGAGGTAACAAACACAAAAAAAAATAAAAAATACAGTCGAATTGAGAACCTCCGCCTTTTTGGGAAGTCGGTTAAAAACGCTTTAATTTGTTGCCGATATATACAATATTCGAGATACGCTTCATTCACGGATCTATTTTTAACTCAGTGCATGCTAGTCAACAACATCAAACAAATATTGTTGGTTATCATATATTTTTTTCTCTTTTGGAATTACCGTCGACATTTGAGGGCACAACAACATAATCCCAAGGGAATTCCTTCGAACATTCGGATCAGGGGGCCTAGACAAAAAACTTTTCTGTAGCGTTAACGTCAGACGCTGACGACAAAATGTATGGGAATGACATTAGGTGTGGAAAGGAATCGTCATCACCTAGAGAGTTCTATGAACATATATGGCAAAGCAAAATTTACCTATCTATTTTTCCTAAAAATTTTAACTGCACTTAGCCTACCTAAGTCCTGCCGTCTTTAAGCTGTCGAAGATGGGAATTGCGATGCTGCACTAAATCTACTACCCAGGTCGAACTATCGACCTGTGGGGGGGCTTTTCCACATATTATGTATCCCGATAAATTACATAAAAATTCACTGCTTGCAAAAATGGCCTAAGTATTCCTTTAAAAGCGCCGTTCAAAGCAGACATGTGACCTTGTGACAAGCTAAGATAAGGTGCAACCTATTCCGGAAATGGGAATAACTTATTTAATACATACTCGTATTATAAACAAACCGCCTTCAGCAAGCTTTGATAACAAAGTTTCAGATATGATAAGGAATTTTGTTAATAGACCATGAGGATAATTAGATGACTATAATAATAAGATACTAAAACACTAATTTATAACTAAATAGTTAGATAAGACAGTGAACTCACACTTCAAATAGTGAATGACCTAATGTCTAAGATAGTGATAGTTTTGCCAGAATATATTGAATCATTACATTATAATTAACTTGAAAAGTCTTAGAGTTAAAATTTAAACTGTATTGTCCGGGGGAACCAATTTAAAAACATAGAATTAAAGTATAAATCAATTTGCGGTTTACAGTTAGATGTTAAGCCTCAATAAAATGGCAGTGTGACAGCTTGTAGACAACAATTTTTGTATTGGATATGTATTTGTCACAAATGATGTTTTTGATTTTGCAATAGAAATATCGAACAGGAGTCAGGAATGAAGAATCAGTGTATAATTAGCATAGCTTTTCTGTATGCTCATATTTATTATACAGAAGCTTTTCCACAGCTGAGATTAAAAGTCACTGAGCCATCTATTTGTGGAAGAATTTTCCTATTTGAATCCACAATTCCCATCTATATTAGCTCTTTATAATATTAGTTTAGATAAAATAATAAACGTTAATTCACATATTTTTACAAACTAAAAAATACAGTTTAGTCCGGTTAAGCAGTTGATATCCCAAGTGTGTTAACTTGCTAGTGGTCATACCTAAATAAAAAAAAAACAATACAGTACTCACCAATCAAAGCAGCTACAATACTCTTCGGAACAGACACTTCAATGACATTTATTCGTGAAGTCTTCACTCTTTTTTTGTTATCCTCTTCGTCCTCCTCCTTCTTAAATATGTAGTAGACTACAAATGCACTGACTGTCACCAAAGAAATGCCCAGTGCTATGGGTACTAGCAATTTTGACTGCATTGTGCTACAACAAAAAAAAGACATTTATCTTTACGGGCTTGTTAACATTTCAGCACAATGAGATGTTGATGCATTGTTTCAAAGGTTTATTGTATGTATTGTGTTTTTTGTTGGGCATACAGGATAGGTATAGGTGGATGTCTCTTTATTGTATCCGTTTTCAGGCTGAGTAGATTATTTTCTAAATATAATAAAATTTATTCTCCGCATTGCTGTTACCAAAACAACATACCCAAAGGAAAAGGGAATGTGCATCGTGTTGAATATGCCATCTTGCCTTGCAATTTCAAAACTTCTAATCCTAACTGTTTTTGGTAGAAAAAGTAAAGAAATGCAATGTCGTTGCCGTTTTATTCAGGTTCACAGTTGTTTACATGACAACCATGCATAGATAAAAACAGGGTTACTGACTCAGTAGAGTATAATATAATAGTTTGTTGAGAATCCAAGAATTTTCATGGATATATAAATTATATTTCTTTTCAAGCAAATTTTTGGATTTCTGCAAGATATTCATAAGTATTGGAAAATAATCATTGTGCCACATTATGGCAAGTTTAAGTTTGTGTAAAAAGTAGCCGCTCTAAACGGATTATTCACAATAGATAAGCTGTTGTGCAAATTACCTTGTGCCGATGCCGATTTTACATAAAACTATCTATTAGCAGCTATGACATAATATCGAGAGTAAAAATTACTTCACACGAGTAATATGATACTTTGTCATTCACAAGAATTAAATCATTTAGTTACCTTCAGCCTTCAACACCAACTAAAAATAAATCGCACCAACAGAATAACACACTCCTAAGCAATATTTTTCACGTGTATTATTAATCTCACCAAACAATTGGGCATTTTCATCAAAAATTGACAATTTGACAGTCGACCGACAGAAGACAAGACAGATTGTTTTTTAAATCTGTCGGTGAGTAAGTGTCAAATCAAATCCATAGAATATAAATATATGAAATCTGCGAAAAATGTCCATGGAAAAAATAAAATGTTCAAGAGTGTTGCCAACAACAGTCATGGGGTAAAATGGTAGGTTGTTTCATAATCTTTTAAATTCGTCTCTCAAAAAATTGGCGCTGACACTCGTTGCCAGTCCTTGCCAACAAAGCACAGCGACCTAATAACAATGGCCAAGTCCAGCAATGTTTAAATGATGGTGATCTTCGATGAAATACAAACCAACTACTTACTATGATATAAATTGATCTAATAGGTGTGATAACTATTAATAAGTCCGCCCCTAAGACGACTGTCGATGACTCACTGACCCGACCTGCGGCCCTACCATGACGTGTTAAAGCGTGAGTAGTTCGAGCGAGAAGGAGGGATGGAGCTATTTAGGGTGTATAGCTCCATCCCTCCTTCTCGATCGAACTACTCACGCTTTAACACGTCATGGTAGGGCCCCTGGACCAGGGCTTGTTAACGTTACCAAATAACAAAATAATAACCGTTACATAACGTTAATTCCAATTGTGATACCATGGTAACGTTACAAAATTTACCGGTATTTGATAACATTACCAGTAATATAACGTTAAGTAACATTTAACATTAAATACGAGAAATATCGTTTTAACGGTAAAATATTTAGTGTTATTATAGCCCGCGAACTTTCTTGTATTTTTTGCTATTTGAAGGTCAGTGTCAGGTTGTAATTTAATCAAAATGTGGTGCGCAACAATAACAAATATGTATTTACATAGATGTAACCATAAGAATCATTTACTCATCATCATGAACTTAGATTTGATGTGTATAATAACTAGATTTCCGAAATCTAGCTAAGAGAAAAAAAATGTAATTATGGTTATAATCATGTACCTACTTACATATTTTTTACTGTCGTGAATCATATTTTGATCAAGACAAAATCTGACATTGCACCACCTCACAGAGATAACCGTTTAAAAATAACGATAAAATTAACGTTAAACTACAAATAACGTTATTAAAGAATAACGTTAAAATGGTGCATAAATAACGTTAAACCTATTACCGTTATTTTAATATAACGTTAACTCCTGTCAATGCAAGGTAACGTTATAAATTTTTACCGGTATTTAAAGCCCTGCCCTGGACTGCATGAAAGTTATCACTGGTTATCAGATCACAGTGCCTCCAGAAACTCACAAGTCCATTTGGCTAGCCAAAGACTACAATAGAGCTAACGTAACGGCGTCATTGCTGGTGGTGAACTCATTTTTTAATTCCACTAATGTTACCGGGTCAGAAAAGTTAGTGACACTATACCTATTACCTATAGCACTTTATTAATATTATGAAGCTAAATAACACCTATTTTGGCCTTGAATGACAAATTGCAGATTTCAAACAAAACAAAAAAAGTGTCATCAGCTATGAATGCAATAGTGTCACAATAGTGCCAAATCTTAATTTTTTTGTATAATGTTTTGTATCTGCTGATTTTGAAGGAACAGGTTATTGCAGGTTATATCGTTTATATTATCATACAAGGACTAAATAAATCGTTTTCGGTTGGCAGTTTAGGCTTTAGGTTTATTGCCTATGGATTCTTAGCATACCAAGTATTAGATTGGATTTTGGACAAAAGCATCCAGACCAATACCAAAACATAATCTTGTTTACGTTGAGAGTTTATGTATCTCATGAAGCTTTCAAAATTAGGAAACACTGTCTCAGGCAAGAAGCTTAAACTACATAAAACTGAAACTGAACATATACCTACTTAGGTACCTACTTACCTCAAACTTGTATCTTGCTTACAAGAAAATTATAAGTTAGCGTAATGCTAAAGTTCTACTGTTCAAGAAATCGCGTGACTACGATGGCACAAACCTATTCCATCAGCCGTCAAGCCATAATATTATGGTTCGTCGTTCATAACTCAATTTTCCTCAAATAATTGTCCACACTTGTCCTTTCCCACGGGTTGAATATAAATGACTCATTTTGTTTTCATTTTCAGCTTTTTCTTTTCCTAGAATTGGATCATTTTTCATGTGAACGGAATTTGGATTATTTACATCAACAGAATGTCTTGGGATATCACTTTAGGTATGCCTTACTGTTTGTTGGACATTTTTATTTGGATATTATGAGTACTTAATCCTGCGGTTATTACTTTATTTAAAAGGCAGTAGATATTTACCTCTGAAACTGACATCCACATGGTAGGTATAACTCTTGCATAATACTTTATTTATTACTAAGTAGGTATACATAAGCATAGGTACCTATATCTTGAAAATAATTCCACCAAAAACTAGGTCAACGAGGTCATAAGTACGAAGGATAACGTATAATAAAGTAATAAATAAACGCTCAACTATGTTTTTGCATCGACACGACCTTTGCCATTTTTTCATGTCTTTCAGTTTCATGTCGTAAACAAATGATTCCGTCGTTCCGATTGCTGATTTTTTAGGGTGACCAGACATTTTGTAAGTTTTTTGTTTAATATTCTAGGAAGGGATTATCCTAACTAATATTATACATGCCAAAGTGAGTTTGTTTGTTTTTTATTTAAATCGCCGAATCGATTTTGATTGAATGAATTTTGAAACAGAGATAGATGGACTCTGGAGAGAATTATAGGGAACGTGCACGGCGTTGACCACCTGTATTTCCTGCACGCTCCATTTAGAGGAACGTGCACGAAGTGGCTGTGCCATCTAGCGTTACTTATTCGAAACTTTTATGACAATGACACTTATGTGCTGTTCCTGTACGTTCCATAGAGGCTACTTTAACGCGAGCAAGCAGAAGCTGGGGGCAGAAGCTAGTTTTATAAATGACAAAGGAGGGAATCGTATGTCCATGAGAAAACCCCTCCTGCGTTTTTCTCTGGTTCAACGTTTCTTGAACCTTCGAAGCTGTCTCGACTGGCTGCGTTCAGGAAGCTGAGCTGTATCTTGTCCTCTCCCATAAAACTGACCACATGTGTCTCAAGATGTACCTATGCATAGGCATAGGTACATCTTGAGACACATGTGGTCAGTTTTATGGGTATGCACTGATCATAGGATCAGTGCGTATTGCCTGCCAATGATTACAAATGGCACGGAAATGTGATCAGATCACACTGATTATACACAAGGGGACATATCAAAATTCATAAAATTACTGAAATGGGTATGGAGGGGGCTTTGCAGGTTTCTCGTGCTTGAATCAGAAATAAACGAGGTTAGCCTGAAAAATTTCAAACTGTTGCAAAGCAGTTGGCATCGGTACAGGCTTGATTTGTTGAATCGTTGTAAGTAAAGCTGAATACTGACTTAGTACAGGGAAATCTCTACAAGCTCAAATGTAGGTACCCTTATCACACAGCGCAAGCTTAGCTTATTATCCAATTTTGCGACTGGCAGTCAAATGGGAAGGGACTGCTATTGTTATAGAGTAAATGCTTCAACACTTAAGGTTGTACTTAAGATAAACATTTTGAAGACCAAAATTATGATTAGGTACCAGCTCCAAAAGGAACATACATGTTGGTACGGAGGACATACAATATGTTCAGGAATATGTCTACTTGGGCCGAGTAGTCTCTTTCCAGGCAAGGCAAGATAAAGAAATTGCAAAACGAACAGAAAAAGCCTCGAAGACCGACCTATTGATCCATGAAGGAGTTATTCAAGGGCACTTTGCTCATGTCATTGAAGCGTAAGCAGATGGACATGTATATTCTTCCCATCTTGACCATGGTGCACAGACTCTGTCTTTGATTAACATCCAAAAGTCCAAAGTTAAGGTTTGCTAACATGCCATAGAGCGCAGTATAGTAGGTGTTTAATTGACAGACCCCGTTCGAAACACTACACTGCGCTCCAAAACGCTAATCGTTGATGTGGCTCAAAAGGCTACCCAACTTTAATGGGACAGGTCAGCCGCATGCCATGACATGGACATGTAGCTCGCACTATCCCACTGCTGGACAAGGCCTCCCTCCTCCTTGCACCGGTCACGATTATGCGCTTTTACCTTCAAATTCTTAAGGAAGTACCTTAAGAGTTCTGATAAAAAAGGAATATATCCTAAAATAACTTTTCGACATGGACATACTCGCAGAGGTACGAGCGTGCGCCCCAATAAAGCGTAATATGGTTGGATTTGTCATATTTTTTTATTGTCCTAACAATCACGAAAGCTTTGCGAACCGAGAATGTTAGTCTAGTAAAGGCAGTGTACACAAGAGTTGGCGGCAAAAATGCAGAGACCATACGCGCGCCGATATTTGGCCCCCAATAATATGGGAGAGGCCTTTCATGGCGGTAAAGTTTTAAAAACATTTTATTTATTATCTTACTCAATATTACTCTCCACTTTATTACCTAGAATTACCTTCTAGGTAATAAAGTGGAGAGTAATATTGAGTAAGATAAAAAGTTGCCTACCTGTCTGTTAGTAGAAACCTTCGTGTTTTGTGCTTGGTGCTAGAGTGAACTAAACATCTCTAATTTTATTTAAATAAAACGTTATTCTAGGTTTGGTTTCACAGAAAAGGCGAATACAGTGTTCCTATGTCAACGTGAATAAGTCTGTAAAGCGTTACGGATGTTTAAAGGAAGACACATGTTACGAGCATCTCTCATCTTCTTTCAAATATTTACTAAGCAAACAGGAACCACATTTTATTTTTATTTTCTTTCAGATTTCGAATATGTTGTTACCAAAAAGGCTCAACCACGCATTTGCTTTTTGTCTGCACAAGACCGGGATGTGTTACCAATCAGAGGTCCTGGCTTGAGTCCCTTTATGCGCCGAATGGCTACTGAATTAAGAGACAATCTAGGACCCGGCTCATATGAACCTACGCAAAATGCGTTTTCTAACGTTACTAACCGGGTATGTAATCCTGTTTTCCACTGTGATGCTATTATAAATGTGAAAGTCTGTTTGCTTGCATGTGCAATAATGTTGCTTGTAATATCTGCACAAGAGTAGACCACGACGCTTAGAACATAGGATACTTTTTATTCCGCTAGTAAGTTCCCGTAGGATAGCTTTCGAATTCCTCGTGGGTGAAGCCGCTCGTTCCGTATAGTCACAATATAAAAATGGATCCATATTTATACTGTGGTATGGTGTCGGACGTAAAAGAATAGCACCATCCCATCACTTCCCGTGGGTGTCGTAAGAGGCGACTAAAGGACTCACCAGGGAATGGGCAGCAGCATTCTCTGTAGGTACATTGTTGCAGCTACACTGATATTATGGAAAACTCCCTCCCATTTGGGGCAGGCCTATGTCCAACAGTGGACGTCTTTCGGCTGATATGATGATGATGATGAAGCCGCTCGCAAAAGCTTGTGTAAAATCAAGCCTTGCATGATAGGGCGAGGTAAAAGTACCTCTATTCTAATCTCCCATCTATTATTACTATTTATTGCGCACCACCGTCGAGCGGTTATTTTATTAGCTGCCATAGTTTGCTTTTTATCTTTTTAAAAAAAGATAAAAAAAAAGTGGACTTAGTGCCGAGCCTTGATGGATTTCCAACCCCACGGTGAATCCCTGACTCAGACCAGCCGCGCTCGTATTACGAACAAACAGCGAGCAACGTGTCTGGGGCACTCGGTCAAAACTTCAAAAGCCAATCCAAGGTCTATAAAAACTGGATGCATGTTTTCCTGGTTCTTAAGATTCTGACAGCTTGTATTACGCCTGGTGAAGACCAGGAGGCCAAATTGGTTTTGGCTCATTGAAATTAGTAATTGAAATCTGCGGTGATTTAAAATACTCTTTTTCAGACATTCAAGTTAGCATTTTGATTTTTTTTTGTAGATAACCCTTTGTTTGCTTACGCCCGTCGTGAACAACGAAAGGTTCATTTTGTTCATGCTAGTCCCAGAAACCTAAGGCCACGTGCGAGTCGGACCCGCGCGTAAAGAGTTCCAAATGAATATCGTCATCTCGTGACATGTTACTTTTAAATCATAGTCTTCATAAAGGTTTTCCTGTAATCTATAGACATTTTATTCATTATCTGCATTTTTTTCAAAATATTTGGTTCAATAGTTTCGGAGATAAGGGAAAAATAACTTCAAAACAGTTTATTATAAAATTATGTAAAAAAACATAAAAATATACGTCACGCGGTACAGTTTTTTTTTTATTTTCTATTTCATCTCCAAAAAATACCCATACTCAAAAGGGGTATCATTTATTGGAAGAAAGTAAAAATAAGAACAAATGTGAAAATCACTTTATTAAGACCTTGCCTACTAACCCGCATCGCAATCGCAAAATAATAGTATTTAATTTATATTAAAAAGAGCAAGCTGACAACTTTAACCACAACTTCGTACCTTTACAATTTACTGCTTATAAGCATGTGATTAGTTCATTTTTAATTATTTTCATTGTTCTCATATGGCGAATTTACCTCTAAATATCTCAGCAACGTGACGCTTTGGAGCACCATGTTCCAAACATTTTTATTTGTTTAAAGTGTCCTCTACTCATATTAGGATATAAATATTTCATCGCGCGCCGCGAATTTGAAAAAGAAAAAAAAAAATGGCGACGGATATTATGCTATGCCAGCTCCCACAGAAACATGTTCCAACCCCTTTATTTATTTACATAACGCGTCTGTGTTTGGGTCACAGATGTTCATATGTGTACCGAATTTTAACAGAATCGGTCCAGTACATTCGGAGAAAATTGGCTGTGACAGACGGATATACAGACAGATAGACACAGCCAGACAACCGAGTGATTCTTTATGGGTTTTTAAAGTTAACGTTTTAAAAGTATTTATGTAGGCCATATAATTTTAATTTGAAAACCCTTCTCAGAAGACTAGACTAGACAGAACTAAAAACTTTCAAACTAAACATTATCATTGCAAGCATTTGACTGTCATTTTATTTATTTATTTTACAATTTATGTACACACAGAAAGACAATACAGAAACAAAATTACAATTATTAGTACAAAGGTACTGCTTATTTCTAAAGAAATTTCTTCCAGCAGACCTGCGAAAGGAGAATTGAAAAAGAAATGTAGACAATAGTGTGTAAGAAAGAACAAGAGAAAAAGTATGAGAATCCATAAACTAAAGTATCAAATAAACCTACTTATATACTGTTAATATAAATTTATGATTACATATAAAAACATTCCTAATACTATAAAAATATATTTGAAAACATGTATAAAATAAATACATACATACAATAATTATCACAGTTGAGTTTTATTTCAATCTCAGATTTGATGGCGTCTACAGCAACAGACTTCGAAAGTGATTCATTTTTGGCGAGCTATTAGTAAAAAGATTTTTTTTTCAGATTTATAGCAAATATGGACTGGGTGCTAAAACCTCACGCTGGGTGATGAAACACGAGTATCAGCCTCCACCCAAGGAGCCCCGCCCAAAGACCCCAATAAAAAAAAATTGCGCGGCTTTCAATTCCACATCTAAGAGAAAGGGCATTTTTTCTTCTTTGAGCTATCCAGCGTAAGATTAATAAGTTTATATTTAAATAAATTAAGATTCTACGAAAGCTAGAGTGATTATGTGGGGTTTATAACAACCAGCTCAGAACGAGTCGACCTTTATTACCGATGCATATTTCCTTTTACAAAGTTAATAAAAAAAATATTATTTCTGCTTACCTCAAAACTAAGTTCATTTGTTACAGGTTTTCAAAATAGATCAGGTTTTATTTTGAACAGATTTGTTTTCGTTTAACGAGAATGTAGCATTATCCCTTAACAAATCTTACATAACCACAACCATTCGTTTTAGGGATTGGGTTGTGAATAGCCATGCTGCATCACCAATAATATAAATTTGTTTTGTGCACAAGTTCTGTGTTTGTTTAAATTTATAAAATCTATAAGTACTAAAGCCTTCTTTCTTTTTGGTGGTTTTAGACCTTGCGACTACTGTCCTGCATATACGAAACGACAGATGAAATTCGCATATTCCTTCTCAGGGAAAAAGATACTTAGGTGTCCCGTAGAGGTAAGAATTAAAAATTTGTTTACATGACATTATAATTATTGAGACACGAAATAGAATAAGAAACGAGTATTTTGGTTGGATCAAACACCCAGCACTCTCTTGATCACAATTTCTATCACTGGCGAAGTAAATACTTGATTCATTGCATCATAATTATTATTTATTTCGTCTGCTTGACAATGTAGTATAATATGTCACCGTATAATTGCAAACTCCGTAAGATTACAAAATATCTTGAGAAATTAAAAACTCTCGATAAATTGTTAACTATATGTCTATTTCTTTTACAAAGGTACGAATCAAAATCCCAAATTCTATCTCTCCTTATCGTTTCGATACATTGTGAACCGACATAAACTGGCGATCAATATTAGCAAAACAACCCAACCAACATCGGACAATGGGAGATCCTTTTAATACCTATTCATAACTATATGGCGTACGTGTTAGCTCACACCAACACAGACCAATGAGAGGCCGTGTTTTCAATATTGCAGTCACACCAAAACGAATTAATTGTAGACCTGTGTGCTGTTTTTTCATCAGCTGTCAGCTCACAATTTCTCGAAAAGACATGGAGAGATTAAAGAATATCGGATTTTGATTTGTATTATTTTCGAATAAATGTTCAGTTGACAATTTATGTTTTAGAGAGAAAGAGTTTACAATCTCTCAAAATGTTTTCTAATTTTAAGGAATTTGCTATAGTCGACAAACCAAATGGAGCCCAACACTGGTATACATGTCGTGATCATATCGTAGAATTGGCCTAGTTTACTTATGGTTTGAGTGAACTTAGAGCACTCAGACTCGGACAGGTTAGGTTCGAATGGGACGACGGAAAATAGACTGAACCCGAACTTAGCCTAGCCCCCATCATATCATTCATGTTAGGTCCGTAATAGATCCTGCAGATAGAAATTTGTTGTTTGTTCGTCTTCGAAGTTAGGATTGAAGTTGCCATTTCATAAAGTGGCCAGATATTTCATGATTTGACCGGCCACATCATGAAATGGGCAAATTCTACGAGATGGTCGCAACATACATAAATAGATAAATAGTCAAAACGTCTTTAAACAACAACCACAGACACCAAGGTCATGCGCGCTGATGAATAATAATTGCAAGTTTAAGATTAATACCTCCTACAACTTTTACTCACTAATCGAAAGTGCTTATTTGTTTTAGATAAAATGTGTACCATATAATTTGGATGAATGTGGATATTGCGGTTGTTCGTGCTCGCAACAGGGTGATTATTGGCAGTTCGAAAACAGAATATTCTTATGCAGAAGACACTATAATCGATTATTCAAACATTGCCTGGCCAAATTTCAAGGCGCTAAACTGGCTGAATTCAAGGTACTACATTATGATTTTTGGATGACAAATATTGCTACTTAAAGTTACATTTTATAAAAACTTAAATTTTTCACAACCAATTTATTTTTGTTTTCTTTTCAGTCGGTTAGGGACTGCTTCTTCATGCACGCACACAACAGTTGCAAAGCAGCTCTAAAGATAATGAAATCCGAAGAGATAGTAAAGAAGTTGAGAAAGGAAGCATATTTGGATCTATTCTTCCCACAACGTCGATTTTGTGAAAGTTAATTTATATTTATTTATAATAGTCTTATTTTATTTTGTAGATGAAGACACCATATTGGTTGGTATTAGTAGTTATTGTATTCTTTAAACTAGCAACACTACCATAGCCGTTTTCAGTGACTGACTGAAAGGCTCAGAAGTCAAGTCAGGTTAAATAAATCATTAAAAAAAAGAACAATCATCTGACTTTCTTCGACAAGTCTCGTATTTATTATTTATTTTGATAACGAATCGATATTTTGGAGCAAGCATAGCGACGGAATCATGAAACTGGACTCGAATAATAAAATGATAAACAGCGAGGGCGGCGCTGATCCATCCGAAGAAGTAGTGGACCCGCGGCAAAATGCTGAGGACATTATCGACGAAATACTCGCCGAGTTTACTGAGTCGCGGTCTCCCGATGCTGCGAGAAATGGGAACGGTTTGCCAGAAAATCTATTTAGTATGATACAGCCTCCGAGGACTCGGACCCCAGCAAATTCATTCTCTGAGAATGCTACAATAGACGATATAGATCCGCAGTCGGACCTCGGTGCGTCCATAAGAAACAAGTGTTTGGAATTGGAAGAGATTCTCCAGAGCCTTAAATCGCGTCTCAATCACGTCGTTTTGGATGAGAATATCGTTCTCAGTCCCGAGGCTAACTCCATGGAGGCGCAATTAGAGCACGACCTGGACACAGACTGCCAGGAGGACCTCTCTCTTCAGGAATTCCTCGAGCTTTTGCACTCGCAAAACAAAATCAGCCCGACCGGTGTACAGTGATTGCTCAATCGGTCATCCCCATGAACTTAATCATAGACAAAATTTACATGAATTTATTGTGTGCAAATTTGAAATTTAGATTTTATTGAAGTACTATTAAAATATTCAGGCCTAATTTCTGTTTTATTATTTCAATATTTTGGTAAAGGAATTTTTGATACTATCACAAAGTTTTTTTGCAAGTACAAGAATATTTTATTGCAATAAAAAGGACAGTATAATAATAATCATATAGAGTAATAATTAAAAGTATTAATACTTGTTTACATTGCTTATAATTGAAAGTGATAACAAAAACTAATCATCAAACATATTCTGAACATCAGTGCTGATAGTTAACTCAGTGGAATTAGGAATTGTATCATTTTCATACATTTGACTCTCTTCATGGCTGTGCTCATCTTCATAAGTACTCAAACTATTTTCTTGTTTCAAAATATAGCTCACTTGTTTCTCTGTCATTAAATCTATTACCTCAGTTTTATCAGAGTCCACCAGTTCTGTTTTCAATTTTTTTACCCAATCGTTGTAATCAGTAGGGTCTGTCTTCACAAATTCAGTTCTTAAATGCTTCATAGCATCAAATGCTTTAGAATAGTTCCCATCAATGTTGTTGTGAATCAAACTCTCAATAGCTTTGATCATTTCTATGGCCAACTCTGACAGAGGCTTATTTCTGCTTTGAAGGAACTTGAAGTCTTCAACAGGATTAACAGTGCTTATAGTTTTAATTTCATCCACAGCCTCTTTAGTAGGCAAGTGAATTTTAGGCATATTTGGAATGTCTGGATTATCCGTCTGCAAGTCTCCAACAGGAATTTTGAATTGATCAATATCCAATGGAATATTCTTATTTTTCCTTTTCTTTACTTCAACTTTTGTCAATGTGAACAAGTTCTTCAACTTCTCCAAAGGCTTTTTTGCATTCTCTTCCAGCAGTGGTGGCACTTTAAATAGAGTCAGAATCTCTTCTCTTGGTTTCGGTAATGGTTTCTCTGGATTTAAAGCACGGAAGGCAATGCAGTCCAGTACATACTGCACAGAAGGGCTCACACACTCAGCTATAGGGAATGCTTCAGTATCATCAAATGTGTCATCATATGCTTTGGTCAAGTCCATAGCATTAACGAGTTCTTTGAAAGCATTCACTTGTTCTTGTGAACATTTATGTTTTTTCAAGTTGGTTGCTGGGAATGACATTTGTTTTATATCTTCCTTGTAACATAAACCAATCAATGAGAGACACACATAATTATTAGTATCAATGACAGGCATCAGTGCAAACATTTTAGGGTTTGAGTTATTGAAATGTACTTTCCGTACAATGCCAACAAGATTCAGTTCATGAAGACATTCTACAAGGCATCTGACAGCTTTTTGTGCCCTCATATCACCTTTCCTACCAAATACATAATTCAAACCGTCTCCATTTAAGTTCTGCCATTTAATGTTATCAGCAGAAGTAAAGCCATACACTGACAAACATTTTTCTCCAGGTTGATACATCATTGTTTGTTTATCAGTCTCTGAAAACGGTATAATCGTCTGTCCGTACTGGCAGCCTTGAACTTTTTCAGTTGCTTCAAATTTAGTGCCACTTTCCTGATCTACATATTCTTTTTTTTTCACTATTGCTTCAAATGTGCTGGATGTTGATGTAATAGGGTCTTTAACAGCTTTCTGCCAACTTTTGACAGCAGGATCATCTTTTAGTCTACTGTAGCTTGAGACTGGGATCTTAATATTTGGGCCAATGCTTAGGTCTATGTTCCATGGTACGGGATTAGTAATCTTCTTTCTATGGAATAATAAGTCATACTTCATGATGTTTTCCAGTGTGTCTGTAGCACCTTCAGTAGCTTCCACAAACTGCTTGATTAAGTCTGTGGATTCATTTTCATATTCTTTGGAGTAAATGTCTGGACCAATAACATCAACTTCATAGCCCTCTTCTTTGAACCCATTTAAGACCTAAAAGATTTATAGTTTGTTAAATTTTAGTGTCCTTTTTACGTACTTATTATACTTATATATATTCATATTCAGTGAAACTTTGAATCAAAAGTTGTTATATCTATTGGATTAATATCAAAACAAATTTGGAACATAAACTCTAGGCCAGTAAAAGGGTTCCCCACCAACCGTGTCTCCACGTTGCCGTCGTGGTGGGGCTTGCGTGTCTCAATGATCTTGGGGGCTTTGCCGGTAGAGCCACTCATGCCGGAAGGTCCCAAGTGAGAGACCAGACCAAGAGAGACACAACACAAGAGGGGCACATCGTTCGGAGACTTGAGCAGTGTTCGGGTCCTCGGACGGTGTGCGTCTCATCGGCTTGCTCGCTGCTCTCTGGTACGCGTCTGATCATCAGACGTGACTGTGAGGGCAGCGAGCAAGCACTGAGAGAGAAGGGGAGAAAGGGACCGCACCCTTAAAAAGGACAATCATGGACAGGCCTGGTAAACAGATATTACCCCAGGGCGGTACGGACTGCACAGCGGTCCGAGAATCCGCCACGCCTCGTGCGTCAAGCCCCTCGTATTCTGGGGGGGGCAACAGGGCTGTCCACCAACCGTTTGCCGATGGCAACAAGGGCCGAGGAGGCCCCCGATCCGAATTATCCGAGGAGGACCCGATCGGTCATAGTTTTGGCTCGCCCGACAGAGTGTCGGTCGGGCGGAGCGCGGCAAGAGGCGCGCTATATTGGAGGAGGGGCTCGCCTGAGCGTCACCTGGGTGCAGAGTCGGAGTCCGAGTTGGACTCCGACGACCTGGTGACTATTAGCTCGGCGAGCCCTGTACCCGAGGGGGTGGGGGCTGCTGCGGAGGACTCCAGGTCCTTCCGCAAGCGGCCCAGATCAGAGGAGGACCAGGGGTCGTCCGGCACCGAAGAGGTGGCCTCGGCCCGTAAAATCCCCACCAGCAGGCGGGGTACGGGCCGCGAGGGAGGCAAGGGCAGAGTCCTTGCCTCCAAGGATGCTGGACGACCCCCCGAAGATGGCGGTCGTGCGGCTCTTGGCTCGGAGTCCTCCGGCGGTGAGCCGGATGACTCCGGACAGGAGCGGGTTCGGAGGGCCGGGTTTGCGGAGGTGGTGGAGGCCGCGATCCGCGATGTGGCCTTGAAAAGGAAGTTATCTTCCAAAAACAAGGCCATAAGCGCGGCGCTGGCCTCCATCCTGGCGGCAGCGGAGGCTAACCGAGGTGGGCCTCCAGCGGACGAGCTGTCCAAGCTGCGGGCGGAGGTCGCCCGCTTGGCTGCCGCCACCGAGCGTCTCCAGAGGGAGAACGCGGGGCTCCGAGCAGACCTGGCCAGGCTCCAGGGAGCCGGCCCACAGGGGGCGCCTAAAGGGGGGCGCAAGGAGGACAGCCAGCCCGTGCCGCAGGAGGGGCAGGTGCTGGACCTTGTGCGGCAGGAGATGGCTGCCTTCCAGGCGCGGTTCTCCGTCCTGGAGGGCATCGTCCTGCGCCCCCCGTTAGCGGCGAGTGGGAAGGCTCCAGGCCGGAAGGCGGCGTCGTATGCGGCCGCCGTGGCTGCCACACCGGGGTCGTCCGGCCAGGACAAAGGGTCCGGGCCGGCACCCGCGAAGCCGGTGTCGGGAAAACCGGACCCGGCCCCGGGAAGGAAGAGGAAGGGTGGGGCGGCTGCGCGGACGGCGAAGGCTCCTGCGCCAGCCGTGCAGCAGCTCCCCCCGGCTTCCTCGCCTTCTGAACCTCCCCCGGCTCAAGCCGAATGGCAAGTGGCCGGGGAGAAGAAGAAGGCGGGTAAGGCAGCCAGGGCGGCAAAGAGGCGGGAGAGAAGGCGGCGGCAGCGAGCGCGAGGCGTCGCGGTTGCGCTCCGCGCCCCGAAGACCGCGGCTGTAGTTTTAACGCTGCAGCCGGACGCGGTCAAGAGGGGCGTGACGTATGCCAACACGCTCACCAAGGCCAAGGAGGCCATCAACCTCGGTGAGCTTGGCATCGTCGGGGGTCTCCGGCTCAGGGTCACCATGACCGGGGCCAGGATGCTCGAGATCCCTGGAGCAGGCAGCGGTCCGGCCGCGGACGCTCTAGCCGAAAGGCTTAGGGCGTCCCTGGGCGCGGATGACGTCCGAGTGTCCAGACCCACGAAGTGCATAGATATGCGCATCTTGGGCCTGGACGACTCCGTCACGGAGGAGGTGTTGGCCGCCGTCGTCAGGACGGGGGGGTGCTCTGCAGAGGAGGTGAAGGCGGGCACCATCCGTCCTGACAACACGGGCATGCGAACCGTAGTGGTGAGCTGCCCCGTGTCGGCGGCCAAGAAAATCTCAGAGGGCCGAAGGCTCTTGGTGGGCTGGGTCTCCGCGCAGGTGAAACTGCTGGAGCCCAGACCTCTGAGGTGCTTCCGTTGCCAAGTTGGCAACCATGTCGGAGCACTCTGCACCTCGGAGGTGGACCGCAGTGACCACTGCTTCCGCTGTGGTCAGCCCGGTCACAGGGCCGGCTCGTGTGACGCCGCGCCGCACTGCTTCGCATGTGCGGCAGCTGGCAAGCCGGCCGATCACTGGGCTGGGGGCAAAGCCTGCGGTCCACCCGCCAGGGCCGGGACGAGGAAGAAACCCTCCTCCACCGCCGCCGCCGCCGCCGTCGCAGCCGCCGCCACCGTCGCCGCCGCTGCAACTGCTCGGGAGGGGGCGAGAATGGAGTGCCAGTAATAGAGTCCAGTAAACGGAGACGGGGCCCGCCAGGGCCAGAGCCTGCCAGGGTTGCGGAATTGTTCGAAAGAGTTACCGCGGCCCTGGGATGAAAGGCACTAGGAGGACTAAGGGTGGGTTTTAGTCAGTAAAAGTCTGACACTCCCTGCCGCTCCACCCAGAGCGTTTTGATTTGATTCGATTGACCCCATTTGATGATTTCCCATCCTATAAAAAAAAAAAAAAAAAAAAAAAAGGCCAGTAAAAGGGTGAGACGTATAAATCCTCAATATATACATAGTTCATAATGTACCTCGTCAACAGAATCAGGATCACAAGATGGTGGCTTCTTGAAGTTCGTCATCAGTATAATCTTCTTACTGGCTAACTTGACACCGCTGATGCCATTCTTGTAATGGTCAGCTGCTACTAAGAGTGCATCAAACCAGTCACCTCTGCTTTCTGATGGCTGAAACACATAGACTAATAAATTAATCTAAACTAATATTGTAGAAAGGTAAAACTGTTTAAAACTCTGAAAAGTCGGATCTGTTTATGAGAATTAGATACATTTTATAGTAACCTACTATTTATCTTAGTGCTTTACTTTTAATCCTGGAAAATAGGTACCTGAAGAACTAAGGTAAATGAAAGCATGGGATGAGGCTAGCCAATGAATGCATAAAAAGGCATACAAAGTACAATATAATAAATTATGATTTAAGAAGATCAGCAGTGTAGGTACTGAGTACATTATGACTCATCAGTCATCACAGCCTTGTCATTTTGAAATTGCTTATTGTTATTTACCTTTTCCGGTAGATTCCTTATCATTTTCCATGTGGGAGTCTGCATTTCCGATAAGACTTCTATATGTCTGAAAGCTCCTTCATATTGACTTGCCATGTTGTTCTTGGTTTTCTTGGATCCCAACAATATTATACCAACCAAGTTCTTGCCCTGGCTCAATATTTTACGTTCGAGGATACGAGCAGTACATTCTCTCGCACTTACAAAGAAACTTTTTTTGTTTTTCTCATCTACAGTGGAAACATTTCGTCCGATATCCAAAATAATCACAGTAGCTTGAGACATCTTGAACTATTGGCAAGCACCAACTTGAATTTTCTAACTAATTACTTAATTTGCAGCCAATTTATTTACAATTTTTCCCGGTAACAAACATGTTCCGACAAGAATCAACAAGAATGACAGATTGACTGACTCATGAGTAGGAGTGTCACGAATATATTGGTATTAGTTAAGAGATTAGTAATATTCTATGGATTCACCTTATAGTAATCAATCCGACGATCTGATATAAACTATTTTTTTTAAATTATTGTTTATAGGCACGCGCTTGGCCACTATTTCACAGAAACAGAAAAGTTTTTTGTCTAGGCCACCTGATGGTAAGCGATTATGATATTTGAAATTCACATAATCCACAGATTACTAACATGTACATACATAATCAGATTATGTACATGTTAGTAATCTGTGGATCATAATTCGGGATTCCATTCACTTGGCACGGATCGTATTCACTCAATCACTCTGACATTCGTGTAGTTCTATGGATTCTATGGATCACGTATTAGTATTCCGACGAACTGATATATTTACTAATATTTAATTTAATATTCACATAATCCACAGACATCATGTGGGATTCCATTCACTTGGCACCAAGGAACTTCTACTACAACCTGGAATGAGCATTGTCAATTTGACACCAATATAAAAATAAACCTTATGTTTATGAAGTTAAGTTCTATTACAGACAATCACTTGGTCAAAGAGAAATCCGGTCCGAGGGAGAAAGCGCTTGGAGAGCCCTGTGTCCCTTTCTAAAGTGTTGCCAGGAGGATTATTCCCGAATTTAGTAGGAATGGTAGGAAAAAATAATATTGTCGTGTCTTATTAAAAAAACATTAACTATCGTTCTGATATATTTCTAATATTTTTATATTATCTGTTAGAATGAGAACATTTTTCTAGCAATAATTTAGATACTGTATTAAAATGTAATTAAAAAAGAAAAGATTATTAGTAGAATATATAATTATATAAGTTAGACTGGTAACCCACCAGCCATATTTATTTGTTGTAAAACAATCAATTTCTTTTTTCGGATGTAATAAAGATGGTTAAAAAGTGTGCGATTCAAAAGCTGTTCGGTTGCAAAAGCGAATCCTATCTATGCAGGATGCGGTGTTTCTTTCTTCAAGTAAGTATATTGCAATTCTTGAAGTAGGGTGCCCATAATGAACGAAACTATAAGTCAAAGTCAAAGTCAAAGTCAAAGTCAAAACGTTTATTTCAATTAGGCCATTAAACGGCACTTTTGAACGTCATCATCTACATTAAAAATAATACAAAGTGACTCTACTGTCCGTTCGAAAGGGTAGATTCTTATGGAGAAGAACGGACAAGAAACTCCATAGTTACTCTTTTCAAATCAATGGTTTACAATATTTTGAGTACAAAAATTAATTTTAATATATGTGAGGTCGATGCACCTAGAGTATACTACTTACAGGATCATAGTACATGGTACTCACATATTTACAAATCTTGGAACCATTAATAAAACAGAGTGTGTTAACAGAAAAATAAAAACTCTTTTACATCTGTAAAGTGAATATATAAATTGACCAATTTGATTTTGCCTACACTACACCCTTGATTGTCCTATGGAGCAGGACCAGCATGTTTCCAATATATATAATATATAAGATTATTTACACAATGCAGCATATAAATAGGAGGTAGTCTTCAACGTAAGCATAATAAAACTTTATATGGAATGGTGTACCGAATACTTAAAAGACGTGATCATGAAATTTCACATTTCCCGAGGAACATTGTAGGGAAATGGAAAAAAAGTTTCAACTTCCCATATTAATAGCTGATTTAGGTGTGTTACTTCGTATATTTGAAATAAATTTAAAAAATATAATTTCAGACTGCCTGGAGAAGAATCACGGAGAAAAAATGGCTTGATGTCATTCCAAGTCATTCAAATATCACAAATTATTCCGTTATTTGCAGTCTTCATTTAAGGCCCCAGGATATAATAAAACATAGTTTAATGCGTTTTACTTTAATTCATCCTTAAAGCATAATTATTATTAACTTATGAAATCAAATTATTGGTTATTATATTATATCCTATTATATTAGTCTCAACCTACATTATATTGGTTGGTCACCCTAATGAAAGGGACAGAGGGCTCTCGCGAAGTTATCTCCCTCGGACCGCGTATCGACAGCCTGTGCACATTCCAGGTTGTAGTAGAAGTTCCTTGCTTGGCACCACTTGGCACGGATCGCCGGGATTGGATTCGTGAAGTGATACGTATTATTAGGTACAAGCTTCTGCCAGCGGCTTTGCCCGCGTGAATATTGGAAATAGGAAAGTTTCCTGAAAAAATCTAATTAGTTCGTTGGATAGATTTCCAAAAAATATTGTATTATTTGTATTTTTTACTCAGGAAACATCCCTTAATGCTTAACGTAAAGTCCAACTTCGACAGATTTCTGGTCTCCTGGCACTTGTGAATCTGCAGTGCGACTTCGTAAATATGTCGAAGTGAACACTTGGGGGGGAACAGGGGAACAGGATCAAAAAAATTTTGGTTATTGCCAGTTTTATTACTTACTAGCTTCTAACAGCTGCGGCTTCGCCCGCGTGAATATCGGAAATAGCAAGGTTTCCTGATTTGTATTATAATTTTTTTATTCAGGAAACACCCACCCTACACCTACCCTACACCTACCCTACACCTACCCTACACCTACCCTACACCTACCCTACACCTACCCTACACCTACCCTACACCTACCCTACACCTACCCTACACCTACCCTACACCTACCCTACACCTACCTTACACCTACCCTACACCTACCCTACACCTACCCTACACCTACCCTACACCTACCCTACACCTTCCCTACATCTACCCTACCTACATGATTATACCAGCCCAAAAATACTATGACATGTTTCTGGTCTCCTGGTACTTGATGTTTCTGGTCTCCTGGTACTTGTGAATCTGAAGTACTAAGGCAGCAGCGGCTCTGAGTTTCCACTTCCTCCTCAGTCTCCATTAATCCATGCCACTTACCGGGACAAAAAGTAGCCTATTTTTTATTCCAGTATATGAACTACATGTGTGCCAAATTTCATCCAAATCCCTTCAGCCGTTTTTGCCTGATTGTTACACAAACATACAAACATACAAACATACAAACATACAAACATACAAACATACAAACATACAAACATACAAACATACAAACATACAAACATACAAACATACAAACATACAAACATACAAACATACAAACATACAAACATACAAACATACAAACATACAAACATACAAACATACAAACATACAAACATACAAACATACAAACATACAAACATACAAACATACAAACATACAAACATACAAACATACAAACATACAAACATACAAACATACAAACACACAAACACACAAACATACAAACATACAAACAGAAAAACATACAAACATACAAACTTTCACCTTTATAATATTAGTAGGACTAGCTTCTACCAGCGGCTTTGCCCGCGTGAAAATCGGAAATAGGGAAGTTCCTTGATTTGTATTGTAACTACACCTACCCTATAACTACCCTACACCTACCCTGCACCTACCCTGCACCTACCTTGCACCTACTCTGCACCTACCATGCACCTACCCTGCACCTACCCTACACCTACCCTAACTAGCCCACAAAATACTATGACATGTTTCGGGTCTCCTAGTACTTGATGTTTATGATCTCTTGGTACTGGTGAATCTGAAGTACTAAGGCAGTAGCGGCTCTGAATTTCCACTTCCTCCTTAGTCTCCGTTAATATATGCTACTTACCGAGATAAAAAGTAGCCCATTTTTTATTCCAGGTTATGAACTACATGTGTGCCAAATTTCATACAAATCCCTTCAGCCATTTTTGCCTGAGTGTTACACAAACATACAAACATACAAACTTTCACCTTTATAATATTAGTAGGATCTGAGTATTACAGATTTTTGCTTCAGTGAATGCTGAAATTAAAAATTACTGTGGATATCCATAGTCATTTTTAAAGTAGGGTTTTCATTTTCAACTTTGTTTTTGTGCTAGTGCACTACCATCCAATGTCTATTGGTGGTTGGCAACACTGCCTCAATTAATGTCATTGAGTAGGCGTCAAGATTCAATCGATTGTTGTTGTAAAATTGTTTACAAAAAAAAAAACAGAAACGCAATCAACGTTTATCTTTAATCATAATGATCATTTACATTTGTTTGGTGTCGTTTGTTCTGTGGGTCGGTTATAAGTTCATATAATTCCTTTTACATAATCATCCAATTCAAAAATGTGAACTAAGTCTCTAGAATTTTCATATTTTATTAGAAAATTACCTATCTAAGATCTACAATGTCTACAACTTTCGCAAATAGAAGTAAGATCATTACAGAAATGATGAAGTTTTCGTTCCACCACAGAGCTTTTTATTGCTACCTTGGCATGAGTGTTTGGATATTCTTTCTAATAACAGGTAAATATATGATTATATTTTGTTATGAGTCTAATAATATTCGTTATAAAACGATAAAGAATATCATGCAAGGGGAAAATTGCATGATATTTTTAAGGCTACCCACTGACCAATCGTTTTATATGGCATATCTCAAGCAAACAATATGATGTAATCTCTTTATCTTCATAAAAGACAAGCAATTAGCTTATTTTGACCTTGCATACAGAGATAAGACTATTGGACATATACAATATATATTGGAGTTTTGGATAAGTCTAGTTCAGAGATTATAACTAAATTAATCTTTTGGTCAGACCAACATAATTTTTTAGCCTACAATAAATTATTTACATAATTTGATCAGATTTTATTCTGAGTCATATATATACTGTGTGTTCTGAACACAGTGTGAAAATTGAATGATTACTGCTCAGTTGTGAAGAGCAGAAAATTTCATTCTTCTTCAAATTGGTACCTGCCTGTTAACAATGTAGTCTGCCAGTTATATTTAGCATCACTTAAAATCTGTTACTATAAGGAGAAAGAGTGTATCTGACTGAATTAAAAAGGCAGAAAAAAAACTGTTTGGTGAAATTAGACCTTCCACTCTGTAACAAATACATAGAAGCTCATCGAAAAATATTATTAGATGCATATTGTTTTCCCAATACCTACTGAATGTGTAAATTACTCAAATAGGATGTTTCCTGAGTAAAAAAATATGATTCTATTTAGACCGTTAGTTCGATTATCGACAACTGAAAACATATTTTTTGTTTTATCAAATCTATAAAAATTAAGGAAGATAAAACGCATCAAAGATCAGTGAGGGCTTGTGACGTCACTTTCTGGTACTTATTTTTATAAATGTTTGTCCTGTTCTTGTAATGAGGTGTACAATAAAGTATAAAATAAATAAATAAAAGTGTATAAGTCTGTGACGCCTCAACGCACTGTATTGTTTCATTTTTAATTGTTAATTTGTGAAAAAAATGTGTACAATATTTTTTGGAAACCTGTCTGACGGCCTAATTCAATATTTTTAGGAAACATCCCTATTGCCTAAAAGTGCAGATGCACCCTTTTTTTCAACAATGTCCAGTAGTAGTGTAACTTACAGCACTTTGTTTTAAAAATATTAGACAGCTGGCCCCCAATATTTTTTGTCTTATTTAAGTAATAGTCTAATTTTAGTCTTTTTTTTCTAGTAATGTATAAATACATGTCTCTGGGTGAAGAAACAATAGCAGTGAAGAAGATAATACGAAATGAATACATATCGAAGAGTGACGCAAAGTTTAGGAAGATCTACTTGAGAGCCTGCAACCCCCCTGACAGTATTGTGAGAGGATCTGAAGGTATGTTATGTTATGCTGCAATATTAGCTCTTATAAAATGCTGTTTATCATAACAAAAAAAATGCACTAGTTATATAGAGGTATATGGAACAGGGTGTAAAGTCTCTCAAACCCCTATTAAAAAAAGAGGACCCTCCGACCAGACCATTGTTGTCCTGCCGGGACTGCGGAATTTATTTGTAAGAGTCACTGTGGCCCTAGGCGCAAAGGGCATTAGGAGGAACATGGATGGGTTTTAGTCAGTAAGAGTCTAGACATTCCGTTCCACTCCAACCAGAGCAAGGAGTCATTTGATGATTCTGTTGTGTATTGGTGGGCAACTGCATGATGGTTGTTGTCAGGGGGGTTGTACATATCTTGTTCAAATCG
Organism: Melanchra persicariae; assembly: GCA_947386135.1. NCBI lineage: Eukaryota > Metazoa > Arthropoda > Insecta > Lepidoptera > Noctuidae > Melanchra > Melanchra persicariae. The sequence continues at coordinate 15,156,299 of OX376664.1, forward strand.
CACGGAAAACCTTGATACCGCGATGCAGGATTTGTGTGACGGCAGGTCTTTGGAGGTAGCGGAACAGAGAGTAAAGTCCCGCATACCTCCATTGAAAAGGGAGTATCCTCCGACTAGACGGTTGTTGGTGTCCGGTGGGCAACTGCCCAACCGTTGATATTCGGGCTTTGCATATGTTCTAATCGCACGGTAAACTCTGATATCGCGATTTAGGATTTTGTCAAGCTAGTTCGCAGTTGTCGAGATAGATGGCGCTGCGAGTCTCATTTGATTCTGCTACGTTGATTTTTTGTGGCGGTATTATGGACGCGTTTACAGATGGGTAGTCAAATCATTACTTTTTTACACAAAAGTATGTTTGTTAAATAAAATGCTTTGTTTTCCCATGAATTGTTGATAGATGTGCATGGTACGATTCTGAACTATGAATATAATTTTAGATACGTACATTTTCTCAATAAATGTACTGAAGTAAAAAAAATCACTTCGGTACATTTATTGAGAAACTTATTTAATAAACATACTTTTGTGTAAAAAAGTAGTGATTTGACTACCCATCTGTAAACGCGTCCTTAATGTCGCCTACAGGTCTTTAGTTCGTATGTGGCATTATAGATGCCGCTACAATTATATAAAGTAAGCATCTGTTTGTAGGAGTCGTCGACAGTGACACATGGTTACTGCAAGGAGCGTTGGTCGTGACGCGCCACGGTGACAGAGGACCACTGACACATCTCAAGAACGGAGACAAACTACCATGCGACGCCGAACCTGTCTCGCCTCTCCTGAAAAGGTAGGCAAATTTATGTTAAGGGTTTCGAACGTCCGAATGGAACAACAGAACCCGTTTAGGATCACTTGTGTGTCCGTCTGTCACACACAATTTTATTTTAATTTTCTCGGATTCATTTGAATTTCTGCAACCCGAACACGGGCGAGTAACGTAAAAATAAATCCTAAACAAAAAATTATTTCAAACTATATTGTGTGATCTATAAAATAAAAGTTAAATAATGTGAAACTAATATTTTGTAAAAATAATACTTCTGTTTACGTTTATTTACTTATAGATTACGAAAAAAAGTAGAAGTATATATTTTTAAAGGAATACTTATTGTTAATTAAGTACATATAATTGAATTCGTTTCGAGTACGACTCGAACTTGGCCGGTTTTTATAAAGTTATTATTATTATTTAAAGGGAAATTATAAAACGATCGAATAAAAAAAAACCTTAGCGACTGATGATGAGATACTGTTTTAATAACTTGAGCGGTATGAATTTGAATAAGCGAAAAATTAGCTAAACTAACGACGAATATTGATTAATAATAAAATCAAGAACGAGCTTACAAAAAGTGGGTTGTAATTAATCCATTTCAGATATTAAAATTCTAATCGTGCGGCTAAATTACTAAGTGAGCGACTAGAAATACAGAGAGGGCAACTTCAATATTGAGATGATTTTTCCAATTGAGGTTTTAACATTTTGGTGTTTTATTTGGTGCGCAAGAGCGAGTGATGCCAGCTCGGGATTTGGGGCACCCCGACTCGGACAGGTTAGGTTAGAAGGAGATGGCGGGGTGTAGTGAGCGAGCGAAGCGAGCGAACAGACCCCGCCATCCCCTTCGTGGTTATTTTTTTTAAACCACCCAGAAATATCATTTGCCAAATATTTAAAAAAATGCAGGACGTAACGTTGACACAAACAAATATTAGGTCGCTCAAATACACTTCTGGACACATCTATTGGCCCACTTTAGAGTTTAGGTTTCGATGGCCCCTACCGAAATATGATTGCTAGATTGAACAAAAACTGTTGATGCAGTTTTAAACCTGATACATTTTACCATCTTTTTCGATCGTATTGTTTTAAATTTGAATTCAGAATACCATACGACATGGAGCTACGCCTAACAAGTCGGATATGCGCCTTGTTAAAGGCAATTGATTTTTGAATAAAAAACATGTTTTATCAAATAAAGGTTTAATTTAATAACGCGTGTTGCCTCCATGGGCATCTACCACAACTCTCATACGATTAGGCATAGAGTTTATCAACCGCTCTATGAAATTTTGAGGGATCATCTCCCATTCCTCTTCTATGGCAGTTTTCAACTCCTGCATCGTCTGGGCAACTGGCTGACGAGCCCTAACACGTCTTTTTAGCTCGTCCCACATGTGCTCAATGGGGTTCATGTCTGGGCTTCTGGCTGGCCAGTCCATAACTGTGATGTTCACATCCCGAAGATATTCCCTGACGATGCCGGCCGCATGGGCTCTTGCATTATCATGCATAAAAAGGAAATTTGGGCCCACATAGTCCGCGTATGGTATCACGTGAGGTTGTAAGCACTAACGAATGTACCTTTCAGCATTTAATGTTGGCAGCCGTGGTCCTGTAACAACCTCAAGTTGAGTTTTGCCGCTCGCGGATATACCGCCCCAGACAGTCCATGAGCCACCGCCATAAGCAACCCTCTCTTCAAAGCAGCATTGTGCGAAACGCTCTCCCTTACGTCGGTAGACCTTCTTCCTTCCATCATTGCCATGTAACACAATTTTAGACTCATCAGAAAAGAGTACACGACTCCAATCTTGCTGTGTCCAATTTAAATGACTGCGTGCGAAATGAAGGCGCGCTGTTCGGTGGGCTCGCGTTAGTTTGGGCCCATTAGCTGGCTTGTGTGGTACCATATCGCGTTCTTTAAACCTTCTCCGTACAGTTCGAGCGCTCACAGATACTCCGTGGAAGTCGCGAAGTTGGTTTTGTATCTCAATGGAGGTAAGGTGACGATTTCTCAAGCTGGTCGTCACGATGAATCGATCCTGCCTTTCAGTTGTGACCCGAGATCTTGGCCTTCCTTGGCGACGAACAAAGCCGCCAGTCTCTAGGTACCTCCGATAAACATTTCGGACCGCAGATCGACTTAAATTAAGTTGAGCACTCACGTTTCTTTGGCTGTGTCCGGCCTGAATAAGTGCCACAGCTTGGGCGGCGACTTCAGGTGAAGTATCCATAGATTATTGATAGAACCTCACCTTAATGTTAAGAATAAGTAATGTTTGTTGCAAAACCAAAGATATCAATCACTTTTTCAAGAATTAAATCCAAGTAAACCAATAAAACCAAGTTTTCTTAGTATTCGATTGTTTGATATCAACAAACAGGCTCCAAATTGTCTTTTGTTTCTTTAAATTCTGTGTTCGAAATTTAAAAAAAAACCATTGAATGAAATTGTGAATGTGCCAGGTTCAAAACTGCATAAAAACTTTTTGCTCGACCTAATATAAAATTTTAGCTAGGACCAAACGAAACTGAAAATACAAGGTGGGCCAATAGATGTGTCCAGAAGTGTATTATAAAGCTTCTCATCTAGTAATGTTTGTAAGTTGCAGTTCTGTTGATTTCTCGTCACTCGCAGTCAGTCGCTCACTTAGTAATACTATAACGTAAATTAATTATTTTTGTCACTTAAAAATTTAATTTACAGTCACTCGTTTAAATACTACCCTTATTTAAATCCACAACACTGCCAATATAATATTTTATCGTTTCCTTATGACTTTATTTATTATGCATAATGGCAAATATCAAATGTGATCTCATGTCTTAGCTATGAAGAGTTCGTTGCTAACGGCAGTTCGACAGGGCGAGCATGGTGGGTTTCCGTGGCGGGTCCGTTCCACAACTTTCCGTCACTACCTGCGCGCGCAGCCGGCACCCGCTGCGCGCTGGGGCAGCTCACGCCTCGAGGATTGCTGCAGATGATCACCGTCGGTAAGACATCAGTCACTAACTGTAGCCACTGCCAGCGGCTGCGCGCTGGGGCAGCTCACGCCTCGAGGACTGCTGCAGATGATCACCGTCGGTAAGACATCAGTCACTAACTGTCGCCACTGCCAGCGGCTGCGCGCTGGGGCAGCTCACGCCTCGAGGACTGCTGCAGATGATCACCGTCGGTAAGACATCAGTCACTAACTGTCGCCACTGCCAGCGGCTGCGCGCTGGGGCAGCTCACGCCTCGAGGACTGCTGCAGATGATTACCGTCGGTAAGACATCAGTCACTAACTGTCGCCACTGCCAGCGGCTGCGCGCTGGGGCAGCTCACGCCTCGAGGACTGCTGCAGATGATCACCGTCGGTAAGACATCAGTCACTAACTGCCGTCACTGCCGGCATCCGCTGCGCGCTGGGGCAGCTCACGCCTCGAGGACTGCTGCAGATGATCACCGTCGGTAAGACATCAGTCACTAACTGTCGCCACTGCCAGCGGCTGCGCGCTGGGGCAGCTCACGCCTCGAGGACTGCTGCAGATGATCACCGTCGGTAAGACATCAGTCACTAACTGCCGTCACTGCCGGCATCCGCTGCGCGCTGGGGCAGCTCACGCCTCGAGGACTGCTGCAGATGATCACCGTCGGTAAGACATCAGTCACTAACTGCCGTCACTGCCGGCATCCGCTGCGCGCTGGGGCAGCTCACGCCTCGAGGACTGCTGCAGATGATCACCGTCGGTAAGACATCAGTCACTAACTGCCGTCACTGCCGGCATCCGCTGCGCGCTGGGGCAGCTCACGCCACGAGGACTGCTGCAGATGATCACCGTCGGTAAGACATCAGTCACTAACTGCCGTCACTGCCGGCATCCGCTGCGCGCTGGGGCAGCTCACGCCTCGAGGACTGCTGCAGATGATCACCGTCGGTAAGACATCAGTCACTAACTGTCGCCACTGCCAGCGGCTGCGCGCTGGGGCAGCTCACGCCTCGAGGACTGCTGCAGATGATTACCGTCGGTAAGACATCAGTCACTAACTGTCGCCACTGCCTGCGGCTGCGGGCTGGGGCAGCTCACGCCTCGAGGACTGCTGCAGATGATCACCGTCGGTAAGACATCAGTCACTAACTGCCATCACTGCCGGCATCCGCTGCGCGCTGGGGCAGCTCACGCCTCGAGGACTGCTGCAGATGATCACCGTCGGTAAGATATCAGTCACTAACTGCCGTCACTGCCGGCATCCGCTGCGCGCTGGGGCAGCTCACGCCTCGAGGACTGCTGCAGATGATCACCGTCGGTAAGACATCAGTCACTAACTGCCGTCACTGCCGGCATCCGCTGCGCGCTGGGGCAGCTCACGCCTCGAGGACTGCTGCAGATGATCACTGTCGGTAAGACATCAGTCACTAACTGCCGTCACTGCTGGCATCCGCTGCGCGCTGGGGCAGTTCGCCTGGAGGACTGCTGTAGATGATTGCTGCAATTACAAAAATAAGTTAATGATTGACTAGCGTATGCCCGCGGCTTCGATCGCGTTAATAAAGAAAATTATAAAAAAAAAAAGTAACCTTTATCTGTCTACAGGGTCCGAATAACATTTCAAAGTCAAAATTAATTAAAATCGCTGAACCGATTTTTTGTTTGTCTGTTAAACTTACTTTCGCATTAATAATATCAGTATTAAGGATTTCTGACCAAGCCTATTAAAATGTAGAAATTAAAAAGAGATATATTCAACTTTTCTTTCAGGTAACATTTTAAGAGAAGCATATGGGGAGAAATTGAACCTGGAAACTGTGGAACCGCAAGGGAAAAAAGAAACGGGTAATAACTATTTCGTTTTTGTTTAGCTAAGTTTTTGGTTGTCAATGACAGAAGTAGACTACTTATATCATAATAATATGCCTGGCCCAGTATTTGGCCACGCCGTCCTCTGACACAGTCATAAGGTCCTCACTGGTGACTGTGTAATGTAATGACTGATCAAAAAACCGTTACGTACTCTTTATTGAGTAGGTACACACAGAAAAACTTTTAAGGGGTTAGGTTTAGAATCAAGTCCTCTGAATTTGAGGAATCTGTCACTGTGGGAGGGTCAAGGAGGCTTATCCCAAGCGCCTCCATGCAATTTCAGCTGCCGGAGCCGCGTCGAAATATTTTTAAAAATATTTGTAAATCACTTATTACGTGAATCGGAACTATGATAACACTAAATTCTTACGTTGTTGAAGTTCTGTCTGTCATGCCGCCAATGCTGCTATGCCGCGACTTTGACACTCACAGTGACACTCATACTCGACATCGCGCCATAAGCTTCATTCCGTTGCTTCCGAGTTAACGTGAATGTGCTCCATATCGTTGTTGTTATCTGTCTTCTGTTTTTCGACGACGTTTGCTACCCCTCTGGACACCGATTGCTTGCTGTTTACGACAATTTCATTAATTTTAAATACATTTTGTTGTTTTATTTGGTGCAAGAGCGAGCGAAGCGAGCTCGGTTCTTGGGGCACCCCGACTCGTTCGCTCGCTCACTTGACCCCGCCATCCCCTTCGTGGTTATTTTTTAAAACTACCCTGAAATAAGAGCCGCGCGTAGCGGGACTCCGTCGACTACACTTTGATTTTACTGCGGCAGAGGGAGGACACACCGCCCCCGCTCCCCGCCTCCGATCCGATAAAGGCGATTTCTCATAAATTATTCACTAAAATATTAAATCTTTAAAAATTAATAAAAAAAACCACGCACCTCCGGCGGCGGGAAGTGGTGGGGGACTAACCTACACCTCTGCTACTACTCCTTATGTACCTACCATATTCTAGCAAATAAATATTTTTGATTTGATTTGATTTGATTTGATTTACTTGTATAGCTGCATAATAGTGTTCTAAATTTGTTCTACACTATAATATTCTCTTTTACCGTTTTCTAGGCGAAGTTATATCGTACAGCACGCGCTACCGCCGGACGTATCAGTCGCTCGTGTCACTGTGGTGGGGCGCGGCGCGAGGGGGCGCGGGGGCGCGAGCTGGGGGCGCGCGGGAGGCGCACAGTGTCGCCTTCTGCTTCAGGGACTGCGCCTGTGCTGCACACCATGCGCTCAACAAGTTAGTATAGCTACAGTGTCGACGTGGGGACGCGGGGGCGCGAGCTGGGGGCGCGGGGGCGCGAGCCGGGGGCGCGGGGGCGCGCGGGAGGCGCGTAGCGTCGCCTTCTGCTTCAGGGACTGCGCCTGTGCTGCACACCATGCGCTCAACAAGTTAGTATAGCTACAGTGTCGACGTGGGGACGCGGGGACGCGAGCTGGGGGCGCGGGGGCGCGAGCCGGGGGCGCGGGGGCGCGCGGGAGGCGCGTAGCGTCGCCTTCTGCTTCAGGGACTGCGCCTGTGCTGCACACCATGCGCTCAACAAGTTAGTACCTAAAGCTACAGTGGCGACGTGGGGGCGCGAGCTGGGGGCGCGCGGGAGGCGCATAGCGTCGCCTTCTGCTTCAGGGACTGCGCCTGTGCTGCACACCATGCGCTCAACAAGTTAGTACCTAAAGCTACAGTGGCGACGTGGGGGCGCGGGGGCGCGAGCTGGGGGCGCGCGGGAGGCGCATAGCGTCGCCTTCTGCTTCAGGGACTGCGCCTGTGCTGCACACCATGCGCTCAACAAGTTAGTACCTAAAGCTACAGTGGCGACGTGGGGGCGCGAGCTGGGGGCGCGCGGGAGGCGCATAGCGTCGCCTTCTGCTTCAGGGACTGCGCCTGCTGCACACCATGCGCTCAACAAGTTAGTACCTAAAGCTACAGTGGCGACGTGGGGGCGCGGGGGCGCGAGCTGGGGGCGCGCGGGAGGCGCATAGCGTCGCCTTCTGCTTCAGGGACTGCGCCTGTGCTGCACACCATGCGCTCAACAAGTTAGTACCTAAAGCTACAGTGGCGACGTGGGGGCGCGGGGGCGCGAGCTGGGGGCGCGCGGGAGGCGCATAGCGTCGCCTTCTGCTTCAGGGACTGCGCCTGTGCTGCACACCATGCGCTCAACAAGTTAGTACCTAAAGCTACAGTGGCGACGTGGGGGCGCGAGCTGGGGGCGCGCGGGAGGCGCATAGCGTCGCCTTCTGCTTCAGGGACTGCGCCTGTGCTGCACACCATGCGCTCAACAAGTTAGTATAGCTACAGTGTCGACGTGGGGGCGCGGGGGCGCGAGCTGGGGGCGCGGGGGCGCGAGCTGGGGGCGTCCGTCTTAATGTCCAATGCCCCTAACGGTACAGTCCGATTCAAGATCAGACGTGCCGATGACTTTATTTCAAAATTAAAACAAACAAACCTTTTTTTAAATTTCAGAAAAATCAACTCTCAAGCGAAGAACCGTCTCGATTCTCACCCAGCGATCAAAGAGCTGGTCAGCAAGCTGTCCAAGGTACTGTTCGAATCTCAAGAGCACCCCAACGCGGACGTGGTGAGGGATGCGCTGCTCGCCTACATGTGCCACGACGCTCCATTACCCTGCTCAGAAAAACCCAAATCCCCAAGTAAGACCAAACTCTCTCTGGACAAAAAACACCGCAAATTTCGACCAAACACCATCCCTTCCAGAAAAATTCTCGATGTGGACATTGACACGCTAAACATGGAACTAGATTACATTAACAACCAAGTGGATTTCAATAATGAAATAGGAAGGAAAGCTAGAGATATCATCGGGAAGTATTATGACAGCAAACAAAAAGCGCCATTAGATTTTGACGCTCAAATGGAAAGAGAGAAGCTGCTCTACTACCAACAAAGGTATTTAGACAATGCTGATGGCTATGAAGATGTGGTCATCGTCAAAAAGAATCTCGACGCCGATTTCAATTTCCCGAACGACGCCCGAATGGACACGGACTTTGACGAAGACTACAAAGAACCAACACCGGAGAGCTCTGAAGATTTTTGTATCAAGAAGGAGCATGTCATGTCTTTATTTGCGTACTTAGAGTGGAGCTATCGACAGGAAATCAAAAACGTACATAATAGACGAAGAGGCTTGTTAGTAGCGTATGGATTGATACATAATATAGTCCAGAACATGATACGAATGATCTCCGAAAATAAACCGAAGTTTGTCGTATACTCAGGCCATGACAAGACGCTACAAGCGTTGATCTTAGCCTTAGGACTCAACAACTACCAACATTATAACATACAATACGCATCGCGAATGATTTTTGAGGTTTATAGAAAGAAGGATTTACGCGACGAATTCAAATTCACGAAACGAAAAGCTATAGCACAGGATTTTTACTTTCGCGTTGTTTATAATGGCGAAGATGTCACGAACAAGCTAAGTTTCTGCAAAGCTAGACAAAACGTGGTCATGAAAGTTGTAGACCCCATAGACGATGTTAAAATTTACAATACATATCTCTGTTCTATAGAAAATATTGTCAGGTTTATACACGACGATTATTTTGCTAGTTTCAATGTGACTAACTTTAAAGACGCGTGCGCAAGCTACGGTAACTCGAAGCATATCTATTAGTTTATAAGTTTTGAGTTTTAGGAACAATTTATTTATTTTTTGTGTACTTACTTACGTGGAGTGGTTTGGGATGAAATGCTAATGAGTGACAAGATGCATTTAAGAGATTATTAATTTTGTGAATCAATGAGATTATTTTTAGTCTATATACCTAATATAAGCATATCAATTTTAATACTTACAAGACTAATTTATATCCTCGTGATTATTTTTATAAACTTAGCCTTAATTGATCTCGTTTAACTTAATTTTTATAGTTGTATTTATTTAAATGAGTCAGTCTATTTGACAAGATGCTAGTAATGCGTTTAATAAAAATGGCTAATAGCTAGTTTCAATCATAGACATAGAGGAATTGACTGAGTGTTTTCTTTTGTCACTTTTTTCAAATTCTCTTATGTTCGAATTTGATCACAGTCAAACCGCGATGATGTGGTCGACAAAGGGGCAGGCTTGCCTGGAAGTAACCTATTCACTCGGAATGACCCTCACACTTGAATACCCCCATGTCGCTATCAGAAAACACAGACAGACACTTTCTACAAGGCAATTTTGTAACGGTATCGCTCAGTCCATTCCTCTTTGTCTATGGTCTTAACGAAACACACACGCGCACAATGCAAATTTGTGTCTTATTGTGCTGACTGTACATATCGTAAAATATAATTTTACTTTGTCACTGTCAGTATCATTAGTGATTCAATAGAAATTATTTTAAAACACAATAAACTTCAGAATATTTTAACTTGTTCTCAGTAGCATAAATAATAATTATATTTGGAAACTACAAACTCAAAGTCACACATTCAGACTCTGTAACTAAAACTTATATTGTAGTGTTCTAAAATGGCACGCTGCCGTACTCAACAATGCTACGTTGCCGAGATAATTGGAAATAAAGTTCTCATAAAACAATTTTGCCTCTAAATATCTCGAGCACTTCAGGGCACCAATTTCGAACATTTTTTCTTCGTTTAAAAAGCGACTTAAAATTATTTAAGAATGGCGCCGTTTGGGGTTGAAACTCTCGGGTCGTGGGGTCCGAGTGCTCATTACTTGTTTAAAGATCTGTCAAGACGCTTAGTTGACACTTCGCGTGACCCTAGGGCTGGCTTTTACCTCGGACAAAGGATAAGCATTGCCATACAACGTGGCATTGCTGCCAGACTTTTGGGTACATTACCAGTGGCCTGCGATGCGGAGGAGTTTTTCGACGCCATGTTTTAGATAAGTTTTAGTTGAGTCTTTTTTTAAGTGTGTGTACCTATATAGTTATAGTTGCAATAAACAAACAATAGGCAGTAAAACAATGTAAATACATTACTGTTCTTAAATAATTTAAAAAAACTTTTTTTTATTTAATCACTAGTGGTACAAATAGTACCTACCCTAATGCCATTTACATTTCTCCATCGGTACTTTAATTATATTTAAGAGAAGAAAAATGAGTCTTAACGCGTTTTGTTCGCAGCCAGTGACATACGACCTGCATACTTAACATCTTTGCTGAATGTACTTGTCTTAAATAATTTTAAAAAACTTTTTTTTTATTTAATCACTAATGGTACAAATAGTACCTACCCTAATGCCATTTACATATCTCCATCGGTACTTTAATTATATTTAAGAGAAGAAAAATGAGTCTTAACGCGTTTTGTTCGCAGCAAGTGACATTCGACCTGCATACTTAACATCTTTGCTGAATGTACTTGTCTTAAATAATTTTAAAAAACTTTTTTTTTATTTAATCACTAATGGTACAAATAGTACATACCCTAATGCCATTTACATATCTCCATCGGTACTTTAATTATATTTAAGAGAAGAAAAATGAAAAGACTGCACTTAGAACTTTTATTTTTATAGTTTACGAAATCGTGTATTTGATTTTACTAATTTATTTTTATTTAAGCCATGATTGATTGTACGTTTAGTTTTGGTATTTTCCAGGACGTAATGCACCGTTGATTTTAAATTTAAACGCTTAAAAAAGCGCACAATTTAGCAAAAGGAAGGATCTCAGTGTTCTTTGTTTCCTGGAAAACGCGTTAACAGAGTATGTGTCACTTTTTCTATGTAGATGCAATGTTTATTCAAAATAATGTAACTTCCAAATAGATGACCACACAATAAACTGTTTCAATCCTTATACTTAGTGTTTTCTATTTGTACCCTTCCTTAGCTAGAGTTCATTGTGCCTTTTTTTTATCTGAAAAGTGATTATACCTAGTTTTTTCTAAAGATATTGCGCAACCAAACGCGTCGCTCCTACACAATCATTCATAGCAATGGCACGAAGACAATAAATAGTCTGAATATTTTTTCTTTCAAGGCGCTTTTCGTTGTTTGAAAGGCTCCAAAATCGAAAAAAAAATGTTTTTTTTTCGGTTCATGTTACTGAAACCTTTAGGAGCTAGTCCGACTCGCACATGGCCGTATTTTTAAGGAAAAAGCTGCGTAGCTTGATCATGATCAGCTCATCATTACCTGAGAAATTCTACACTAAAAATTGTCGTGGTTTATTCATAACCTGTAACTAGCTTTTGCCTGCGACTTCGTACACGCATATCCGGTTTTTTTCCGTTCCCGTATAGCCTATAGCCTTCTTCATGAATGTGGCTATAATATACAAAGATAATTTTCCAAATCCGACTGGTAGTTTCAGAGATTAGCGCGTTCAAACAAACAAACAAAAATAGTAGGTATAGAAGTATATATTGTGTGTGTATTTTAGGATGTGTGAAGGCATATATTTTATCCTTCACCCACTATGGAAAGCAAATGGAATTTAAATATGTATGTCATTATGTATTGCGACACAAACAAACAGCCAGATAAAAATACGAGTATTATTCATTTGTTTGTTTGCAAGTCTAATAAATCTGCATAATGCTGTTGATATAATTATTCAAATGGTCATACATCAGAAATACATAGGTATCGTGGTAGTGAGCGGCACGAGTTCATTCTCATTCATAAATTATTGTTTGTACTATCTCACTCCCGCGACTTTGCTTCCCTGGCTTATCTTACAAAAACTGCATTTTTTCGGGATAAAGAGGAGTATAGTAGGCACAATATAAAATAGCAATGAAAAGTACAATGACCTTTCCCTAATATCCCTTCATACCCGAACAATAAATTATAAACCGTTTTTCATTAGGTACTAGAGAACGTAAAGGATCACGATAGAAGTCGATTCAGCACATTTATCTGGTGTCTACCATAGTAGTAATCACTGAGCGATAGTGCAGCTTTTTATTATTATTATTGATAATATTTTTTATTGATAGGCTCGCCTTTGACTACAATCTCACCCGATGGAAAGGGATGTGATAGGCTCGCCTTTGACTACAATCTCACCTGATGGAAAGGGATGTGATAGGCTCGCCTTTGACTACAATCTCACCTGATGGAAAGGGATGTGATAGGCTCGCCTTTGACTACAATCTCACCCGATGGAAAGGGATGATGTGATCGAAGATGGAGAATTCTTGTGTAGAAATAACCTATTCCCTGTTGAATTAAAGACCCGTAGCCGTAGCTTGTTGCTACCAGATAACAGACTCCGGCAGGAAATTCTCCAAAGTGATCCCAAAACGGTTTGTGCGTATTGGTAGGATCCTGCCAGGGTTGCGGATTTTGTTTGAAAGAGTCACCGCGGCCCTGGAGCGCAAGGGCACTAGGAGGAGCACGGATGGGTTTTAGTCAGCAAGAGTCTGACACTCCCTCCCGCTCCACCCAGAGCTATCACTATGTACTTCCCGAGCTTGCCTTTTACAAACATACAAACAAACAATTTTGCTACTTTATACCTTGTATTACGATACCTGAAGTATCAGTTCACGTAATGAACATTTACCCAAAATGCCAAAATATACCTTACTGCAATTAACACAAGTAGCATTTACCAATAATGCACAAATGTCCCTTACGTTAATTGAAACTTCTGGCATCGTTTAGTTAGATGTAATGCCAAGATTGATTGTGAGATAAATATTAGTGATTCATTTAATTTATTGTTGTTGTTGTTATTGTTGTTGTAACAATAAATTGGAATGCTAAGTGGCACTCCTTCAGTACCTACCTTGATATAATGGCAATAGTCTAATAACATGACGAAGGGGCTCAAGCCTCCCCCCCCCCCAAAAGACCGAGTCATCTTTGGTAGCCTACATCCTAATGAAGTCTGAGGATTTTACGAAAAGAAATCCAAGGATTGTTATGCGTTATGCTAAATATCTTTTTTTTTGGGTTTTTTACAGTGTTGCTACTTTGCGAAAACCTAGGTACTCTCAGCGGGGTCAAGCACGTCGTTGATTGATCGATGTGGTAGCTTTGGCTGATCGAAGAAAGCTGTAGAAACTATCGATCGCAGCCGACTAATCCATTCTGTCATCAATCGATTGGCATCGATCGACGATCGATTGGTGTGGCAACTGGGGGCGAGCTTATTGCCATCAACTAGGCACTAAAAAGTAGTGCTTACGACCATCAGCTCATCGAGGCACTTCAACAATAAAGTGAAAGTCATTTATTAGCATTACATGCGGTAAGTACCTACAAACAATAAGATACATAAATACGAGTATGTTTGCGCAATGGCACACTTCACCATGAATTGGGATGCAAATAAAACTACAATGGGTAGTGGTTCCACACGATACAGACCACAGAGTAGGTACTTATACTTTACTTTAATATACTGAAAATACAGACTGAAAACTGAATAAAAAAAATCTATCTCACCGAATTTTGTCTGCAGACTTTTTTGCACAGATAAAAGTTTATGAAAGGCTGGTACGTGTGGTGGACGGTCCATAAGGTACTACAAAACTGCAGTGCGATTCTGTAAGCATGTCGAAGTGAACACTTGGGCGGGGCGAACGACGGGTGAGATGTCAAACCATACAAATAAGATGGAATGACAGCTCTATTGTCGTTCACTCCGCCTCGGTGAACACCGTGAGATGTCGACAGAATCGACCGGCTGTAAGCATGTCGAAGTGAACACTTGGACGGGGCGAACGACGGGTGAGTTGTCAAACCATACAAATAAGATGGAATGACAGCGCTCTTGTCGTTCACTCCGCCTAGGTGAACACCGTGAGATGTCGACAGAATCGACCGGCTGCACCTATAACCAATGAAGACTATAATTCTCTTTTTGAAAAGCAAGTTTCAGCAAAGAGTTTGTATGTAAAACCAGCAGTTCGAAAGCGCCGAATAACAGCTAGTACGAGTACCTATTGTCAGGAAAACAAACATGTAGCTAGGTAGGTAAGCAATGCTCATTAACTCTGCCTTTTGTAGATAGGTGATAGGTCTGCACCAGTTCTAGTAATTTGTTTTTTACTACTCGTAAATTAGCACCTACCTAGTGAAACAGCGACTGTGACGGTCGCCAAGCTGAAAATACCATCTGGTGCCTACCGGGCGGTTACTAACCTCGGTCTGTATGTAGGTGAGTGGGTTAACGACAACTGTAGGCTTGGACTCAGTTGGTGTTGATCTAATTGGTTGTTGCCAAATCTTTTATGTAACTAACTCATCATCATCATCATCGTAGTCTTCCTACTCTTGAGGAGCTCGTGGCTGAATAATAAAAGTCGCTACGCGGGCCAAGGTGGATGAGTGACCATTAGCATGCATCGCCACATATTGAAATCATCAGCACGTCAAAATAACACTGTTTGAGTACTCACCTATTGTTAGCTACTGGTAGGTACCTACCCAAGTAGCAAAAACGTGGTATAATATTAGAACTATACAACTAACAGACACGTAAGGGCTTTTTAACAGTCTTGCAGCAACTAAACAGTTGTAAAGTAGTATTCAGTTCGACGCATTAGTTATAAATAATCTAAATCGTATTAATGTGTCTGTTAAACGTCATCTCAATCATTTTATATGGCGGTCATACAACGTTAAGTCGAGTAAACGTTTCAGTCATAAAATAGTGATGAGTCGCCATGTTTTGTAAATTAAGAACCTTTAATTCAACACTTAAAAAACAAACAGTTATGTAATGATTTTATAGTTAACTATTATAAAATCTTCATACTGGGTCTTATAATTCCACCTTTAAGTAACTTTTAGGTTTAAACGTTATTCTTATATGACTAATATAAGTCAATTGATTATTTAAACAATAATTACAATCTTTTATATAACTCGTTCGCCTTCGCATTCGTTCCCTCGCGGTTTTCATTGTATCTTAATTTTAGTTATGGATTTCAAAAAGTAGAAAAGAATTAAACGAAGTGGTGGTTTTAGAAGAAAAGTAAATAAAAAATCAATAAAAAATATCTTTTATTACATTTTTTTTTACATCCATTATTTATTTATTAATTTTTATTACATCCATAGCACTTCTGTGATAACTGAAAATGTGTGTTATTCCATGGCCATTTTATTTGTTTTAGCAACTCGAAGTCTTTTTTGGTCAAAAACTTATCAATGTCACAATATATCACCATGATGTCCCTGTAAGAAATACAGAAGTATTTTCATGAATATATACAAAGGTTTTTCTATTTTCCAACATATCTCTAATTGCAACCGTCATGGAGGACACCATAAGTCGTACAAAAACATTTATAAGATCAATAGTTATAAACAGGTCTAAATGCAGTCGCCCAATGTCTATTGGCAATATGGCGGAAACGATGAATACCAATTAATGAATTTTATTTTTATAAACAATATTGAAACACTAACATTATGAAGGCCCATTACAATATTAAAGAAATAACCATACATATCATCGAAATTTTTAAATTCCCAAGTATAAGTCACCGCTCTTTATCTTCCACCACAGTCAACTTTCTTAACATTAAATGAATAAATAATAATGATTATTAAAACATTTGACTTACCTTTTTATAAGTTTTATCACAACACAATAAATTGTTGTCACACAAGTGATCTAGTTGCACCACTGACCAACCACCGGCATAACAAAACATCTATACGATGATTTAGTTTTGTAAGAGTATTACTGAAACTATTACAAACCTTTCTAGTTAAACTTTCAACGTCTACGTGATTTTTACTTAACTTTATTGTCGCTGGAGCGACTGCAAAACGACCCTAACACGATTTAAATGTTATATAATCTGCGCCCAAACCCGCGTTATATTTACGTACAAAAAACTATTATAAAACCATTTTCATATGGCTGAAAGTTATATAAAAAACGTTACTGTACTATTTATATGACATTATTTTGCTACTTGGGTAATAGCTACATAATGTGCTTGCCTACACGTTTTGATGAATATTTGGAGATTTTGCCTTGAAATTAGGGTAGGTACCTAAACTGTAATTACAGTTACACTTTAGGTAACCCTGTGACTTCAGATGCCGTAATACGATGTTTTAACACCATCATTATTCAAGTGTGTTAGAGACCGAGCTATACATAACGTGACCAAACGTCCCGTTTTAAACGGGACTATCCCTTTTTCGCTACTTCGTCCCGGTGTCCCCGAGAAAAGCTACGGGACACAGAATAGTCCCGTTTTCAGTGACAGAAAAAACAGAGATAAAAATTCAAAATCAAAAACAGAAAATATACCTACTACATTTTCTAAATGTAGGTACCTACACTAGGTACCCATAACTAATCAGTCTTACTCTAAAATCGTCGAACTTTCGTGAAATATCATGTGAAAATATAATGTGATTCGCGAACTTCCAAAATTATCGTAGAAAAATAAGAGCGCAGAATATGTATTGACAAAAGCTATAAATATTGGTTGTAAAAAACTAACGTCGAAAATCGTCATGGTAACGTTAGCTATACCTACATGAACCATTCAACCATTCCTCTCTCTCGGACTGGAATCATCATGCATGATGGTGTTAATCCATATTCCTAACTGCCAAGTCTTAAAACTGGAAAACCGAACAGACCAGTCAATTAAGCCAGACTTTTGGGTAAAATTCGGCACAAAAGGCTGGACAAAATTATCCTATTCAGAATTTTATTGTGTGTCACTTGTGTGTGACTCGTCAACCTTAAAATTGAACTTATTATGAAAAAAGTCTTCGTACCTAATTGTGCAAAGAATTTCTATTTATTTTTAACTATAACTATATACACACACTTAAAAAAAGACTCAACTAAAACTAATCTAAAACATGGCGTCGAAAAATTCCTCCGCATCGCAGGCCACTGGTAGTGTACCCAAAAGGCTGGCAGCATTGCCACGTTGTATGGCAATGCTTATCCTTTGTCCGAGGTAAAAGCCAGCCCTAGGGTCACGCGAAGTGTCAACTAAGCGTCTTGACAGATCTTTAAACAAGTAATGAGCACTCGGACCCCACGACCCGAGAGTTTCAACCCCAAACGGCTCGAAAATATAACTACCTACAAGGTTATTATATTTCCGCCGCTTGAGGTTCTCCGCAGCCGCAGCGGCAGCGCCAGCGCAGCACGAAGAGCTAGGAAGATGGGATGGCGCAAGAGTATCGACACAAGTAGCGTCCCACACTAATGGCCTACCCATCTTCCATGGAAATATTGACATGCCGTCCGGTCTCTTGCCATCGTCGCGTGCCAGGCCATTGGGTTCTAATACAGCCGGAACGCCGACGGTGACAAGAGCTCGTCGGATGATGTCGTTAATGTTCGCGTGCCGCGCTATGCGACCAGCGCTACGGCTGCATGACAGGCCGTGGTGTCCGAGACTGTTGACAGCTTCGCCACAGTGGCAGCGATGAGGAGAACAACACGGAGCGCCAAGACGCAGGGAAGCAGCGAGGCGGAAAGTAGTATCATCGAACAAGGTGCCTATGTTCGACGACGGTAGTGCGTGAAGCCAGAGTCCCGACTCCCATTGACCCACAGCCAACAGACGAGCACGCTCAGCAGCAGTACCAGATGTGGCCAAAAGGTTATTCTGAACCTCTCTGCAGAGTGGCTCGTCCCAACGTCTCTGGGATGATGGGTAGTCGGGTGGATTTAGATTCGGGCAAGCGAGTCTCCAGGCATCCATAGCCTCAGTGAAGCAAGGCACATCAAAACTAGTCAGTGAGGAAGTTAGGATATTCCTGACTAATTTCTCAGTGCCATGAACCGAAGATATGAAAGCCGGTAAACTGATACTAGTAATTTTGCGGACGCCGAGGCCTCCCATACGGATGGGAAGAGTAGCTTGTGCCCAAGCTCGGTCATCCATGGCCACATTTAAAAGTGAAGTAAGTGTATGACGGATGATTTGGTCCATTTTTTCCAAAAGGTGAGGGTGCTTCCATAAATGGGAAGCACGAAGAAAGTAAGTTAATTTAGGTCCGAAACAGCAGTAACGAATTAAGGTGATAGCCGAATGCATGTTAATTTTGAGTAATCTTTCCGAAATGTCATTAAAATTTTGTATTTTCTCCTCAACAAAACTGGGAAAGGATTGCTCAAAAATGGGAGATCCAAGGAGGCGAAGAGAGCTTTTTTCAATAACTTTGATTTCTGGTGCTATAGCGTTGAATTTTGGGAGTGTCAGTTGTCGGTCGGTACTGTCAGATAAGAATAATTCACACTTCGAAAGATTGAGATTTAGTCCTACAGAATGGAGTTGACTTTTTAAAACTTGTAAATCATCTAAAACTGTGTCAACATCACCTCCTAGGGTTCCATCATCTAGATACCAAACATTAAATTTGGAATTTAGCTGTCGAATGATTGGGTGAATGGCTAAGCTAAAGATCACTGGCCCGAGGGGATCACCTTGTTGACAGCCAACAGCGGATTCCAGAAGGTTGTCCTGATATAGTAATTTAGATGGATGTCTGTAACATTGCCAAAGAAAACTAAAAATTTGTGGTACTTCTTTTTTAATTTCTGCCAGCAAGGTGTCCCTATTAACTGAATTGAACGCATTTTTGATGTCAACCTTCAGGATGACCTCTCCTTTACCAGAATTTATATAGGTCGACAGTGCGTGTACGGCAGCCTCACAGCCCCCTTTGGAGCCGTAACCTAGCTGCAGGGGCTGAAATTTTTTCGAAACATCCTCACTATAAAATTTACAACAAACCTTGGCTGCCAAACGACGGTACGTAGAACCCACGGCAATGGGACGAATGCCGCCATCCCTCTTGCGCAGGGCACATATATTGGCACCGTATAAGATGTCGATGACGGCCTCGTTCACCTTGCCCGAGAGCATGAGGTTAGTCAAAGCCGTAAGCTCCTTCAGAAGCGACTCACCAGCTTCCCCGGCGCCTGTACTGATGAGGTCCTTTAGATGTTGAGGACTAAGGCCGTCGAGGCCGCCAGCAGAGCCGCTCCGAAAGGAGCATACGGCTGTGACCACCTCTCGACCTGTAACGGTGAGGGTGTGAATGTCCGGATCAGGGGGGTCGGGAAAAGAAAGGCCCTCCGATGGGGCAGGGTGTTTGCTCTCCAAAGCTGCAAGAGTATCTGGAGAACACGGTGCCACCACATCACTACTAAAAAGAATCCTGGCTGCTCCACTTATGTCACCTTCCCCTAATTTTGATTCGACCAGATGCGAAATACCTCTTGATAAGGTATACCTCTGCGTCGATAATTTTGTGTCCAAATTATAGGCCGAAATATTACAATTATCTTTAATTTGTGCAGTTAATGTCTTTTTGGTTGCTAAATTCTTTTGTAAATTGTGCAAGTTTTAGGAAAAATCAAAGAGGCTGGGAAAATTAAAAAAAACCCCAACAAAAAGCGGACAGGCTGGACGCGCATCCTAAAAGCCTGATGTCGGGTTTTATCCGGACGCCTGGCAACCCTAATTAGAACTAATAACTACGTTTGTTGAGATTTCACACCTAAATCGCCGAACCGATATTGATGAAATTTGGTGTAGAGACAGATAGGAATATGGAGCCAGTTCTGTGGTTATAGGCTACTTTAACGCGCGCAAAGTCGAGGCGCGGCGAGCAGACGCCTGTAAAATTTTAAATTCGGAAGTATTTTTGTTACCGGTTTACGGCTACACGGGTTTGGAGGAAACTTCTTGGAATTAATGATGGCACACGGGTAGATCGTGACCTCTTTTTTTTTTAAAGACTGCCCCACCCTAGGAATTTCTCCTGTATCGTGGGTGCGTTTACAAACATATAAACTCACTACACAAACAGCCAGACCCGGAATAACTATCTGTAGGCCATACAAATATTTGTTCCGTGCGGGAACCCGCAAACCCGCGACACGCAGCACTGCAGTCGATCGCTCAACCACTGTGACAAATTGCCTTGAATAGTACATATAGGATACCTACCTACTTTTCATCCCGGGAGTACCTTCCCTTGGGATAATTTTAGACATTCACCCGGGCGAAGCCGCTGGCAGAAGTTAGTAGGTACTTCATAATACGGTCCCACTGCAGTGCGTCAGACAGTCATTGACATCTCGGCAAATCTACGTGACTGACGCAACGTCAACCAGCATTATTGTTGTTGATGTTGACGAGATATAAATGAATTGAACGATGGGCTGACGTCGGAGAGATGTGCATGCTTTTGTATAGTGCAAATATCTTCTCATTTAAGTATAGAAAGGTGGAAAAGCTTCCAAAACTTGTTTTCCATTAATTAACAACATGTTTATATATGGCGAATTTGAAGTTCAGAACTTACTGTGTATTTATAAGACGTAGTTCCTACTTACATACGTACATAGGTGCCTTACACAATAAGTTTGAGTAGGTTAGGTGTGTGCGTGTGGTGTGAGGGCCACTTTGGTAAATTCTTTGAAAATGTGCTTAGGATTTAGTGTAGGTACATTCCCAAAGAATTGTGACAGTAGAAAAAAAAAACCAAATCAAAATCAAATTTTGTGAAAGCAAGCAAGCAAGTTATGGACTGTAAAGCCCTCAATTCTCACATAGAGGATTGAGAGCCCACCTGTGCCGGTTAAACTATAGACGCTACAGAAAAAGTCTTTATGCCAAAATCTAAGCTAATGCCAAACAAAATTTAAGAAAACAAGAAACAATCGAAAAACGTTGTCCCACTTTGTATACTTATCTTCGTTCAAAATGGGCTCTTTAATTCTTATACACGTAAAAGTTTAAAAATTATTACGCAAATAAAATGAAACCATTAACTTACAGCTGCTGTTTGTAATCCTTGTACCTTGTTAGCTTAATCGTCTTCAGGACAAAGAGCAAAATGAGTTGAAGTCTGTTTAGCGAATGTTTGACGATAGAATGCATTGCTGAATCAGTGGTCTAGGCCAGGCAAACAAATACCTATGCTAAACCTAAAACCCACACGATTTAGATTAACTGCAAAATTGTATCTCAACAATAAGCGAGCGCCTTCTTGGGAAACAGGGGCTAAAGGGCGGTCGACCAAGGTAAGCACTCACAGCTCCACCTAACACAAATATGTCGTCGGAGCACAGTTTGAAAGGACAGTAAGTACTGAGGAGTGCCTTTTGAAATTGCACCATAATAATCGTAGATAACGCTGGTATGATGGAAATATTTAATGTCAACTTTCCATATTTGTAATGTTTGTTTAGCATGAGCAAAATAAGCTTATAAATCAATCTGGGAACAGCTTCCTTTCTAAGCGAATGCAGCTGAGAACATAGCAGTTTCTTTATGGAGCGACTGCCTCTCTGACCTACACAACCCAGTAACTGGGTAACACGATTACATGGCAAGTCGGGTGTCAGATTTTCTGGTTTTTTACTAGGTACCAGTTCGTGTTGCGAAATTATTAGAGTCACCGCGGCCCTGGATTTCAAAGGGCATTTCGGGACACACGGATGGGTTTATTAGTATGTAAGAGTCTGACACTTCCTTCAATTTCCCAACCTTTTGATAGGGACCTGAAATTCTTTCACTCAGAGTATGCTACCATCGAGGCAGAATATTTACCTACAAAGCATAAGTTACACAGTTTCTAAGAAAGCAAATGTAGCGAAATTAAGCGCGTGGGAGTTTGGCCACGTGTAGAACGGAAGGTCAGAGGGATTGTGTTACAGTCATTGTGTAAGAAATAGCGTGAAATGGATCGAACGCCAGTAGGGAGATGCGCTGTATTTTATAATACTTAGGTACCTCCCTAGGTACCGCGGGGACTCAAGATTATGTAGGTACCTGCATAGGTAGACCACAGTTCAGTACCCAAAGGGTAACCAACGGATCTCTGTTAGTATAAGGGCCAGTTTTTTTATAGTTAAAAATTATTGGCTAAGAGTCGTTGATGTGCGGTTTTCGATCAATCTTTGGATTAAGCTAAGTAACTATTTGTTCAAAACTAATATTAATTTACCTAAGTAAATAACGAGCTATTGGTAAAAAACGATTACCTACCTAAGTAGTTGATAATTAACAATTGATTGAGATACACATTAACGAAATCGTTATCACAATTCCCCATTGGTTGAGTTAACTAGGGATTACAAAACTCGCCATAAACCTTATCTGTGGCCTTAGTGTGAGTTTTTTAACGTTCTCGATTGCGTTAGCGTAAACGTCAATTTGTATTGAAACAACAGTGCGATTCTGTACCTAAACATGTCGAAGTGAACACTTGGGCGGGGCGCACGACGGGTGAGTTGTCAAACCATACAAATAAGATGGAATGACAGCTTACTTGTCGTTCACTCCGCCTAGGTGAACACCGTGAGATGTCGACAGAATCGACCGGCTGAATAAGCGCCGTCTGGTGTCACTCTCGGACACTGTTTTTTTTCTATACAATTTGATATAAGCGAACGTTTACGTTAACGCGATCGACTACGTTAAAAAACTCACACTAAGCCCTCTGTTCGTTCGTCCGGCCGTCAGTCTGTTAGCGGAATGTCAAACCATAGGTAAGGTTCATGAATCATGAGATTTTATGAGACAGCCCTAGGTAGGCATGGGTTGCGGAATTTGTTCGAAAGAGTCACCGCGGCCCTGGAAAGCAAAACCATGAACACGGGTTTTGCTTTTTAGTCAGTAAGAGTCTGACACTCCCTTCCGCTCCACTCAGAGCGGTAGAAGTAATTTGTTGAATCCCCATCCAAAAAAAAAAGGTGGACAGTGAATATTTTCACAGAGTGTGTATTTCTATTGCCGCTATAATACTTTTTTCTTTTATTTTATTGTAACTTACTAGATTTTTTTTCGGGTGCTCGCACTTGGCTGACTTATAAGTTATTATGACATCTGCTGTGTCCATGTCCAACATCTTCAAGTATCAATCAAACAGGCCTTCAGTTTATTCCACATGCATCACGTTTTCTGAATGTGCGATTCACTAATCACTCTTAGAATACTGAGGTTTTAATTAGTACCGTATTGTTCATGTCCTTTAAGGCTATTTACGGAATAAAAATAAAAAATAAGCAAAGGTCAACAAGGACTCTAGTTTATGATTGTTTTACGGTTCTTTTTCGCCCTTCAAAATCTATTAAATAGGTTGTATTGTAAGTACTGAAACTACCTATCTACAATATAAAAATAATTATTTTACTAGTTACCTATTCATGTCAACATAACAAACAGCGGAGCTACTAGTGTAAATATATATATAAAAAAAAATATTTTATTTCAGATTAATGTAACATCCATAATTTATAGGTTACTAAACAAGAATCTTATAACTATGTTAGTAATCATAAAATAACAAAATAATATATATATATAAAATTAAATTTCTATATTTTAGTTTGTTTGGTTAATATTTTGAACATAATTTAATTATTAGACTAAAATTAACAAATCAAATATTGTTAATTTTAGTCTAATAATGAAATGTTTTTGAGGAAATTGATTATGTTGCTGCTTGCCTTTCCTATTACTTGGGGTCGTTGTACGCATCCTGCTGGTCGATTCTGTCGACATCTCACGGTGTTCACCTAGGCGGAGTGAACGACATTAGTCCTGCTCGATAAACAGGGAAGCAGAAAATAATGGTTTTGGTGGTTTTGGTTCGGTAATGGTAGATAAAGCGTTACTTCCTTTAGTCTAACGTTGACTAAGATTCAGTTCTTTGCGCATATCATTTTTTAATTATTCTCATTCTTTTGATGATAGAGTATTTTCTGAGCTGACGATGTTTGCACAACTGGTTTGTGCATTCATGTGCAGTTGTGCAAAGTCTTTGCAGACATTCAGACATTTTTGCTAGAAATGGAACATTAGTCATGGATTTTAACTTTAACAAGGATAAATATTATGTTGATTCGCCTTAATAATATCTATGTCGCAGTCTTTACATTTAAATGCGCCGATTTTTCAGCGACCTAAGTGACATCTTTTGTTCAATATCGTTTAATGACTTGCCCGTGTCACTATGTCGTTGATTAAACGGCACAGTTCAATGAAAAGGCTGTTAATGCAACGGCTAATTAAGCTAGTAGGCTCCGACATCTACTCATCAAAATAAAGTAACTTAAATGTACCTAAGTAAGCAGGTAAAGTAAATGTGGCGACTTAATATAGTGATCAAATGTTAGTTTATAAAATGTATACTAATGTTTGTGAACATTTTTAACAGTGTTGGAGCACCCTATCTATAGATAGGTATACATATACTTAGACAATATATAGAAGATAATTATCTACGTCCGAGTAGAGTAGTTATCCTATCAACGGACTCAAGGAAAAGTATTTAGCTACCTGTGAGGTTTTGTGAGACCGTCATTCAAACAGTATTTATTTAATTGAAGGAATTTGCTGTTAAAAAATGCTATGTCTAATTAACATAATTATTGTTTAATCTTTTTTTGTGCTTTTAAACATAAATGAGTTGCATTTTAATTCCCTAATAATTAAAAGAAACCTATTTCTGGATGCCCAAATACTTTTTAACGGTGGTGTATCTTCTCAATCTTGTTTGGACAGAGATCACAAAAAAAAACTATCTAAGTATTTTGGTATCCATCGAAGAATGATGTAAAAGAGTCCAATATTTTCGTCATCCCGTACTAGAAAGAACGCGCCTGTTCTTGATAGCAACTAGTTGTACCGTGTCAATCGTTGCGTAAGTTCGAAAGTGTTCCTGGTGTTATCTTAGATAAGCGGCAGTGGAACGAATACACGGCATTATTAGTTTTATTCAACGTTAAATAACGTGGCGAAGGTAGGGTGACCATGCTTTCCAAAAATCCGGAAAAATCCTGTCATTTACGAATAATTTAATTAATTTAATTTAATCGTTTATTTCAGGCATCTAGGGCCCATAAAATAAAATACATGAACATAAAACAATAACTATAAATAAAATAATACATATTACAATCCATTTAAACTACAAACTACTGCACACGAAATGACGGCGTCGTGTAATATTGTTCTTATCTCTTTTACCAAGTCTAAGAAAAACAATTTATGTAGGGTTGTTTTTAATCCATTGGTAACCTTTCAGGGGGTTAAAGAATGAATATCTATCAACAACTTTTCAGACGAACGCTGTATAAATGTAGTGTATAAATGAGTAGTTTGAACATAGATGTGCTGATCTGCTGATCTTCCTCTTTGTAAGTTTTAGGTATTCTTTGGCTATGATTTGGGGTAAGTACCTATGTAATTTTTCATACGCAATTAAACTATCGAGCATCAAGCCTTACCATATTTATTTACAACGGTATTAAAGTGCAGGGCAGGTTAAGGTGACAATTAGAAAACGCTGTTTCTGTCATACTGACCTGCCAATCAGCGCTGGAAGCAGAAGTTATAGAACTCTTCGATAAGCTTTTCCGGAAGACGCTAATTCCTTCTGCTCATTTTTAACTGTCTTAAAAAAAAGAGGTTTTCAATTCGATTGTATTTTTTTTTTTTTTGATACTTTTTTGTTTTGATATTTTTTCCTTTATGTATATCAGCTGCCGCCGTGCAAAATTCCTTGTGCAGCCTCTAAAGTTCGCCTCTTTATTCTAATCTATTTTCTGAACTTCATAAACCCAATCGGAGAGCATGAAATCCGATTTTTCTCCGATCGCGTGGTCACTCTACCCGCGAACTACGCAGTTAGTCAGTCAAGGTCGACGGTCGTGGATGCGTGATGTGTGCACTACAACATTTTTTATTTATATTATTAATGGCTGCTGGGACGATAAAACGAACTCTGTTGATAGGCAGCGCTCGCGTGTTAGGTCTTGTACCCGCGTTTATGTCGTAATAAAATATTAAAATAACTGAATAGGTAATTAAGAGCAACATAATTATACATTTTTAAAGGAAGAATTTCTTTTGACTAAGTAGGTTTTTTTCTATCGAATTGTAGTAAGCTTTAAACCCAAGCTGTCGTCAAAATTTTAGTCCCTAACAGTCGTGTGAGCGATTTTGGTCCACTTACTTTCTAAAGCTTGATAATGTGTCATGCATGGTGTCTTCGATGCTATCCGAGGAAATGATCTAGAAATCAATATTTATCCAGGACTGGTTACAGGATAGCAAGTGTTTTTGACATCTGAAGAATTTCGAATTAATTTCTATTCTATGGGGTAGGAATGTAAGATCATACAGATGAGCAACATCTGGATAAGTATTCATAGGTTACTCAAATTTTAGGTACTTACGTTCGTTACCAAATTAGTTTATTCCAAATCTCAAGTTCAAAGGTGAAACAAGTTTGCTGACACAAAGTTTCGTGAGACAGATCGTCATCAGATACCTACTAGAATACCAATAAATTAATACAAATATGTTCATTTGCCATAATGAGTGGATTTCCTTGACCTATCAAAAAGTTCTGTTGACTATTATTAGATAATATTTAGTTGACTAGGTACTATTGCATATCTTAGCACTGCTCCGGTTCCATCTTTGCCAAGAGCTTTTGCTCTTGCCCTGTTGCATTTTGTTGGATGTTGGATGCTGGTATATTTCAAACTTAGAAGCATCCAATAAAATGTAAATGTACTTATATTAATCAGGAAAGGAGTAGCTCTGTTGTGGTTAGGACGTGTGCTTAATAGCGTCAGATTTTCATCATTTTATACTTACCTGTAGGCCGTTATGGAAATACTCATTTGTTGAAGCATTTATCGATGGATTTGACGTTTATATGCATTTAAAAACATCTGCGTCGAGTCTTAGACTGAACGTAAGCCTTTTCTTTCTGCAGTAATATCACCATTTTCAGTTTCCATTGTCATACCTGCCGTTAGTTTGCATATACAAAATATTTTATCATCTGTTTATCAGAATAGTCACAACAAGATATTTAAGATTGGTAGTAGTACCTAGTCACGTTTTCCTAAAAAAACTGTAGGTAAAAAAAGCAGTTATCACAGTTGATTCACGTGTAAGTATTTAAAATTCGGTCAAATATTTATAAAATTATTATTTCAATGATACTCATAACCATAATAAATAATAAAAGTTTGTTGTACTAACAAAACATATATGTAGGTTATGTGCGAGTCACTCTGTGATGTTACCACAATAAAGTAAATAGAATTTGTTATGTAATGTACATTACCTTTATCACTGTTGTCATGCGTTAGATATGGTTATCTATGTAAACCAGTGTAAGCCCAGTTATCTATCTACTCCTTTGAGGATTAGGATTATGCGTATCAATTTTTTTTCTTGATTTTTGATAATAAGTACCTACGGGTTAGAACTATTATGTTAATAAAGCATAATATACCGTCACATCTATATTCCCTGAAAGGCTAGACACAAAAGTAGTGTAGGATGGGTGTAGAGACCTATTGTCTAGAAGAAGCCTATTTCTCGAACGACAATTTTCAGAAACCGGGGGTAAGTAGCATTATTGTAAGGAACTTTTGTGTGCTTGAAGTCTCCTCAAACATTCGATAAATTTTGTAGAAGTTACGATTGGATCGCACTGCAGTGGATTTTTTAAATAATGAACGGAACGCTCTAAAACCCTCGGAAACAGTTTTAAAAAATTAAAACTGAAAACAGATACCTAATTAATACAAGCGCCCTAAATACGACAACTTCAGTCAAGTGGGGACACAATTCCAGTCTGACGAGACCTTTTGGCGTAAAGTTTTGGCATAAAAATGTCCGCTCCGATAAAGTTGGTTATTTTATTTGCGAACCTCTGTTTGAGGTGGAACAAGGGTTACCATTTTGAACTTTGAAAAGTGCTCTCTGCAATCTTTGTCTTTCTTCCTTGCATTCATTTTTGTTTTTTTTTTAATCTTTAGTTGGACTACCTACTTGTTATTCTTTTTTTATTTTCAAGAATAAATGCTTTTATTGGCTATTTACCTAGCCTCGCTACAGGCTAGGTACCTAAATGAAGCGATTCCATTGGTTCCTAACAAGCACATCCCACGCTACGCATCCTCGCACATCTCTGGTGGAAACGCACCCTAATAGTCCAGAGAAATGACACGGACGGACAAAGTCCAGACGGGGGTGAAAAATCTAGACATGTCCGTACAAATCCGAACGGATGGTAACCCTAGGTGCAACCCAATAAAGATTTTATAGCTTCAGATTTAGTATTAATGGCGCGTTTTGGTATGTTATCATACGTGAATATTTAAACCTGGTTTCTCCGTACATCCAACCAGTGAAAACTACAAGAGTACTATGAGAAAGATTATATGACTAGGCAGAGGTAAGGCGATGAATAATATGTAAGCAAAGCGAAGCTATATTATGTTGCGCCGCCGCCGACCCCAAATAAATTGAGTCAATGACAAAACGAATGACGATGACGGGAACTAGGGTAACAGAACAATATTAACAAAGAATTCATAAATGATACACGTGGAGCAGTGACGTAAGTATCTACTACTTATTTCATTAGTCTATTTGTGTAGTACTAGGTCCCTAAATAAACTAAATTGGGTCACCTATTTAGATTCGCCGTCTATTCCGTTGTGTGAAACGGAATGAAGGGCAGATTTGTTTGTGGGGCATGTACAACGAGGCTCAACGAGCGCCTACATACTCAGACTTTTACATTTATAAATTCGTTTTTAGGATGTCCGTATGGGTTTAGGAGCCACGTCAAAAGGGCAAAAAGCCAGGCAAATTCTGGATTTAGCAGAAAAATAATAATACCTATATTATATATCATAGCAAAAATGGCTCCTCAATCTAAAAATCTGAATTGAGGAACCACCTCCAACTCGTTACGTAATAGATGAATATTATTGAAAATTGTGTATGATTTCAGCAGCACCTGTTAAAAAAATGGGTTCAGTAATGCTGAAATTCAAGATATACAATGACATACTTTTAGTACCTATGGGTGAATTTGATCGGTCAATAATAATTAATACATTCGACGTAGTGATCATTTAGTGGTGTGTTCGATTTTGTACTAAAGAAATTAAATAGTGAATTAGGTAAATTAACGCTTTTTTTTGGCTCCTCAACCCTGATGTCCTGCAAATAAATAATTGTCTGTACCTACCTGAGATCACAACGGAATCAAAAGCCAGAGGCACTATTAACATTTAACAGAAATGTCTGCTAAATACATCTGCACTATTCAACACTATATATATTTTAGTGTCTAATAAAACAAAACTTTTCGATATGAAGCGCGCACTGTCTAAGTTATCTTGTAGAGAGTGTAGAGTATGGCTGACGTATACCTGTGTACCTATAAAGGAATTATACTATACAGGGTTATTTGTAAAACACTAACAAGCTTTCAGTGGTTGCAAGTACTCATGATTCTAAGCAACTTTTACTATGAGACCAACACTGATGTATCAAAAAGAAAATCAGCTGTTTCATACAAAATGCAATATTCACCCGATGAAAATGTAAGCAGCAGATTTTTTTTAATATTTTTCAGGGTTGGTCTCATAGCAAAAGTTGTTTATAATCAATCAAGTGTACTTTTCACTCACTGAAAGGTTGTTAGTGTTTTACAAATAACCGTATACCTAATACCTATTTATTTAGTGCTAGCAAAGATACAATTTCAAAACACTTTCGTCAAGAAAGCCAGCATGTACAGCTTTACACTGTTACTCAAAAAACGCTACGATTCCTATATCCACGTCATAATTCTTCTTTATTTTCCAGTTCTTGTTTACTGTCCTTTACAGTGAAGAACTGATAATTCATCGTGACGTGCAGTTCAGTGAACTCGAACCTTGGCCCAGTCAGGCAGGGGACGGAGCAGCCTTGGCACTGAACCGCTTTCCGTCCTGTCGACGAATGAGAACGAATCAGTGGCGAATTTGTTTCCGTTGGTTGTTTTAATGTTGATGAATAATATATTAAAGGTTGGACTGCTTTCTTCTTCAAACTTGTTAACAATCGTGGGTTTTTGATTATTAGATACAGTTAATATACGATCGAGAGGAAAAATAAAAAGAAAATGAAACTTATTTTAGATGACGGGCGGGCGTTTTAGGGGACCATCATATACAAACAACTTTATTTGGTTCATCATCATCATCATATCAGCCGAAAGACGTCCACTGCTGGACATAGGCCTCCCCCAAATTTTGCCTTAATCGGCACGCTTGGCAGGCGGGTTACCGATCGCAGTGTAGCTGTAGCAATGTAGGTACCTACAGAGAATGCTGCTGCCCATTCTCTGGTGAGTCCCTTAGTCGCCTCTTACGACAGCCACGGGAAGTGATGGGATGGTGCTATTCTTTTACGTCCGACACCATACGGAACCGTATTTTGTTCAATAACAGAATCTGATTGTACAATAAAATTAGACAATAATGCGATACCTACATACATAAAAGCCTGTGAGTAAATGCTGAGTTCAAAAAGTGCTAATTCTCACCCTAGTTTCAATAAATGAATTTTTATTTTGTTGTTTTCATTTCGATTTAGTTTCAATTCTTGAGATTAAGATAAGAAGAATTAGTTATCATCAAACCTCCAAGCTTTTTACAGAGAAGGAAAACAAAATTATTTGTGATTATAACAGTTCCTTAGAGATGACAGTAAGCAAGCATCTTTTATATTTTCAACACGTAACATACCACGGAAAATCCTAGTAAACTGCAACCGCTTGATAGCATAGACAATTCATTTTCTTTCCTATCGGCTGGTTGCCAACGGCGATTAAGACTGCATTGCTCGCAGCAACAAAAATTGTGTCGAGTTGCCGAGTTGGCAGCCTGCCTGACCCCTTATACTAATGCTATTCAGAAAATAAGTCTATTTTTACTAACCAGAAACGTTTAGTGTGGAATGAAGATTCGCATGCGATTCATCTATTGTAGCAAATATTGATGGGCTCAGCAGCAAATGGGGACGGGCTGCGCAGCAAATCGCCCAAATGGGTGTCGTAGCTAATCTGTGGCCTTAGTGTGAGTTTTTTAACGTTCTGGATTGCGTTAGCTTACGTTAACGCGATCAACGTCAATTTATATTGAAACCGAATAAGCACCGTCTGGTTACACTCACGGACAACCTGTTTTTTTCTATACAATTTGACATGCGAACGTTTACGTGATCGAGTAGGTACGTTAAAAAACTCACACTAAGCCCTCTGGAAGACATTCGTTGTAAATGCCAGATTGGCAGCTAGATTAGATAGCTTTCTTAGCAAATCTGATGAGCTACGCAGCAAATCGCCCAAAATATAGATGGGTTTCGTAGCTAATTTGGGAAGGTTTTCGTAGCAAATATCGGATTCGTAGCAAGATTAGATACCTTTCGTAGCAAATCTGATGAGCTACGCAGCAAATCGCCCAAAATATCGATGGGTTTCGTAGCTAATTTGGGAAGGTTTTCGTAGCAAATATCGAATTAGTAGCAAGATAAGATAGCTTTCGTAGTAAATCTGGTCGTTTGTCAATCCAATACATTTTTGACGTTTTGATAATCGCGTTCGCCATGCTACAGCTGACAGAATGTCACTTGTTTATAGTGACGTCTAGTGCCTATTTATGGGTTTTATGTAAATTAGGATGGGCTGCATACCATAATTACCTAGTTATGCCGATGGGTTTCGTACCAAAAATGGATAATGAATGTAGCTTTCTTTGTAAATGCGCAGCAATTATTGATATCTCTACGATGACGGTGTAATCTTGTGGGATTTATAATAGATGCACTATAATCTATCTTAATCAATTTTATCTTTAGTAATCTATTAAGACATTGTTTATATTGATTGTATTTGCAAGAAATCAACTTTGTTTACATACATTTTCTCATAATTCACGTGAGATATTAGATAATATCTCGAAACAGCGCAAAAGCATAAAAAAATAAGGAAAACGGAAATTTAATTTATTTTCCATTCATTTCGAGAACACAATAGAAATTACACATAGCAATGTTCACATAAGAATGCGTTTAAAACAATTAGTTATGCTAAACTCAAGCGACCTTGACAATGACCGGCTTATGTAAGGAGCCATTTTGTTTTACATACCTGCTGCGACACGCTTGTGCAAGCATTTCAGTTCAAGTGTTGGTACTTACCTACGTTACATAAGTGTAAGTTAGAAAAAAACCAAGTCAAATAACCAAGAAGCAACCAAACAGCGACTACCGAAATTAAAGTTATTTTGTACTTTGTAGTGTTTATTTGGAAGTCGGTTTTTTTTGTGAAAAAGTTTTTTATTTTTCACTTTTTAGTGGTACCCCACACACCTAACAACACCACTGGAAAGTCAGAGGAAAGCAAAAATACACAATTTCGTATGTATGGATGATTTCTCCACCTATTTGAATTTAAAAACCAAATTGCTTGACCGATTTTGATATAATTTAAATGGGACCAATCGACAAGTATAACCTTTCACATAAAACAAGAAGTTTTCAAATCGGTTCATAAATGACGAAGATATATGAAAACACAAAAAAAAAACAAAAAAAAACAGTCGAATTGAGAACCTCCTCCTTTTTTGGAAGTCGGTTAAAAAGAGTTGTCTAAACCCTGATGTCTCATTTCAGTTCTTTCAGATTAAAAAAATAGAAAATTGTATTTTAGATTTTACGGTGTGCTATTCATCTTTCTGATAGTTATTGAAACGAAACTGCTGTCTTGAATATTCTGCAACTGTTTTAATCTTGTTTTAAAAAAAAATAAATATAATATATAATGGTCTTACTGTATATCACTGATGGGGCTTATGTATCCTAACATCTCTTCTTCTAACGTCTTTTACATCGTTCTCACATATATGTATAATTTCAATATGAATGATGTAACCATAATTCTGTAACAAAAACTTATTTTTAAAAGAGTGTCCGTGGAGTTTCTTGCACGTCCTTCTCCATAGTGATCTACGCTTTGGAACGTGCAAATAGCTTCATCTCTTTTTTTTTTGACCGACCGACCTTGACAATTCAAAAGTGCCTGTAAATGGTCTAATTGAAATAAATGCTTTGACTTTGACTTTGACTTTAACTCTTGGTTCTAGATTCCTTGATCGTTTTATAGAAAACCTAAGCTCCACAGGAACTCTCAATCGATAAAGAAAAGAAGAAATAAAAAGTAATAAAACGAATACGGGTAATACATACGGCCATCGCTTAGCATAATGCTGGGACTCGAGACGGAGTCACAGCGCTGGTTTTCAACCAATGCGTTGATTGGACAATGTGACGAAACATCGTAAAATTATCATCTAATCTTTCAAACGAAACAACCTTCCCCGAGCCTCTTCATACTCTCCAGCATAGGTACAGCGGACTACATTCGACGTTTGCCATCAAAGAGAATCTCAAATGGGCGGACTTAATCTCCTAACAATAACTTTGTGATTGTCAGTATCGGGCGAAGGTATCAGATGAGGGTGTCCTTTGAGCTATAAATATACGGCTTTGCAAGCGATGTGGTCACTGGCTTTTGGTTTTAACATTTCAGCCGTGGTTTCAACCCTGCGGTCACCCGCATGCAAAGATGAAACGTTTAACCTTTGTGAGAATATTTATTCTTGTGGTTTTCATATCTTGGCTATGAATTTGGGCTACACAGTATGTAAGTGCCGAAGATATTAATGATGGGGCTTGTAATGCTTTAAAATAATCGAAAAGATAAATGCAATAAGTTCTAGTAAACTGTTCTTGTGCGTATGAGTAGATTGACTTACCTTGACTTACTTTGTTTTTGTTGTAGTTTTGTGTCCGTGCCGAATTAATGTGTTCTTTTCTATTCTATTCCATTCTATGTCATGCATGATGATGATACTTCCCGTCCCATCTTCTTCTTTTCGAGTCGATAGTTCTAACTTCTTAGGTGCTGGACACAGAAAAGACGTAAAGACGTTTTTTTTTTTATAGATAATGGTACGGAACCCTCTGTGCGCGAGTCCGAGCACTTCGCCGTTTTTTACAAATGATTTCCAAAAACAAACAAATTTTATTTTTAGTTTAGCTTTATTTATGATACAGAGGTACTTACCACAAGAATACCACAATGCACTAGAACGTGTCACGGTGACCAACCGCAACACCGTGACACTGCAGAGCTGTGGTTGTTGGACCCGAACCCATAGTACAACTCCCTTTCACCCAGCTGCGAACGTGGCTACAAGAACACACCCAAACACAAACAGAACGCTAGTGGGCCTTGGCACCAGGCTGCAGGCAGTCCAAGGAGGCTATGCCATCCCTAGACAGGAGACTTACCAGGCGCCTCCTGCGACTGGATAGGGACAGCCTGCGAATGGTGGCGGGGACCATCACCGGACACTCACGGACGGTTCACTGAACAAACACTTCCACACGATAGGTATAACAGACAGTCCTCTAAGCAGAGCATGCATGGAGGAGGAGGAAACGGTATCGCATGTGCTCCTTGAGTGCACAGGCGTTACTGAAATACGGAGGCAAACAATAGGGACACCTAATTCACTCACAGACACCCTGAATACACTGAGTAGACTTATCTGCTTCTGGAGGGAGGTTGGCTGGTTGGAATGACGGCCGACATGGCTCACGTACAATGGTCCACAGCAGGACTTAGTGCGGAAACCATACCCGATAGATAGATAGATAGATAGAGGTACTTACCCACTCGAACCGTCCACCTAACTAATTAGTTGGGAATGTTGTTTACGTTTCTTTTAATTGAGTAAAAAATAGTTACTTGTTTACTATTTAAACCATTACGTTTATGTTTTCATTGGAATTTTAATGGCATAATAACAATAGACCAACTGTTTACTACCGTATCGTAACCCATGTTGTTAAGACTTTTGCGTTTTAAAATTCCTATGTGTTTTTGTTCATCCGGTGTTTACAACAGTTATTATTAAAAAAACTATTTTTTTTTTCGATATTACCACTACCAAGTTAACACGCATGGGCTATATCCTTTGGTGGCCTCAAATGAATTTAAGGCCCCAGCCAAGGCAACAAAGCCAGCTACAAGCTAAAACTACTGACCTCTCGCTAAGGGCATCCCCTGTGGGATACGACCTCGGCTTAACGGCGCCGACGTCAGTTCGGGACAACAAGGGACAGAGGCTGGGTCGTTTCATCAATTAGGGGTTATTAAAGCTATTTTTTTTTTTCAACTAGTCGAGTTTATTAATATAAATTGGTTACAGACAAGGATCGGGATCAAGATTGGGATTGAGATATATTATAGAAAGCGGCCGTAAATGGGCATGTTTTGTAAGCTTTTTATTTCATAATATTTAGCACTCAGTTAAGTAACAAAATAATAGTGGATTTTAAATGATATTTTTTTGTTAAGTACATACTGATTCTTTACAGGTTATTTATAAGTGTTTTCAGCATTAAATTATAACGATGGATTTACTTCAGCGACCATCAAACAATATTTTAATAATTCTGAAAGGTTATCTTTCTAAGAAAACAGCGAAGTAGGTATAAATAAAAAAAACATTACGAAATTCTTTCCGTATTTTTATTTTATTTTTAAGTTGACACAACTGAGTATGACGCACTTGGATGAGGCCATATAAATGCGCCGAAAGAAAAAAGAAAAATTGCGTCGTTTTCTTTGGAAATTGAAAAACACTTTCTAAATAAAAATATTTAGTTATACTTACCCAGAAATAGACTTACACATTAACAAAAGGTGAAGTAAAGTCATTATGGAATACTTTTAAGATTTATTGCGACACTTTGGTAGGTGTTTTCCTTGTTTACGTAAATAAAATCTTTATTCAAAAAATTTGGTACAGAAACGGAAAGTCTCTTGAGAGAATTAAATGAAGCTGCTGGCTAGAGCTTTCTAGACTGGATTCGGGGATTCTAGGCTGAGCTCCCGAGGCATACTGTGTTCAATAATAATTCCTAAGAGCCAGTATACTATTGTAGTCTTTGTTCCTAAGACATAAAAAATAATTAAAGTATATGAGACTGTCAAGGCTTTTGTTAACAAATACCTTTTTTCTGAATAAATATCAAGTAATAAATATTAAGTATATTATTGTCAATAAATAGGTAATTTGTAAAACAATGTCCTTGAATACAATGGCGAATTTTCGACGTAGTATCGGCAGCGTGGCGTCGTGTTTACTTCCATATTTCCTTTTCCGCTGTTTTCAGTAGTTTTAGGAAGTGTTGTCGGTGTTGTCATTCATTTACTTGTTTTTGGCGATATGATGTTCTATCATTTATTATAAAGGCCCCATTTGCCTGGTTCCTGAACTGCTTTCGCTTTTCTTGGCACCTCTTTTACCTCAAACACTTAGTTTGGTGGTAACCCTCATTCACCTAAGTACCTACATTTCTTATAAGTTACAACGAGCCTTACTTTACAGTTCTCGTCAAATAACTTTGCCCCTCTGAAGTTAGCCATTTGCAAAGATCGCGCAGGTGCAGTCACGTACACGGGAGCAAGCGGGACGCAAGCATGTATCGAACGTAAACGAGCGACTGAGACATAAAGGCGCGCCCCGCCCCCATGTCTCTTACGCATGTGCAGTTGCAGTGTATTCGTAATTTTGACTACTACGCAGCCACTCGACACAACTTCGGAGGGGCAAAGCTATTTGACGAGAACTGTACGCTTCATTAGACTAGAAGCCAACTCCAACATAATCGGAAAAAGGCCAGACTGTTTTTTTTTTATTGTTCTGTGGTTCCCAGAATAGGGAAATATGCATGAAAAAAAATATTTGTTATCTACACAGTTTATCTCAAAATAAATACACAAAAATATTAGCCTAACAGTGAAAATAGAATAAAAATTGATCGAAAAACCAACGAGATACAACTATTTTAAACAAATATATCTGCCCCTCTCGCGAAAACGCTGTTTTCTATGGCAGCTATACAGCTGCCATAGAAAACAGCGTTTACAACAGCGTTAGCAACAGTTAAAACATCAACACCGTAAGACCAACGATTCAAAATCTCAACACTTCAGAATCTCAACAGCTTAGTAAGTCAACAGTTCAGAAGATCAAAGTTTAAAATCCCAACTTTGAAAGTACCTATTAGGTCAATACTAGCAACGGGGCTCAAGGGTTTGACTTACTAAGCTGTTGAGATTCTGAAGTGTTGAGATTTTGAATCGTTGGTCTTACGGTGTTGATGTTTTAACTGTTGATATTATGACTGTTGATCTTGCGTATGCCTCCGATTTTTTATTATTACACAACGAAAAATGAAAACGATATTACATTGGTTTTCAACGCACTGTATTGTCACCGATTAACTACTTAATTTTTTGTTTACGTGAAAAAAGAAAAAATACGTGTCAAATATTTTTTGGAAATCTATCTGACGGACTACATTTTTACCCTATTCATAGTCGAGGCGACAAATGCCGCCAAGTTTATTCAAAACTGTATATTCGTATGCGTAGGAGTCTTAGTGTTGTGATGTAGTAGGTACACAGGGCTATAAATTTAAATTTATATGTCGGTCATATGTTGTGGAAACATGTGTTATTGCACGTGTTTGAGAGCGTCAATGTTTGTTGAAAGCGTGAATCGTGAAGTTTTTAAGAAATGTTTCGGGTACTACCTACTAATAAGAGATCTTTTGGTGCCGTGTTCTTCCAGTTTTAAAAAGCATGGATTTTGACATTTCGATCCAAAAAACTAGATAAAGGGCGGAGTTCTGAATTTCGATTTGAGTAAAAAAAATAAAATAAAATTCGTTTATTTCAGACCATTACTGTCCATACCTTGTTAGTTATCAATTAATGAATTCACTTATGTCTATGTTAGTAGCATTTTATGTCAGGGAAAATGAAAATTATGTCAACAAAATATATACACAGAATACACAACATTAAAATTAATTGCAAGACATGTAGCCTAATGAAGTAGCGTAAAGAACGCGTTACCTACTTAATTCAGAAATTGGGGTAAATAATGAAATGTGTTATGATTATGCAAAACTTTTAATGCATGCTTATTTTAGGATCATCGTCAGTTAGTCTGGTGTAAATTTGACTCATGTAATTATGTACCTACTACTAGTGGCTCGCCCATTTTTCCCCATATTTTCTCACCATTTAAACCTTCCCTGGACTTCTACAAATATTTCAAAACCAAAATTAGCCATATCGGTCCAGCCGTTCTCAAGTTTTAGCGAGACTAACGAACAGCAATTAATTTTTAAACACAAAAAAGAAGAAAGAAGATTACTTAGCAGATACCTAATTTATTTAACTGTAAAATTATCAACTCTAACAAAAACCCAACGCATTCCACAGCTAAAAAAAACAAAAACAAAACATCATCTACGCGCAATCGATCACTCAAAAGTTCAAAGCAATAGTATGTAACTACAACAACACTTTCAATGTCAACTATCTCTGTCCATTACCAGTAGCACGCGTGCTTACCCCACGTGGGTAAACAAAGAGGCGTGTCTCCGGTGTCTCTGACTCACCAACTTATGTAATTGAAGTAAAACGCAGTTTTTGTAAACACATTCAAGGTTTCAATCGCGCGATTCCTGGCGACTGTGACCGAACAACAAATGACGTAAAATTCAAAATGGCGCTTGTTTTGACGTTTGATGTTATGCATAGAGTACGGAACACCGTGACGAGGCTTTATTAACAAAAAAATAATGTTCGTGCCGTCGTGTTTTTAACCGACTTCCCAAAAAGGAGGAGGGTCTCAATTCGACAGTATTTTTCTTTTTTTTTTTTTGTGTTTGTTACCTCATATCTCCGTCATTTATGAACCGATTTGAAAAATTCGTGATTTATGTGAAAGGATGTACTTCTCGATTGGTCCCATTTAAATTTTATCAAAATAGGTTCAGTAGTTTGGTTTTTAAATCCAAATAGCTGGAAAAAATATGTGGAAAAATCATCCGAAATTGCATATTTTTGCTTTCCTGTGACTTTCCAGTAGTGTTTTTAGGTGTGGGGGGTACCACTAAAAAGTGAAAAATAAAAAACTTTTTCACAAAAAAAACCGACTTCCAAAAAAAAACACTACAAAGTACAAAATAACTTTAATTTCGGAAGTCGGTGTCAAATAACGAAGAAGCAACCAAAAACACCGACTTCCGAAATTAAAGTTATTTTGTACTTTGTAGTGTTTTTTTTGGAAGTCGGTTTTTTTTGTGAAAAAGTTTTTTATGTTCTGAACATAGGGTAAATCTGAATTATAAATAATACTCAAAGGAGGCTCTTATACTAATGGAATGTAATTAAAAAAAAATAGTCAAATACTCCATTAAAAAAAGGTGACGTTTACTACCAAACTTGGTTTGTATGGAAACTTTTGACAATGGCTCCAGCAGTAGTCGTCGAGGTTGTGCCAGTACTCTGTGGTGTTGCGGAAAGAGCTCGGCTTGAGGAGCTGTTGTATATGGATTTGTAAGCATGAGTTGACTAAATGAGGCTTCATTACCATGTTAATTTAATTCTGTGGGTGTGTGTCGGGGGTGACCAAATCAGGTTTTTGTTTTTGAGTGCGTTACGTGTACCTATGACACGAGTTATTTGTCTGAACAAGGTTGTCAGGTCCTGAGTAGTCGGAAACCAGAAAATCTGACACCGGTTTAGCCAATAGGCACGGTATGTAAAGGAGGGTATCCGCGGTCAGGCGACAATGCCGGTCCCCACACTATCTTCCAAATTACAGTGTTTCGCGCACACACACTTTGATTGAGGGTGGCGTGAGTGTTCCCCGCGCCGACGCACCGGCCCCCACTTTTTTGTAATTTTTTGGCCGCGAAACATAAGAGGTGAGTGTCTTAATTTTCATGTTGCATTCATTGTCAGTGTTATTTATTGTCGTGTAGTTATCTATCTACCCATGTAATCATAGATTTCAAGCACTTTGCCACAGGTTTGTGTTAAAATTATTATTAACCAGAAAAGTATACGGGTGGCTAACGCCGGTCATGCTGACCGGTATTAACCGCAAGTTATGTTTGCAAGTAGATAATATTTTTCACCCAAACAACACAAGGAATTAGTCCTGTCGCATCTCCCCAAGTCCTGCAACCGATAATAGACAATGCAATTCTCTCAACTTCAGGAGTTACCGCCAAAGATCTTCTACCAGTTCCGAAGAAACCCTCACACAATCAGAAAGTGCAGGGAGCCTCTCGAAAACAACATACAACTGTTTTACCAAACACTCCGAACAAGGAAGCTTTGGTACAAAAAGAAGAGAGAAGAGCAAAAAGGGAAAAGACGAAAGAATCTGGTGCCAAAACAAAAGCAGGAATAAAAAAGCAACGAAAAGAAGACCAGCTAAATTTACTAATGTCAGAAAGGTAAAAAAAAGAGTTATCTAAGATGAGAATGAGGAACAGAGTTCATCCGACTCCGAAATCGAAATGACTGACGTACGCGATGATGATGATGACACTGATGTCGAAGATCTGGATAACAGATGCATGTTATGTGACGATTATAGCCGGAACAACGAGCTTTGGTACAGGTGCGTACAGTGTGGGCTTTGGGCTCATGCTGAGTGCTCGGATTTTGAGTCCCGAAGGCTACGTGTGCGACTT
The DNA here is from genome assembly GCA_947386135.1 of Melanchra persicariae. Lineage (NCBI taxonomy): Eukaryota > Metazoa > Arthropoda > Insecta > Lepidoptera > Noctuidae > Melanchra > Melanchra persicariae. The sequence goes on from OX376664.1 coordinate 15,197,350, forward strand.
GTGCCGCTAAAAGTTTGACCGTTTTTGCCAACCTGCCAACCGTTATTGTCTACCATGGTCGGACAATATGTGTATGTGTTATATTTGTAATTAATATTGATCTCAATGGTTGTGATTATGTTAGAATAATACCTTAAGTTATGTTTCATAAGAGTTTCTTAAATAAATGTTGATTTTTCACTGAATTGTAGTTCTTTTTGTTTAAGTGACCGGCAATACCCTTCCTTATCCTACCCAGTTTCTGGGTTGTCAGATATGCATTCGCTCCATGTAAAATATAGTAAAAATCAATTTGTATGGAAACTGAATAAGCGCCGTCTGGTGACAATAACGGAAAACCTTTTTAACCGACATCAAAAAAAGGAGGAGGTTCTCTATTCGGTTGTATTTTGTTTTTCATGTTTGTTACCTCATATCTCCGTCATTTATGATGAACCGATTTGAAAGATTCTTGTTTGTTTTAAAGATGGAAAATCATCAAATTACTCCTTTCGCTCTGAGCGGAGCGGGAGGAAGTGTCAGAGTCTAAATAAAACCCATCCGTGTTCCTCCAAACCCGCACTTTGCGTCCCGTTGACTCCACCTTCACTGTGAGATGTCGACAGATTAGTCCGGCTGTCATTTCATCTTAATTACATGGATTCTTCGTGATCACTTCACCCAAACCGACCGGCTGGCATCTAGTGGATTCCAGCGACCTTCGCCAGGTCATCGGTCTACCTTGTAGAAGGCCTTCCAATGCTTCGTCTTCCGGTACGCCGCCGCCGTCGCCACTCCAGAACCTTCGATCTTGATCCTAGAGAAACAAAAACTAAAAAGACTGCACATCGTCCACACAAGTTTAAAGAGTCGTCTCATAGAAACCAGTTTTAATTTATGAATGTGTTTACAACTGCTGCTCACGTGTGAAATAAAAAAAGGATTTAAATAATATTAATTATACTATGAATACAGAAATGCATCCGGCAGCTGACAAGACTCTAAGTCTGCAATGAACTTAAAAGAGTTGGTACTCACGGTATAACCTTCAAACTAAAAAGTCCGTAAAGAACTTTTTCGAAAAAGGAACAGTGATTTTTTACTTTCTAAAGAAAACTTACTCTCACTCTCAACTGAACTCACTGTTTTTCTAAACTCTTTCCAAAAAGTTCTCGTAGTCGTTGAGAACTTTCTCAAATAGTACCTAAGGTAGTTAACAAGTAAAAAGTTAAGTAGGAAAAGTTCTCAACTACTAAAGTAATTGAGAACTTTTTGTAAAGAATTTAGAAAAAAGTGAGTTGAGTCAACTCAACTCACTGTTTTTCAACTCAACTCTCAAGAGTTGAGTTGTGAGAAACTTAGAGCCTATATTGCGTATGCATATCAACTTTCATTGGAATCGGTTCATTCATTTCCAAGAATAAGAACTTACGGGTTCTTATAAAGGATTATAATGGTCTTAAAAGAATTTGGGGAGAACCGAGAAAAATCTTAAGATGAAGATAAGACGGTTATGAAGAAACTCACAGGAAATCTACATATCTACTTTTGACCTGCAGTGGGATAATATTTCGATTTAGTTCGAGATTGACTGGCCTTATCGACCGAAATCGGTCGGTAGGCGTTTGGTAACTACATATGTCGAGACTTCCCGCCAGATGTCATACGCTATTTGGCATTATTTACGTTGGTTAGAAAACAATCAATGCATCAGAATTCTAAGGGTTTGGCTTTTCTAGCCATTCTTCGCCACACACGTTTCAGATGCATTTACTTCTGCAATCAAATAAGCAACAGTATTTTCGTCTCTAAAATGGAATGTACACCTACAAAATATTCAAAGGAGAAACACACAATGCCAAAAATAAACTCAATCATACAGACATTTCTTCAGAAACTCTAATCAAAATTCATCAACGCGCATATGCCTTGGTTGGTCGTGAATACGAAAACAGATCGGTTCGTGGTTCATATTCTACAGACAGACATTCAAAGAATTGTACATTTGTATGAAAATTAACTGCCGATGTATTCGCCCTTGGCAGTAATCAGTGGCCACATTGTTTTGAGCTACACTTGATATTGCAAGACTTTACATATGTACATACAATACTTATGTAAGTTGGTTATAGAGGATATAGGGAGAGTATAGTTAAAGAATCTTAGGATGTATTGTGGGGTGTAACATGTTATAAAGCGAGCATTCCTGCAGTCAGTCCGGGCCTAACCACCAACTCTTAAAGCAGTATTACTTCTATATAACATCCAGTGGGAAAGAGACGGAGCTATGCAGGACGTATAGCTCCGTCTCTTTCCCACTGGAAGTAATATTAAAGTGATACTGCTTTAAGAGTTGGTGGTTTAGGCCCTGTACGTGGAAACGAGCACGAACATTGCGCATGTTACATGCGTGTTTTGTTTTACACGGATATTAGGACTCGGCGTAACATAACGTGCTCGCTGCGAATATTACATTATACCGTGTAACACCGGTCCAGTACCTAACAAGAATGACAGCAATGATGGCACGGTTGACATAGAAGACTTGAAGGAGAAAGCCGATCCCAAGATACCCTAGTAGCATGGAATTAGGACAGGAAGATGGTAAGTCTACGAACAACAACTCAGATTTTTCTCACCGTGGTTGGCAGAAAATAGAAAATAGCAACATGCTACGGACGACTATTTTCTTGTTACCAATTCACTCATGTGATAATTTACATACTAGAGACATCATTTGAGTCCGTCGTATTTGACTAACAATTAGCTATAGTCAGCCGTCAGGATGACAGTTAAAAAAATTTTGTTTTTTTTTCTAATTTAATAATTTTATTTTGAACACAATTATTTTATGATTCGATCATAAAATTGTTAAGAATGAGCGCGATATGGATTTATACGAGTATGTGTAATCCTGAAGGAGTGATGGCCGGATGCTGCGTAGCGAGCATGCGTGATCCACAGCTTTCCATTGGTGCGAGGAGTGCGATGGCAGGATAAACAAACAAATAAATCACCCGCGACACGGTTTTTTTATTCACAATCGTGTTTTAATGACCCTTGTTATGCAACAGTTTCATAAACTAACTGCGACAGAGAGCAGAAATTTTTTTTGTCGACAAACAAGACAGATTGTTAATGATTTTGAAGATAGGCCTTTCTACAAACTTAAGCTTATTTGTCAAAAAGACGAGTTTCAATTAGAATGGAACTCAATTCGGGGTTCTTGGGTCGACGGACAACAAACTACCTCCGTCAGTTTCATCCTATCCTTACCTTTATTAACCTAGTAAAATTAAAATGTAGATATTTATTGAACAAATACAAATTAATATCTTTTTTGAGCTTTGCATTTTTGTTTGGTAAATAAGTAAAGGTGGATCCATAATTTCATTTTGTTGTTTTGAAATCTTTAAAGTAGATCAACTTCTTTCCTTCTCTCTGTTTCTGAACTCCCTTCCAACTGCCTCCTTTCTATGATGTGTCGAAGCCATTATGATTCCGTTGTGAGAGAGAGACGCAAATATACAAGAAGAGATATAGAAGTTTCATATGCACATAGGTGCGGAGCGACAAACAGCGCTATCCTTCTTTCACAACGAATCGTGATGACATGTCATCACGATTCGTTGTGAAAGAAGTATAGTGACATTGACACATGTTAATTACATAATTTAAATAACAAGTATGGCCAATTTTGTCAAAATCAGCCGTTAGCCAAATAAATCTCAAAGTTTATCTTAACCCGGTCTAGTTTACAAACAAAGCGACGTTTGTTTTTCTGCGTTATCAAAATGTTTTGACATTTCTTGACGGATCTGAAACACGCGCTGGTCTTTTAATTTTAGATTTACGTTGGGGTTCAAGAAAAAAAAGTATTTAGATGTACATATCTATCTGTAGTTCATCCACAGTTTGCCAGTTTCTCGTATGTTTACCTAAGGTCTATGTAAGTATATGTAGGTATGCTAGCAACCAAGCCACTCGCTCCTCCTAACCCTTCACAAAATATTTGCGTCATTTAACGATCATCATCTGCCTAGCCTTTTTTTTAACCAAACTTCTTTTCATACCTATTCTATATTATTTTGTCTACACGTAGGTACCCCTAGTGCCTAGATATGGTCAGCTTCGTCCTTTGGTTACCCCTCACGCATTAAAATAGCTTTGAATAAGGGGTAACTTGTTAATGACGCTGTCGATACTTGCTTTCAGTGGGTAAAAAGGTGTGGGTAGAAAATAAAATCAAAGTGTATAAAAGCAAGTGGATGAGCATAATAGATGCTTCCCAACTCCTAACCAGAAAAAATAAGTTAGGTTAGCTTAAATAAGTAAACTTTATTTTAGGTAACCAATAAATGTACATACAATAAACGTACAACTTAACTATTTATATCTACTAAACCTAACTATATAAAAACTAGACTAAAATTGCAAAATTATGTACAAACGTGTAAAAAACAAAATAAATCATTGGGCATCAAAAAACTCATCCACATCGCTGTCAAAGACAAAAGTGCCCAGAACACTGGCAGCATTGCCACGTTGAATGGCAATGCTGATTCTTTGGCCAAAGAAAAGCCCAGCCCTCTGGTCACGTGAACAGTCGACAAGTCGTTTGCTGATGTCCCGAAAGACTCGGTGAGCACTCGGACCCCATGGGCCTAAAGTTTCAACCCCAAACGGCTCAAATATATAACTCCCAATGAGGTTGTTATATTTGCGCCGTTTGAGATTTTCCGCACCTGCAGCAATAAAAAATCTAAATTATTTTTTTCTTCAAACAACAATAGAGTCGACGGCTGACGAAACAGCTTCAGTTGAAGAGAAACCTTTGAAACTTCACTTATTAAATTGTTTCCAAGATTTCGAAACGAAAAATCCTTTGAGAGTTTATTTACATAAGAAATTGTTTCCCAACATTTTAAAACAAAGAACCAGAAGAATAAAGTCTGTAGGTACCTACCTCACTAAATAAAGAAAAATCTTGAGATTTTTCCATGCCAGGTGTTCACATAATGAAAGAAAAACATTTATGTAAACAAATTCTCTTTTCCTTATGAAAAAAATACTACAAATATGAAAAAACAAGTTAAAATTCGTTTGAAAAGAAAATTATTAGGTACCTACCTATTATAAAACACAGAACAATAGCGAACAAAAGTACACATTAGTCACGCATTTGTACAACATATACATTCCATACACATATATACTTAATATGTATACAAATGTTATGTTGTACTCTCACGAGGCCGACTAACCTTGACCGTGACTGTTTTGAACCAAACATACCTACACATTATATAAGTTAGTGGGTAAAATAATAAGACGTGCAAAATAGCCTTTATTGCCACAATTAAACTCATAATAATACGGATAAAGGTACAGTCACGGGCTTTATGTCTTACGCAAGAGTCAAAAGGGATTTTCTTTTGAATTGACACTTGCATCATTGAGATAGAACCTTATCATAATCATCAATCGTCCACTGCTGGGCATAGGCCTCCCCCAAGTGTCGCCACAACAACCGGTCCTGTGTGCCTCGCACCTTGCCGATTTCCGCAGCCGTCACCAGGTCATCGGACCCGGTAGACCCTGTGGGAAGCCTTCCAACGCGGCGTCTTCCAGTATACAGTCACAACTCTAGAACCTATAGACCCCATCGACTTCTGCAGTGCGATTGTGTAAACCCCTCACAGTGAATGCTATTAATGAAGCCCTTTGTTTCCCTTTGAGTGACTTCAAGCCACCAAGATCCTATTAAATAATTATATAATATGAATGTGTTGTCTCTAGAATACTATGTTCGTAAAACCGTGCTTTTAAATCTTGCGTTAGTATTATCTTTTTATGTCCGTGACTGTACAAAGTAAGCAGATAGCCAAGTAATAAACGGGGACTATTTTTGGAATCATTAAGATTTTTTCCAGATCCTAAGTTGAACATTAATTTAACGACGATATAAAAAAGACGTAAATTTTCGAGCCCGCTGGGCAGCGAAACAACATTGTTAAATGAAGAAAAAGATTCTATACTGAAGTCATGTTAATGCCTATGAGCCATTTAAGTTAATCCGCCTCCTTTGACATGTCAATGTATAAATCCTTCTTTTACAACGATCGTGAATCGTGAATCGTGGGAATCGTGATGACATATCATCACGATTCCGTTGTGAAAGAAGGATAGCGCTGTTTGTCCTGTATAGCTCCGCACTTAAGTGCATATGAAACTTCTAACCTTAGGCACGAAAACGGGAGCCCTTTTAGTGCTCACCAGTTGGCGCCACTGGCGAGTAAAGTAAAGTTGTTATTACGAGCATGTGGACAAACCTAGAAGAAAAATAATTTTCACACCACCTGATCGAAAACGTCAAATTATATGTCATGCTAACTTAACCTAAAGTGAGTCATTTTTGGCCGGTGGCACTGCCGGGCAATAATATTGTACTGGATTTCATTATAACCCGCTGGTCAATAATGTGATTTAAATTTGGAACCTCATCTGTCTGCTCAATTGGCGGTATTAGGTACTCACAACGCCTTCTGTCTCTGTCTCTCTCTTTCTGTTCCAGAAAGAAGAAAGATATTCTCGATACTCTTACTACTTAGGGATGATATTCTCGAATTTCTACAAAATCATAAGGATTGACCAGGGTCCAGGATTGAAGACAATATTATAAGAATAATTGGTTATGTACGGATTATTGTATAAAAGGATAAGAATAACACTTAAAACCCATTTATAGTCGATTTATTAATTTAAAAACTATTTTCTCGAGCATCTCCTATGACGTTCTAAATTCAAATTGCATACAGCCAAGCGTCCGAACCCATTCTACCAGCTGATAGCTCTGTATAAAGCTTTGTGTACACATAAATTGTATTAGGTTGCTAACATTAGGCCTGCACATATTTACATACCCACAGAGAAGTAAAAAAAAAAAACGAAAATCGAGTTGGTCGTGGCCGCTATGTGGTAGGCATACCGAGTGGAACGCAAAAAAGGCGCGGATATTGCAAATCCGTATGGTATTAAAACTAACTTTTTTTAAGTAGGTATACAGTATAGTTCTAAATACATATCTCTACTTAGTGTTTGTAAATTTAAAATATTTCGTTTTGCGTATTATGGCTTCTTATTTTCTCACAGGAGGTGTGAAAAGTAGAGTATCCTCCTCGGGGATAAAGGTGTCTTTGCCTTGGGCTAGCTTGAATCCCTCGCTGCATTCAGGATTCTTGTATTAACTCCCTCGCTTCGCTCGTGAGTTAAACTCTAAACTCCCTCGCTACGCTCGGGAGTTAACTCCCGAATCCTTCATTGCGTTCGAGATTCAATATGACGCCCGTGACACAAGACACTGCTTTATCCCCTGGGTGCATAATCTACTATTATGATACCGTAAACGTGCGTTTTAATATAACATAGTGCTGCAGTGTTACGCGGAATCATAATAATAGAAAAAAAAAAAAAACTGGAAATATGTATATGCACGGCAAAAAAAATCAATGCAGGGGTCGGTAGACCAGAGTTGCGGATTTTGTTCGAAAGAGTTACCGCGGCCCTGGAACGTAAAAGGCACTAGGAGGAGCATGGGTGGGTTTTAGTCAGTAGAAGTCTGACACTCCCTGCCGCTCCACCCAGAGCGGGAGGGGTCATTTGATGATTTCCCATCCACAAAAAAAAAAAAAAGGGTCGGTAGAACCGTAACTTAATCTGCCATAGTCAGTATAGTAGATAAACTCTTGTCACAAGCCAACCAACAGTGACATTAGACATTTCGAAGATCTCACACTACACTAGCGCCTCTAGCGACGAATTCAAATGAGACGAAACGAAAGTGCCCGAAAGGCTGGCAAGAGGCTTTAAGTAGAAAAAGTGTCTTTTTATCATCGATACCACAAGTCAAGTCAAGTCAAATAAGTACCTATGGGATTAACAAGTGCTATAAAAACGTCACGTGATCAATCCCTTTCGTTTTAACATTTCGACATCGCTATCGCTCCCCTTGCCAACCTTTTGGGTACTTTTCCTATTGAGTGCGATGCGCAAGAGTTTCTGATTCCCCAATGTCTTCATAAAATTACGACAGTGTCATGTTTTCTTGAAAAACTATATTATGTTTTCCTCCGAAATCCTTGAGAATGTGTGTAGCTTGTCAGTCGTCAGTCATTAAGACACTTACCCTAGTTTATAAACAGCTGACGAATTGCCAACATGACGTTTAGGTACAAGATAGATGACAGGTACAATGTTTTTCTTATCAGTGCTGTAAATTAGCAGGGTAAATTGGAGGGAATTTAGCAGAGCAAAACAGCGGAAAATAAGGCTTCTTTATCGGCAAAAATAATCTATTTTTGTCATAATTTTATTCCATATTCTTAAATCATATCGATTAAAGGCAAATTCCATTGTACAAACCGAAAGTGCTCCTGGTTCAAGAACTGCAACATGACATATTTCCCAAACAATGACGCCACTGAGAACTCTTGAACTTCGTTTTGACGTGCCGATCTTCGCCCTGCGGCCCTACCATGACGTTTTAAAGCGTGAGTAGTTCGAGCGAGAAGGATGGATGGAGCTATACACCCTATATAGCTCCATCCCTCCTTCTCGCTCGAACTACTCACGCTTTAACACGTCATGGTAGGGCCGCTGAACTCTAAGCGCGTTCAGGGCACTATGACGTCCTAAAACCAATAGAATTCCGGTGGGGAATTTCGAGAGGGAGATAGAAGACGCATAGCAATATGCCTATTTCTCTATGGAATAGTGATGGCATTGGCACGTCTTAAACGGTCCCTATTTGCACATTCATTGCATTAATTTCAAATGATTCTGGTGGTGTTGTGAAAAGGCACAGCTCGCCGGCTATTTTCATTGGACTCGATAATTCTAAAACTAAAAATATCTGAGTATTGCAGTTCACTAGACTTCCTGGCTTCAGCGAACGGGCGAAAACATGAGCACTATAAATATACGAGGAAATTCAAAATAAACAACTTTGTCTAGTTAATGCGAGCCAGTATTATAGGAATGGGATGTTCGATTAACTATTTTTATAAATAGCATTCGTTTTATTTTCAAACACAGGGCAACTTACTTTATATCGGAGGTACTAGCGGCCGCCCGCGGCTCCAGCCGCGTGAATGTCGAAAATAAAAGTATTCTAAGTGTTATTCCAGACTATAATCTACCTCTGAGCCAAATTTCATCAAGATCCATTCAGTAGTTTTTGCTTGAAAGAGTAAAAAACATCCATACATACAAACTTTCGCGTTTATAATATTAGTAAAAAATGATAGTAAGGATTCATAACGTCATCATCGGTCCTTCAAAGTAAGTGAGTAACTCTCGGTTACTGGAAAATAAATATCGACCTGACACAAATACAAATGATGATTTTGGCTTTTGAAATCTCATTACAGTACTGAACTAGATGGATAGATTTGCCATAATAATTTTCGTTCGAGAGACTGGGCTATGAGTATGACTCAGTATTATAGTTTCTCTCGACACGCGATTAGTTTCCCTGAGAAGAAAATAGTTGCATAAGGGATATTTTGTATTCAGGATTCATCCTCATCATATCAGCCAATAGCCGTACACTGCTCGTAAGCCTCCCCCAAAGAGCGCCAGCCATCACGGTCTTGAGCAGTCTGCATCCACCAGCCATCCTTCTTCAAATTAAGGAACTTTTATCTCGGAATTAAGTATTTTAATTTGTGGCTAACAAATTAAAATACTTAAGTCCGAGGTATAAGTAGTAAAAAACAAAAGCATGTTTTGGTTATTTGTAAAATATACAGGGTGTCTAGAAGTGTGTGCTATGAAGTAAAGGAACAATATTAAAATTAAAAAAATACTTTTTTTCAAAAAACCCAACCTTGGAAATTATCTAAAATGTAGTTCTCTTAAAAAAAACTCGACCGGAAAAATAAATCATCCATGTATACGGAATTGCGTATTTTTGCTTTTCTGTGACTTTCCAGTGGTGTTAGTAGGTATGGGGTACCACTAAAAAGTGAAAAATAAAAAACTTTTTCACAAAAAAACCGACTTCCAAAAAAAAAACACTACAAAGTACAAAATAACTTTAATTTCGGAAGTCGGTGTCAATTAACTAAGAAGCAACCAAACACCGACTACCGAAATTAAAGTTATTTTGTAGTGTTTTTTTTTGGATGTCGGTTTATTTTTGTGAAAAAGTTTTTTGTTCAACAGTTAGAGGGACACGACAGAGACCATGCACTTCTGGAACACCCTGTATAAAAGACAAGTTCTATATTCTACCTAACAGAAAATGATGAAACTTGTTCTCATTCTTACCTAGTTGTTTTTAATTAATCTATATTTAATTCTTAATTTATTTGAGCTAGTTACTGCGCAGTTTGACGACAGTGAAGAAAATAACAATACTTGATTGAAATTAGCAAATTAATGAGTTGGGTTGGGTAATGATTAATCAGTTACTCACCTAATTCATGTTATAAGAGAATTACTGAAAACCCGGTGTCAAAAAGTAGTTTTGTAAACTGTTATTTTCTTTTTCGTCATGTGAAGGATGCATGTTTTCACCATGCATGCTATGTGACATGCACGATGTTTTTCTTTTGTTTGAAAAATCTTAACGTATTAGTTCAAGAAATTCACTTTCGCATTTATGAAATATCATTTTCATAAATCCGAAAGTGAATTTGTTTGTTTGTTCACGCCTAAATCGATGAACCGATTTTTATGAATTTTGGGTCCGAGATAAATGAGACCGTTTTTTTTAAGGATGGCAAATCATCAAATGCTTCCTTCCCCTCTGGGCGGAGCGGAAGGGAGTTTCAGACTCTTACTGACTAAAACCCATCCGTGTTCCCCCAAATGCCCTCTGCGTTCCAGGGCCGCGGTGACTCTTACGAACAAATGCCGCAGCCCTGGCAGGCACTGGCCCTAGCGAGCCCCGTCTATCATGCTGACATCTCTTTGAGGCGCGCGTGGAACACAACGCGCCGTCGGCCCGGGCCTGATTCTGATCGGACGGCGAGTCACCCAACGCTTGCCGTGCGCAGGCCCGCGCCTAAGGTGGCCGGGAATCACCCTGCGACCCCCGACGCCCGGGGCGTCTTTTTCTGTTACGGCGGCTGGGGCGTGAGGTTTGTGAGATAAATACGACCCTGGATACGGTTAAACGGATAAACCACTTTAACGCGAAACCGCGGACAAAAGCTAGTAAAAAGTTACTTTTTGATTTTTTGATTTTTTTTTGATTAACAATGTACCCAACCAACACGTGAGTTGTCAAGATAAGCCGACTGATCGCTACTAAATATACACAGTATATACCTATTATATGTATTTCTGTATGTATAGGTACATACATAGTACATACGTTATATCCTGCGGTAACTAGGTCACGCGATTACCTCTATGAATCAAACATTTGTGAAGTTAAGGACAAACATATTTCAAATTCATAATGCGCTTACCGTCATTGAAATTTGAAACCACTGAAATATTCACTAATTCCAGTGAATATTTCAGTGGTTTGAAGCGTTTTCTCTAAGTAAATGATAATACACTTATTTGTGTCGCCACAACAACCGGTCCTGTGCGTCTCGCATGGATCGGCTACCCGCGACCCTCACCAGGTCATCAGTCCACCTTGTGGGAGGCCTTCCAACGCTGCGTCTTCCGGTACGTGGTCGCCACTCCAGAGCGAATGACGTACTTACTTAGAATTAAAAAAAAATGGACATTTATCATTATTGCAGTGGACCCGATATACTTTCTCCACGGGAGAGAATCGTTAAAATTATATCGTAAAATAAGCTGTAACAATAAGGCAACAAGAAGAAATTGTAAACTACCTGTCTGAGTCTTGATTTATCGTAAATCTGTGCATCTTAATTTAGCAGTCACACAGGGAAACGTGCGTTGGTCCGGAATCTCGAAATATACAAATGGCTTACGTAAACTTGTGATTATTTTCTGTTTGCTGACGAAAATATAAGATGTGTTGGGTCATTAGACTTTTTATTTCTTCATTGGTTTGGTTTATTCTTCACTGGCTTCTGCCAGCGGCTTCGCCTGCAGGCAATTCGGGAATTATCTCACGGGTTGTATCAAACATAGGTTTCAATTCACCGGATTTTCGGGATTGTCAACAGATAGTCGTGGGATCCCGGGATTGATCCGGGATTCCGTCTACAGACGGGTAATGAAAAGCCAGCACTAAAATTCAGCAGATCGAAACCTTTACCAGGGACAGGTTCTATTCATATTCCAAATTTCATCCAAATACGTTCAGCCGTTGAGACTTGATTGATTAACAAACATTCAAACATGTAAACATGCTAACAAGCAAGCAAGCAGGAATAGATTTTTGCAGTTTTATTACTGTTTTCTTACATTCTCCGTTATGTGGGAGTAAGGAAACGTCGTATATTGAGTAAGTAACAGCTGTTTTTATTTCACGACGCAAATTCTTTATTTTGATAGAATAAGTACCTATGTCTTTAAAAGATCGCTTTTAGCGATAAGGCCGCCCATTGTGTCACCATATGTAATGTTTTCCTTATCTACCTTTTCTGGAACTTATATGGTTTACATAATATAGAGTATTAGGTATATTCTATTACTGAGTTAAAAGTGGGTTTTCTCACATTTCTTGATAATAACCATAACCACATAATAATGAAAGATCATAAGATCGTAAGCTAATCAATTGAACCTATTCGGCCCGTTCTTTTTAGCTTTTATTAAACCTAATTTTTGATTGAATTATTTATTTATTTATACTTTATGCACACAGATTTATAGAGGCGGAATTAGTTTCAGTAAATGCAACAGAGAAATGTTGAAGGCATTTTAGGAACACAGTGAATAGATAAATGTTTCCATACTTTCAAATTGTTTTAAAAAAATTCTCGAAAATTACTTGTAGACCGGTTTCAGTTGAAAAATATTAATATAATTTCGAAGAGAGTGGTTATTGGGAAAAAGAGGGCATTGAACATTACCTACTGAAATATTATTATAAAAGATAGCACCATCCCATCACTTCCCGTGGGTGTCGTAAGAGGCTCACCAGAGAATGGGCAGCAGAATTCTCTGTAGGTACATTGCTACAGCTACATTGCGGTCGCCAACCCGCCTGCCAAGCGTGGCGATTTTGGCTAACCCCCCCATTTGAGGGAGGCCTAAGTCCAGCAGTGGACGTCTTTTGGCTGATATAATGATGATGAGGTAATGTTCAATGCCCTTCAAAAGCTTGCGTAATAATCATAGCATATATTAGCAAAGTGTTATCGTACTTATGTAATAAATGCATACCTACTTGAATCACTATAGCAGAACCATTAGTCGTGCACCCGGTATGACCATAGACAACAGAGGCGCCATGGCGGCCACTGGTTCAGACGGGATAGGGAATATCTATGCATGGCACTTTTTTTGCTGAATAAAAAACGAACTAGCTTTTTAAATATCTTCACCAGCAACAACGTTATAAAGCTTTTAGGAGCGTTTACGCCTTACGGAATTTCATACGAACTTTCAAGTCCTTATTTTTCGAAATGAATGAACCAATTTTAATTAAACTTGGTACAAGATGTACGTGAAAACGCTAGACATTTTCGAAAAAGAGTTTAGAGGGAGAGAGAGAAAGAGTGGTTTTAAGTTTTCTATGAAAGTGAAAAATCACTCTTTCTTTCCCACTGAACTCTTTTTCGAAAATGTTCTCTACTAACTATTTTTAGATCTGGATATCTAGCGTACGGATATCAAGAAAAATAAGGTCTTGAAAGTTTGTATAAAATGTCGTAAGGCGTAAACGCTTTAAGCACCACCAAGACCCTGACTAGCTTAATTTTTTCCAGGCATCAGATACCAAAGACACTCATGAAAATAACTATAAATCTGCTGTTCAGTACATTTCCCAGACATTTTCAATTATCTCATCATTTTTAGTCAATTTCTCTCCATTCCAAATAAAATAACTCTGGTTCTGGTTGGGTCACGGCTTGCAGTCGCTTGGTCTCCTTCGACAGTGTGATGCAGTGGCGGCTCCAGGATTGTCGCATGACCCCACTGAGTGTAGGTTGTAGCAAAATAAACACAAAAAAACAACATTTTATTTTGTTCAACGCATGACAAGCCTTCTTGGATAAGTTTTCGTAAATTCTACAATGACTTCGTTAGGTTGTAGACTACCAAAGATATATCAGTATTTTGGAGGGGTTTGGGCCTCTTGCCTCCCCCCCCCCCCTAAGGATGGGAAATCATCAAATTACCCCTTCCGCTCTGGGTCGAGCAGGAGGGAGTGTCAGACTTTTACTGACTAAAACTCATCCATGCTCCTCCTAGTGCCTTTTACGTTCCAGGGCCGCGGTAACTCTTTCGAACATATTCCGCAACCCTGGATTGGTGTGGTCAATGAGCGTTTTCTGAAATGATGGAGATGTGCCGTAGGCGTTTACTAATGAAACTGACAGCACGTGGCAATTCTGACTACACACCGACATGTGTTCAGCTTATTCCGTGTTCTGTAATCATACGAACGCGACGTAATCGTACCCTTTCGTCACGCGTTTGTTTTGCTGAATTACTTTCTGTTTTTTTCACTGAAAACTGTAGGTATTTTATAGTTTCGTAATTTTAATCGAGAGCCACGTTAACCTGTGAATAATTGTCAGAATAGTGGCTGGTACCTAATAAAAGTAACTTAATTATTTATTATGGTCCGGTTTAACTGCTAGCTACGTCCTATGGGTTTCAGTTAGGTAAACTTCAAGATATTGATTAGTACTATTAACTGCTCAATTGAACATTAATTGTGTCAGTAGTCAGTGAATTCTTAAACTTTCTGCGACTGTACAGGTGTTCCAGAAGTGTGGGGTCAAAGTTAAAAGTGGTGTTGTGTGGCTGTTTAATACGGTATAATAGTGGTATAACAGCTCTACAGAACACCATCCATAAATATGACCACACACTTATGGTACACCCTGTATATTATTTTTTGACATGATCTATCTAGACTCTAGATAGCTCATGGTAGTTTCACGAGAGACAGATATAAGGGTATAACGATCAGACGCGTAACTCAGAAGTTACGCACCGACAAAACATGTTATTTATTTTTAAGTTTTTCGATCTGCAATTTTACACTTTAGTAACATTGAAAGTAAGTGAAGGAAAGTGGAAATAACAGATAAGAAATGAACTTGAATTTAAAAGAGCCAGTTTTACAACCTACACGATACAAAATTTAAATTATGATCACAATCTTTTGTGTGCATTTTTTCCCACTGAAAATGTAAAGATTTCTGCGCTAAATATTATTTTGAAGAATAAACAAAACAAAGACAGTTCTTTGTACACAAAGGCGGATAATACTTTAACTGTCAGATAATTCTTATCACATAACATTATCCATGAAAACGTTCGCAGACAAAATAATACTAATGTTATCTATATATGCTTATGTTTCGGCAAAAATAACAATGTTTACTTAGCATTATGTGTGTGTCATAGCGAACTTTCCGCGATTTTCTGAAGAGGTGCGGTAAAACAACTATTTGAACAACTATCAATATGTATAAAATTCTTACGTTACTGAGTGACTGACAGACAACGCACTACCAAAATTACTGGTCGCAGAAAGCTGAAATTTGGCATGTAGGTACATAGGTTCCTTGGGGAGTGTAGGGGAGCATTAAGAGAGGATTTCCCGAAGTTTCTACGGGAACCGGCAAAAACGGGATACTTTTGCGCGTACCAAGTCGCGGACAAAAGCTACACTTAGTAAGTTATAACAAATGACATGACTTAGATATTTAATATTTAAAACTTCAGTGTTTTACACGGATTTTAGGACACGGCGTATTATAAATAAATAAGAAAATAAATCAATAAATCAATAAACCAATAAATCAATAAATCAATAAATCAATAAATCAATAAATCAATAAATCAATAAATCAATAAATCAATAAATCAATAAATCAATAAATCAATAAATCAATAAATCAATAAATCAATAAATCAATAAATCAATAAATCAATAAATCAATAAATCAATAAATCAATAAATCAATAAATCAATAAATCAATAAATCAATAAATCAATAAATCAATAAATCAATAAATCAATAAATCAATAAATCAATAAATCAATAAATCAGTAAATCAGTAAATCAATAAATCAATAAATCAATAAATCAATAAATCAATAAATCAATAAATCAATAAATCAATAAATCGATAAAAAAAATCAATAAATCAATTAAAGTCACCCATTTTAGGTACTGCATTATATTATTTTATACTTAAATAACACCTATTATAAGCTAACCAGCTTTCAAGTCGTCGCGTTTCTGGTCTAATTCCGACCTCCTATCTTCGAAGGCTTGCGATTTTGTGCCTGCTACTCCTAAATCGTGCGGCAATGTCGCATCTGTACATGTATATATTTTGAACAACCTTGAGGCAAATAAACTGCCACGATTTCGTTACCCTTCCTGGAGTTCAGAATAGAAGATACATACGTATGCATCGTATAAGTAGGTACTCGTGATCTGTTGTAAGAAGTACCTTAAACGTGTCATTATTAAGTTTCCGTCAACATTCATGGGAAAAAAATGTACATTGTAATCATAATTCGGTCGTGTGCGAACATTACTCATGCTTTTTAGGGTTCCTTCTCAAAAGACGCCTCGGAACCTATAGGTAACTATTTATGCAATCGCGTGTTTTTAAATGATATCTACAAAATTGCCTTAGCAACAATGTAATATGTAAATTAATATTTATTACTTTGCTATCGTTGACTTTATCAGCAAATGTTTTGCTGATAAAGTCAACGATAGAAAAGCCTTGGAGTAAAAAATCGTGTACATTTTTATAAACACACAAAATCTTCAGACGTTCTTATCACTGTTTCACTAAGTTAATATAAATATAAATTCAATACATATGTAATGGTATACTCGGATGGAGTAGGTACCTCTGTTTTGTGTTTTAAAGTAACTTCATAAGTATATACCTTTTTTTTATGGATGGGAAATCATCTAATGACTCCTTCCGCTCTGGGTGTAGCGGGAGGGAGTGTCAGACTCTTATTGACTAAAACCCCTCCGTTTTCCTCCTAATGTCCTTTGCATTCCAGGGCCGCGGTGACTCTTTCGAACAACATCCGCAACCCTGGCAGGCTCTGGCCCTAACGGGCCGTCTACTATGCTGACATCTCTTTGAGGCGCGCGTAGAACACACACAACGCGCCGTCGACCCGGGACTTAAGTACAGTACCCAAGGGCCGATTTTTCAATCGTCAGATAACGTTAACTAGAAGGATAAAATATTAGGTCTTTACCTATGAAATTGCCGTTCTGCAGTACTGGCCATTTCAAATCAAAATAATTTTTGTTTGGCTAAGAATTCTAATTTCAAATTAATTTTATTTTAAAAACATGGTTTTTTTTTTCCAAACGTAGTCATTTGTTTATTGATTAGTGTTTCATTTTCATCGCATTTCAATCTTTTTCGTCATCATGGATACGTTAAAAATTCGAGTAATTATGGAATATGAGTACCGTCGTGGCAGCAACGCGGCACAAGCGGCACGCAACATCAACGACGTTTACGGAGCTAACACTACAAACCAACGCATCACCTGTTATTGGTTTGCTCGCTTTCTTTCTGGAAATTTCGACCTGAAAAATGAACCTCGCGGTCGTCCGAAGACTTTGGTCGACAATGACGAATTAAAGGCGATTGTGGAAGCTGATGATACACAATCTACGGCTGAATTAGCAGCAGCTTTCGACGTTAGCGTCAAAACAATATTGGTCCATTTGCGTCAAATTGGCAAGGTAAAAAAGCTTGACAAATGGGTGCCCCACGAACTCAATGATCGCCAGCGCGAAGTACGCGTCGAGACGTGTGAAGGAATTTTGAACCGCATTGTTACCTGCGATGAAAAATGGATTCTGTTTGATAGCCGCAAGCGCTCAGCAAGTTGGTTGGATCCTGGTGCAGCACCTAAACAATGCCCTAAACGAAATCTTACCCCTAGAAAAGTGATGGTCACTGTTTGGTGGTCTAGCGCCGGTGTGATTCATCACAGCTTCTTACCAAACGGGGTGAGCATTACTGCAGATGTGTACTGTGAAGAACTGAACACAATGATGGAGAAGCTGGCACATCTCCAACCATCATTGGTCAATCGCTCGTCTCCGCTGCTCCTGCACGACAACGCGCGACCTCATACTGCACAGCAGACGGTCTCCAAGTTGCAAGAACTGGGGTTGGAAGGTCTCCGTCATCCGCCCTACTCACCAGACCTTGCGCCTACAGACTACTACTTTTTCCAGAATTTGGATAACTTCTTGGCGGGAAAAAAATTCAATACCCGAGAGGCAGTACAAAATGCCTTTGAAGAATTTGTTGCCTCCCGTCCAGCTGATTTCTTTAAGAAGGGCATCAATAAACTGCCACTGCGTTGGCAAAGATGCATTGATTGCATGGGTGTTACTTCGATTAATACAAATAAAAAATACATGCAAAAAATTCGTTTAAATTTTTTCATACAAAACGGCAATTTCATAGGTAAAGACCTATTATATGGCCGTTTCAGAATGTAATTATTATTTTTCATACAAAAGCTGTCAAAACGCGGCATTTACAAGTACTCCTAAAACAAATGGCTTACTATTTATCCCGGAGACATAGATGATTCCTGTGGGACAGGCCACAGAAGCAAAGCCACAGGATAAAACTGTGTGTTAGTATTTACTAAACTGCCAAACTAAACCATAAACAAATCCTCTAAAAACAGCACAGTAAATTCAGACTAATTAACAGGTCAATCTTGGCCCAACACCCGAGGCCACTGCCAACATTGGCAACACTGCTCTTGACCCATATATTTCGTATAAAACATTTGTTAGGTCTGGGACCGCGGTCCGCGCGGTATCGCCACGTGGTGTTAAGAGGTTATGTGGTGGCCTTCAGGTGTATAAATAACATTTGGTTATGTATAGCAATACATAATAGAAGTGTGGTGTGAGGTAACTGGTAGTAAAAAGTTTTGATGGAATTGTTTTGAGATATGGCTTGGTGTTGAGTAGGTAGATTACCTAGTTGAAACTGGTTTTGCTTTGAACGTTTAGAGGTTTTTTGAAAATATAGATAAAAACTCTCAGATATAGATAAAAACAAATACCACTATATGTACCTACATTTGTTTCTAAGTGGAAGCTTTCTTTAAATTTAATTTTAACCTTGAAAATATTCTATTATTTTTTTATCCCTGGCTGGTTGGTACTTACTCAATAAAATTGTACCTATCCCTATCTGTTAGCGTCCTTTCTTTCATTCATTCACAATTCCTTTGTCAGTTTTTGAAGCAAACACATCTCAAACTAGCCACAGAATTTTGTAAACATCCAATTGCACAGATTACTGTAAATAATTTATTATACAAAACACATAGGTAATCGATTAAAGGTAAGCGAGAGGAACGGAGCCGTGGGAACACCGATTGTAATTACACTACATCGAAACAATTTACTCGAGAAGTCAGAAATCGATTTATATAATTACACTTTAATTAACTGTATCATATTATATTGGAAAATAAATAAACGCTGTTCATTAAGTATTTAGCTGGAAATCTTAGTGTTCATTTACTGCTCAAGAAGAAAATGTCGCCTACCTAATAAATCAAAGACTCATGAGAAAATTAATTTGAAAGTTTATTACGAAAGACGTAGGTACACTGGTAGACATTGGTGTACCTTACCTCTAAAACGCGCGTCAACGGCGCGTTTAAAAAACGTGGTGTGCACAGGCCCTAAGGGTCACACCTCTAAGCAGTCTTGAACTCTTTGAAGTCTTGACTCTCTTCTAAACTTGAATTCGTCAATGAGCTGTTAGTAGGTATCATCACTGTCGTAGAATTTTGTCAGTTGACACAGGCAACTCTTGTTGAGATGTGGCCCGCAGAGGCGGGCCGACCAGCCGGGGATTACGGAAGTCGCATATGTTCCCGCGATCCCCGGCGTAGTGGATGGAAGATGGAACACCGGGGTGGTTTTAGTCAGTAAGAGTCTGACAGACCCCTCCGCCCGCCGCAGGGCGGAGGACATCCATGAGGATTTCCCACCGTAAAAAAAAAAAAAGGCAACTCTTGTTGCCTGACGCGTTAAATGTGCAGCCGATCAATTTATTAAACATATCAAAGTGAAGGCTTAGGTGATTACATGGATTGACAGCTCACTTTGTGATCACTTCACCCAAGCCTTCACTTCGACATGTTTACAGAATCGCATTGCTGATATCGCTCAGCAGTGCTGTGCAAACCTTTCACTGTTAAAACTTAAAGAAGGGTTTCAGAGCAAGGAACTGTCAATCCGTGCTCTGTGCATCGTCACTGGTGAATGACAGCTCATTTCACATATTTACACGGTGAGATAATTCCAGGCCGGCTGTACCACCGGTGAAACTCACCCTTAATTAGATTCTAAGCTCATTTATGTCTGGTTCCTAACACCAATTAAACAACACAATAACTACTGAATTTCCTTCTTGATTACCTAACTACCTGTACCAACCTTGGAAATGCATATCAATATTATCAGAAACCGGTAAACTGGTTTACAAAACATGCCGTTCCTTAATAGAGATTCGTTTCCCAATAAGTAAAGCAAAATTACCGACCACTATAATCTTAGTCATCATTATTCTCTCCTCTAGCTCTTTTTCCAATTTATTTGGGTTTGGAGGAGTCTTCTTTCATAGTCAGCTAGGAAACAGCGGCCTCATCTAGTCTAAAAACGACCAAAAAGATTGACGTGTAATAGAGTTATTTACAACCTACTTACAAAATAAATATCATTTATCATACTTCTCTATTAGTTGTCAGCTCAGCAGTTCAAGCAGCTCGTTTGTGGAATGCATAACCCATGATAATATGTAGATGTGAGGCGTGCTCAAACGCTACCGTACGTTTAAAAAATGGTAAAGGAGCATTGCCTCTCACTATAATTTTTCTTCTCCTTTCCCAATTGACATTTATTAGTATATTATTTAGTATTGTATGTATTTATTTTATATTACTATGTCTAATTAAGGTTATTTATGATGTGTGTATACTGAACGCCCTAAATCTAACTTCTTTCGTTCAGTTCATCCAGAGATTGCCGTGCGCGATAAGACCGCCCATTGTACACTTGTTTTTATAAACGTTTTTCCTGTGATTGTTACGAGGTGTACAATAAAGCATATGATAAATAGTCACTAATCTCTTCATTACAAATTATGTCCCATCTGTAAGTGTTTCAAATGCCCACTTACCTGCACCCACGATAGTCTAAAAATGCCATGACACCGTTATAAACGTGGCCACTTACTAAGCCCAAGTAGTACCTATAGCTGTGTTATTGTACCATCTACAAGAAAAGAGGAATTCTTCCATTCCGGCTTATCATTCTTCCACACAATCCATCCGTGGTTTCTTTGGCCCAATGTCGTGAGTTTCCTCGATAGACATAATCTTCTTCCCAACACTCCTCTTTGCAACTTGATTTTGTACAAGATAAAGAATTTACGAATATAAATTAGTCGACATCGCCTTATCGACTGAATAAACTACGCACAAAACACTCTGTCGATGTGTGGGTGTGACGTACGATAGCGATAGTGTATGTGTGCGTAGTCAAAGATTATGTGGAGTTTGTAAATAAGACGGGGGAGTAGGTTCAGAACAGATGTGATTTTAATCACGTGTTTTTTAAAGAAGTTGCGATAGTAAAACACATTTTGATTGTTGAATATTTTCTTTTGAGGGCTCCATCCTTTACATTTTTTATTTAACTTTTTTATTAAATATAATATTTTTGGCCCAGTATTCAGCTACGGTAACACCATCCGCTGACACAGCCATTAGGTCCTCACATCATCACATGTGCATGTTGGGTTGCCATCTTTTTTTGAAGGAAAAATAGTTTTTTAGAAATTATTGATAAAATAGTACCTTCTGTTGGAAATTTTAGGAAAAGAAGCGTTCCATGTTCCATGTTTTTATTTGTATGGCACAAAATTAACAAACACGTAGATGTTTAACGAATGACAGACTTACCCTGTCAGGGCATTTGGTTTTGCCCGGCTATCTACAAAAGCGGAAAAGATAAATGCTAGGCCTTGATCTCTGCGGCTTGATGTTTGTAATGTACTTAATCAAATTGTTTAAATACCTGCTTAGGTCACGTTTCAAGTAAATGTGAAAACCGGCTTACAAAGTTTCAGTACCTATTTACTCGTACATAAGAATCGTTTTGCCATGAGTAAGTTACCTACTAGCTTACATAAGACATAACAACATCATTATACCTACCTACACCAGTTACCTCAAGGTCACCGCAAACAAAGCCACAACAACAAAGTGTCGTATCTCTCTCATAATCTATGCTTGTTTTGATGTAGCTCGTCCATGTGTGACGTGTTTACATTACACGAATCGCGTGTGTGTGCGTTTAGCTGGTAAACGTATTTATTTTAGGCATCGACTACACCCGGTTCAGTCCTCCTTGTCTTTCTGATCGACCAACAGTGTCAGTGTTTTGTGAAATTGGTAAAGAAAAGTTTGGAAGATGTCAGCATCACCTATTGCAAGACAAGCCACCAATGTTCAGGCCATCCCCTCGAGGAGGGTCCTTATTACAGACCCCTCGCAGATGCCTGATGTCTACTCCAGCACTCCTGGAGGCACTGTCTATTCTACCACTCCTGGAGGTAATTGAACTTCTACTTAAATTTAATTGGGTCGTATAACAATTGAGACAATTAGATAAAAAGCGGACGGCCTCGTTTGTAATCTGTGATAGCATAACGCACCAAAATTATCAGACCGATTACATTGGCAGCAACCGTAACATAAAAGAAGAATAAAATATCTTCATAATAATGCCCAAGTCCTAAGGTTCAACAGCCTGACAACTAGTGAGAATTAATGAATTATACAGACGGTCTAACAATAGTAGCTAAGGATTATGTACGAGTACACAAACCGCCAAGCGTAGCTCAAACAATAATATTCTCTTGCCAACATTTTCTTGGATAAAGGGAATTATGGATGTAAACTATGTCCAATGGAGTAATGGTATATACGTACACCTTCGTCGTGAGTTGTAAAACTAATTTTAAAAGCGGCAATGAACTTAATATTGAGCTCAATTATTGTTGATTAGCAACCTTGTCAACCATTCCGATAAATTAGTATAAAGCCACGTATTATTCAGTATGAATGAACTCTAGTCATTGTTGTTTAAAAACAAACTGATTAGTGGGACTAATTACGCCTATTATGATAGTAATTTTCTGTCAAACTGCGTACCTAATGGTTGATAAGCAAATGTATTTAAAATACCTTTAAAAACAACTACCTATTCTTTTATCGACGGAATTAATAGGAAATAAAGAGTTAGCGTAGCGGTATATAGAATACCGAGATGAAATCTCTAGGGTGTAGCCGTGTCCTACCAGAGTTGCGGAATTTGTTCGAAAGAGGCAAAAAGCAAAGGGCATCAGGAGGAACACGTATGGGTTTTAGTCAGTTAGAGTCTGACACTCCCTCCCGCTCCGCCCAGAGCGGAAGGAGTCATTTAATGATCCTTAAAAAAAAGCAAAAGTGTAGCCGTGTAGGTAGGTATTTTAAATATATCATACTATCTTCTACAAATGCTGGACCCCTAATCTATCAAAAGATATCCAAGAATACTGAAGGTTACATCAAAACATTTATATATAATCCAGCTACTAAGAATGCTACTTATTTCAAAACAAGATAATCCGTGCCTTTGTGTAACCTCTCAGATAACAACAACGTAACTTATTGTTTATATTATCACATAAAAACATTTATTACGACCATAAATTATAGTTATTTATTATACCACAGCCTACACAAACAGGTAAAGTAAAGTGGGGTTTAGCAATCTAAACTGGGAGCGTCAATTTAGTTTGTACCTTATACAAACTAAATTGACGCTCCCAGTTACAAATTCAAACCACTTGTGTATATGGTAAAACTAAAATAAGGGACTAGCTTAGGTCATCCAATCGAAACTAAATAATATAAGCATTATACCTACTTAGGCGACCTATTTAAATTTCAGAGAGTCCATGCATGTACCTACATAATAAATTGGTGAAGTAACTCTTTATGAGGGAAAAAAACTGAAGGCAAAAGTTGGGAATTTAAAATGTTACATTCAGATTTTAGAGATCGTGTATGTCAATTCTTTCATGGACTAACTCAGGGCAAGCTAAAATCACAATTTAGATGTACCTATTCAATTCTAAAAAGGACTAACTCGAGACACAAATTCCTACTTCCGTGGCCCAAGTGCCGAATTGAGTACCTACTATAAATTGGGAGGAACCATTGAGCTAAATAGAGTTAAATTCAGAAACTTCCTAACCTAACAATACATTGAAAACGTGACTCTATTACGTAAACACGCCACATGGCGATAGTAGTACTGTGTTTGTTAGTTATATAACCACTTGGCAACCAGTCGGATACAATCGAACGTTTGTTTTCGATAATGGAACAACTATGTCCACTTACGCTTGTTTTCATTACCACTAGGCGACACCTATGTGAACACAGGAACACACTGATGGATTGAGAACTCTCAGCGCTAAGTTGAGGGTTGAAATTCCATTGCCGTCTAGTGTTAGTTGCTGGTTGGACACAATCATTGTTGATTTATTTATCTGTGGAAGTTTTTTCAATAATATTTATTATTAATTTATACAGATTGTATCTTGTGAAATAGAATTTATATAATCTGATTTAAATATTGTTTACCTTCTTTTTTTTTCTACATGTCATTTTAATAATCGTAAACATATTTCCATATCGTTGTTTTTGTTATTGGATACCAAAACTAAGATAAAATGTCAGGTCTTCGTCATACTCATTAATACACAAATCTGAATACATAATATCATTATGTAAATGAAGCAGAATATCGATGTTTGTTATTAAATTCAAGGAAATAACGATAAGCGCTATCGACGATAATTTAAAAATCAATTTCAATGTTATCTCCATATTTTTCCTTGACAAATCATTACGACGTTTCATTAATGCCCTGTAAGACCATTGAAAGCGAAGTCCTCTAGCTCTAAGGAAGCGCTTGTGTATGCTTCAAGCGGCTTAGTGGTCATTACGAACCAACTTATCTCCAAAATCAAAGTGATGCTGGAAATGTCAAAAGACTTATGGTTTTGAAATATTTAGGTAGAGGTAGGATGTAAATCATTCAGACGTAGAAACTACAGAATTTAACAGTAGAGATTACAAAATTTGGTATGCCCTACTCAGGTATACCCTAGAGACCTTGACTTTATTTTACTTAGTACTAAAAATGTTGAAATATAATATTGAAATTGTTGTAGGTACGTATTTATTATATTGCCTATCATAGATTATCAGGGTTGTTATGGTTCTGATTTCAAATACTTCGAAGGCTCTAGAAGTCTTTGCCTGACTAATTGTTGTCTTTTTAAGCGACTTCAAAAAAGAAGAGGTTCGACTGTATGGATTTTTTTAAATGTAATTTTTATGTTAACCGTTTTCTTCGCCAATTGTGGCACATTTTTTTCTGTACTGTACGCACGTTACTCTTAGCCCCAGTGTGTAGTCAAAATACTTAAACAAAGGTTATTTTTGGGTTATACTATTCTTTCTAAAAAACCATGACAGAAATATACTTTCCCACTATTCTAAAAAGTGTAGACGTTCCGGTCTTCTTAATCGACTTCAAAGGAGGAGGTTCGTTCATATATCGGTTACAAACTTCTCTTTGCCAACCTTGACTATTTTATTTACTTAATTTGTTATCGAATACTCTTGTCAATAAGTAATCTGCAAGGACTCGTTCCTCGTAAATATTGTAGCAACTATGTAAACAACCACTTCGGTAGTGAGGAACCTAGTGGATACTATGTTTGATAATTTTTTTTTGAAAAAGACTGTCAAATCAGTTGGTCTTTGGCCAAGAACCAGCTAGGAAACCATTTCAGAGTCCCTTGAGGCGGTTTAGAAACTCTGACACTAGGGTATGTGGGGTCGTTTAGACCTTACTAACTACACGAAGAAGAATATTAGTAATTTCCATACCTTTAATTTTTATTTGCGTGATTCTGTATTTTGGAAATCTATATCAAATCAATTGCCGCATGTACGAAAGCTTAAACAGCTCGACTGATTCATCTGATCATCGTTAGTAATTGGCCGAACAAGCTTTGTAAGATTTTTTTATAAATGCCGCCGGAAATTAAATTGCACCACTGCGAAGCCGGGTTGGGTCGGTAGTAAATTGACGACACGGTTGGCGCAGTGGTTGAGCGATTGGCTAATGTGTCGCGGGTTCGATTCCCGCACGGAACAAATATTTGTATGGCCTACAGATAGTTGTTCCGGGTCTGGCTGTTTGTGAATGTGAGTTTGTGTGTTTGTAAACGCACCCACGATACAGGAGAAATTCCTAGTGTGAGGCGTAGTTTTCTAAAAAAAAAATAGTAAAGAGAATCGAATATTTAGATATACACATTATGTTTATTAAAAACAGAATTGATAGTCAATCGAATTCATCAATTTCTCTGATATTCGCCAATCCTTTTATAATCAAGAACATAATGTAAATATAAGTAAAGTTTAATTAATACAGGTACTGAAAAAGATGTGCTAAAAGCTACCACCTTACGTACTCTACATAAAATATTCCAAACAACGCAAACTCATAATATCATAACATTGACTCGCGGAAGTGCCGAAATAGATTTGGAACATAATATTTTCGCCGTGGCTACGCGGCTGTTGACTGTTTTCCTCGTAAAATAATTATGTATTATGTCTAATGAATGATATAATAGATTGAACGACTTTGAACTTTGCGAAATGTTTATGAATAGAATGTAATAAATCTGAATACTTACCTTTAACCGACTTCTAAAAAAGGAGGAGGTTCTTAATTCGGATGTTTGTATTTTTTTTTATGTTTGTTATGGATGGGAAATCATCAAATGACGTCTTCTGCTCTGGGTGGAGCGGGAGGGATTGTCAGACTCTTACTAAAACCCATCCGTGCTCTTCCTAGTGCCCTTGCGTTCCAGGGCCGCGGTAACTCTTTCGAACTAAATCCGCAATCCTGGCAGAAATCTGAATACCAACACGTTGTTTGTATTATAGGTTCAGTCATTCAATTAGGCATCTATATTTAAAAAATGGTAATGTATGTGTTTATGTGTACTTTAGATACCATTTTTAAATAAGTGATTTTTAGGGTTCCTACCTTCTTTGGAAAACGTAACCTTGTGATATCTTTTCGTTCGTTTGTCACAGAGGTTTTTATCGAGATATACGAAACGCGACGCAAAGTTTCATCTTGAATAATTTTAATGTTTGGATGACG
Organism: Melanchra persicariae; assembly: GCA_947386135.1. Classification (NCBI taxonomy): domain Eukaryota; kingdom Metazoa; phylum Arthropoda; class Insecta; order Lepidoptera; family Noctuidae; genus Melanchra; species Melanchra persicariae. The sequence goes on from OX376664.1 coordinate 15,224,799, forward strand.
TACACGCAGATCGCAATTCACAGACAATAGATTGACGAAAAAGGACCTCTATTTTCAAGAGCTTCTAAATTGTTTAGGATTTTTGATATTAATTTCTTCTGTTTCCTTATTTCCAGGTACGAGGATAGTATACGAGAGATCGTTCATGATGTCGCTACGGCAATCTCCGATCTCTCAAACCCCACCGAAGTGTGCGTTACCAGCCGCTCTGCTGAAGAACCCCAACTCCTTCCCTAATGTCATACAACCGTCTGCAGCACAGAAGGCACGCTCCAACTCAATCTCATTCGACGAGTCGCAAGAAACCTTCAGCATGGATCTCTAATAGCTTTAAGTCATTACAAAAACTTATACTTTATCGTACAATTTCTTGAGTAAGTTCCATATTGTGTCCGCTTACTTTATGTCTCTTTCGTACCATAAGTGTCTGTTTTGTTTAACTTAGGACCAGCGGGCCTTCCATGACGTGTTAAAACGTCAGTCGTTCGAGCGATAGAGCTATATAGGGTGTATAGCTCCATCCCTCGTTCTCGCTCGAACGAGTGACGTTTTAACACGTCATGGTACGGCCCCAGGACATTAAAATAGCAACTGTTTTAATACATCCCGGCCTAAGTGGTTACTTTTAAGTTAGCTTTAGCGTCTAGATGCGTGACTGAACATTATGATGCGTTCAAAACGCGGTCCTTTGCCACGCCCGCCAAAAATATCTACTTACAATAAAAAATATAAAATACAAATTAAAAATACTTATAAAAAAATATAATCAATTCTTAATGGAATGGATGAGTTTGTAATAGTATGAGACCAAAAATGTATTTATTGTTGAAAAAAGTGGCAAAAGATAAATTGTAAATAATTGTTAGTTTTATGCGTGTAACGCACACTGTAGGTGCTTAGTATTTTTTTTTAATATTAAAAGCAAGTGCCATTACCTGGAAGTTAATTCTAGTGACATAGTTTCCTTCCTACTGGTGTTGCTGACATGTTATGAAATCTCAGATTTTTAATATTGTCTGTGGATTTTAGACGAAAATCGGTCACAGATTGTTGAAATCTTGTAAGTCAAATTGTATTATTACGGTAGGAATTAATTGAAGTTTCAATTGTGGCTATACAAAGCTTTCTGACATACTTTGCGGGTATTTTAAAACTTTCAGGTTTTAGGATGCTGCATCGAATTTTAGTCTGACTTTATTGACTTAGTCGCCTTAGTTTATTGACTTTTACTTATTGAAATGTTGTTCCAAAGCATTTAATATGTCTGTATTGATGGACCAGTCCATTATATCTCTTGTTAAATGTAAGTGGGTGTTTCCACGACTATGGATGCTTTCAGTATACTTAGTGTATGTATACTATGTTGATATTACGATATACTGGATAACGTTTTTTCCAGTGCGCAAACTTTGAGAACCACTTATGCCCATGTAAATGAACAACTTGCCCCAAGAAAGCCATAGACAATTCCAAAAAAAAAAATTTGAACTTCCCATACAAAATTGTCATCAACTGACCACAATTTGTATGGGAGACTCAATTTTTTTTTTAGGAATTGACTATGGCTTTCTTGGGGAAAGTTGTTCATTTACATGGGCAGAAGTGGTTCTTAAAGTTTGCGCACTGGAAAAAAAAATACCCAGTATATACGACTGCCAGTATAATAATAAATGCAAATAAAATGTTTAAATTTTATTTTTGATTGTTTAATTTTACCTTTGCTACCGATCACGATCTACACTCAAATAAAGCTGACCGCATAGTGGGAGTTTTTTGACGTAACTGCTCGATTACGTTAACGTTCGCATACGTTGTAAAAATTGTATAGAAAAAAAATGTTTTCCATTATCGTAACCAGATGGCGCTTATTCAGACAAATTGACGTTTACGCTAAAAGCTCGCACTTAGGCCATAGATGACCTCGCAGCAGATCGCTATGGGTGCCTAATATTCAAAGAGTGTACCCATGTCCGCCAATGTAATTAAGATTGCCATGCTACTAGCCCAATTAGTACCTACCTACGTCCACTGAAGAACATGGGCCAGGAGCCTCCCCTTTAAGAGCGTTTACGCGCTACGGCATTTCATACAAACTTTCAAGTCCTTATTTTTCGATATGAATGAACCGATTTTAATTAAACTTGGTATGCATACGCCAGTGAGGGAGAGAGAGAGAGAGATTTTAAGTTTTCTATAGAAAATGAAAAATCACTATATCCCTCCTGAACTCTTATTTGAAAATATGCACATTTTTATGGTTGGGAAATCATCAAATGACTTCAAAACCTAAGTGTCCTTTGCGTTCCAGGGCCACGGTGACTCTTTCGACAAAATCCGGAACCCCGGCGATGTAGGTACCTACTGTATTCATACTCCTGAAGTTTTTTGAAAGGGTATTTGATAAGCAACAACAACAAAATTCCTACTACATACTAGAACCGACTGTTTCCATATTATTGATAGGTTCACGTTTGACCACTATCTCACCCGATTGTAAGGCTATGATGTGGTCGACGATGGAGCACGCTTGCCTAGAAGTAATTCACTTTTCACGACCACCTTACACCTATAGGAAACACAGACTCCGGGCCATCCTAACGAGCTATTCCATAACTTCTCAATAAACCGTAAGAGTAATTCATCAACTCGTCCCACGTGCCTACGGCACATTTGGGACGAGTTGCAGAAAATCAAAATAAATAATATTTTCATTCTGCAACTCGTCCCACGTTTATTTTTGTGTGGAACTTTAAACTTTATCAACGTTTGGTACAGTTAATAAGACAAGATAAAACATTTTTTTTTTAATTTTTACTCTTTACTTTCATTTTGATCATAGCTAGATTATTTAAAATATTAAAAAGTCGGTACCTACTAAATAATATTTTTCTAGAACAAAAATGTATTGTTTCATTTTATAAGCAAACTCACAAGTTCAAGGTAGGTACCTAAGTATAACCCTCAATTATTATCAGGTAAGTAAACAATGGTTACAGAAACCGGGCATTAAGTTTCACGTAATAGATGGCGATTATTGCGCTAATATGCGATCGTCGCGGAAAACCAGAACAAGGGTCTCAAGTCCAAATTTGTAAAAACATAATTTAAAATAAAAAAAAAAAAAAATTTCGCTCATTCCTACATCAATCAACTAACTTTTTTTTGGCATAATCTGACTGAATCCTTCAACTGTGCACGATTATTTAGCATCATCATCTGCCTAGCTTTTTCCCAACTACACTTCTGGACACATCTATTGGCCCACCTTGTATTTTCAGTTTCGTTTGGTCCTAGCTAAAATTTTATATTAGGTCGAGCAAAAAGTTTTTATGCAGTTTTGAACCTGGCACATTCACAATTTCATTCAATAGTCTTTTTTTGAATTTCGAACACAGAATTTAAAGAAACAAAAGACAATTTGGAGCCTGTTTGTTGATATCAAACAATCGAATATTAAGAAAACTTGGTTTTATTGGTTTACTTGGATTTAATTCTTGAAAAAGTGATTGATATCTTTGGTTTTGCAACAAACATTACTTATTCTTAACATTAAGGTGAGGTTCTATCAATAATCTATGGATACTTCACCTGAAGTCGCCGCCCAAGCTGTGGCACTTATTCAGGCCGGACACAGCCAAAGAAACGTGAGTGCTCAACTTAATTTAAGTCGATCTGCGGTCCGAAACGTTTATCGGAGGTACCTAGAGACTGGCGGCTTTGTTCGTCGCCAAGGAAGGCCACGATCTCGGGTCGCAACTGAAAGGCAGGATCGATTCATCGTGACGACCAGCTTGAGAAATCGTCACCTTACCTCCATTGAGATACAAAACCAACTTCGCGACTTCCACGAAGTATCTGTGAGCGCTCGAACTGTTCGGAGAAGGTTAAAAGAACGCGATATGGTACCACACAAGCCAGCTAATAGGCCCAAACTAACGCGAGCCCACCGAACAGCGCGCCTTCATTTCGCACGCAGTCATTTAAATTGGACACAGCAAGATTGGAGCCGTGTACTCTTTTCTGATGAGTCTAAAATTGTGTTACATGGCAATGATGGAAGGAAGAAGGTCTACCGACGTAAGGGAGAGCGTTTCGCACAATGCTGCTTTGAAGAGAGGGTTGCTTATGGCGGTGGCTCATGGACTGTCTGGGGCGGTATATCCGCGAGCGGCAAAACTCAACTTGAGGTTGTTACACGACCACGGCTGCCAACATTAAATGCTGAAAGGTACATTCGTGAGTGCTTAGAACCTCACGTGATACCATACGCGGACTATGTGGGCCCAAATTTCCTTTTTATGCATGATAATGCAAGAGCCCATGCGGCCGGCATCGTCAGGGAATATCTTCGGGATGTGAACATCACAGTTATGGACTGGCCAGCCAGAAGCCCAGACATGAACCCCATTGAGCACATGTGGGACGAGCTAAAAAGACGTGTTAGGGCTCGTCAGCCAGTTGCCCAGACGATGCAGGAGTTGAAAACTGCCATAGAAGAGGAATGGGAGATGATCCCTCAAAATTTCATAGAGCGGTTGATAAACTCTATGCCTAATCGTATGAGAGCTGTGGTAGATGCCCATGGAGGCAACACGCGTTATTAAATTAAACCTTTATTTGATAAAACATGTTTTTTATTCAAAAATCAATTGCCTTTTACAAGGCGCATATCCGACTTGTTAGGCGTAGCTCCATGTCGTATGGTATTCTGAATTCAAATTTAAAACAATACGATCGAAAAAGATGGTAAAATGTATCAGGTTTAAAACTGCATCAACAGTTTTTGTTCAATCTAGCAATCATATTTCGGTAGGGGCCATCGAAACCTAAACTCTAAGGTGGGCCAATAGATGTGTCCAGAAGTGTATATTGGGGTCGGCTCCCAGTCAAACCGAATTCAACTAAATACCAGTATTTAACGTGGAGCGGCTGCCTACCCACAACCCATTAACTGGATAACACGGTACTTCTTGTTAACATGTTATCAGAGGCACGAAGGAATCTCGGTATGTTAAAATGGTCAGCCATCTACAGGCCACCTCGGCAAGCATTGTTTAACCTTAATATCAACCCTTGCGGCTGTTATTATTAAGTCATGAGCATCCAGTCTCCTCATTCCTCTGTACGTACAATTTTTTCGACATCCATGCGAACGAAGTCGCGGGCACAGCTAGTTAATTATAAGACAGTCATAATTAAAGAGTTCCTAAGAATTATTTGTAGCTTATTTCATTTATTATTACAAAAGTTAATGATAAGTTCTAGAAAACCTTAGTTTCAGTTATAATTTGATTGTTAAATGTTTTGCAATTTTGTTGATTACTTTGAATACTATTTAATATTATATTAATACAACTGTATTTATGAATATAATTATCTTTATTACTATTGTTCATTTAAGAACTGTAGGGTTTACGAGAAAAACTCGTTTTTATAATGTGATTATCTAATAATTATAAGACTCAAAGAAACTCCAAAGAATTGTTTGTAGTTTTAAGATATAAATCCTAGAAAGCCTTTTCCAGTCGTACTAACACTGTTAAATCTTTTATCTACAATGTATGTAATGTTCCAAATATGATTTCAAAAACGAATGCATAAACACGTACTTTTTTTTCGTGGATAGGTAAAATTAAAAAAAAAAACCATTACAGTTCAACATTTTCCTTCCATTTTTAAACAACTGCATCATAAAATAACTTTTTAATTTTTATAGCACACTTTTTCTTTTTAATTTTTGGCGCGAGCTCATTGACTTATGTCAATGAGCCAGCTTTTATCTTTGTCTATGGATGAGCGCGCTACGCAGTCATTCAAATACGCAATGAGAATATCCGCCATATTGGAACAAACTATTTTTCCACTTATTTTATTTCAACTATATGAGTGAAGATAAAATAGTGTGATAAACCCACACTCGTGTTTTAATAACCCTTTTTATATGGTCGTTGCATAAACTACTATTAAAATGGTTGATTATTATATTTATAAATATTGATCTTTGTGATTGTTAATTACTATCTTTACACCTGTTGATTTCCATCTTTATGACAATTGCTTAGTATTTTATAATTTTAGGTGTATTATTATTAAACTTACATTTATGATTGTTCATTATTACCTCGTGTGTTAATTGGTTTAAAATTTGTGATAATTTAATATTTTTTGTTTATTTGTGACAATGTTGTGATGATTACTTAAATATGTTATGACAAATTCTGTTTTTATTATTATTTCCACACTAACACTTTTGCTACTGATTGTACCTTTTCTCATTTTGGTATAACGTGGGACGAGTTGCAGAATGAAAATATTATTTATTTTGATTTTCTGCAACTCGTCCCAAATGGGCCGTAGGCACGTGGGACGAGTTGATGAATTACTCAACCGTAATATATAGGATTGATATGATTGCTCCCAAAGCAACCTTTATGCAACGGTTAAGCTTTTGTATCAAGATAACGAGACTAAGTCAAAAGCCGACGCTTCCGAGCCTATTACGAATACTACGTATGTACGTCAAAAGCCGACGTTTCCAAGCTTATTACGTGTAGGTACTACCTAGGTACGTTCTGACATGGTTCTAACCGTTCTAACCGACTCTGAATCGCGGTTTATTTGAATTAACATACTAAACGTACAAGGTTTGGGTGGAACTCTCTGCCACATCAGTGTTCTGTATCACGCTAGAAATGTGAAGAAGGAGAGATGAAGGTTTTCAGTCACTCGCTTCCCGTCGGTACTTGGCCTTAGCGTGCAAGCAGCGACTTACAACAATAGGGCACGCTCATTCCGTCGTAGGCCTCATTCATCGTTACATCAAGCGAGAAGGGAGTTCATGTTTGATTAAGAACGTAAATAATTCATTAGGTACACATTACTCTTGTAAGAAGGTACCAATGTTATCGATAATAGCCATGATTTCATAGCCATTGGTAATGGCCATATCGGGCCCAAGGCTATGTAATCTGCGACGTTGTTTATGGGCAGTAAGCGGTGTTGCGGTAGGTCATAAAGTTGTTGTGAACATAGGCCAAGAGTACTTACTGTAGCCATGTTATAAATGGCCTTGTTTAGAAAACGTGCTGAAAATATGTACCTACCAAGAGTTGTTGTGTTTCGAAAACAATTGCTGCAAGTCTGTAACTTTTATTTCTCAGAGGCAAAACTGAGTAATTAATTTGTAGGTACTATAGAAAACTGAAACTTGTTCATCTTAATACCTTTAGGTACTGTTATACCTGCTTACTAACTCTTCTTGTACTTACTTACTTACTCTTCTGGTTAAAATGTTTTGTCATGAAATAACAATAAACGTCAAAATAATGGCAACCAACTGATTTTTTCAGTAGATTTTTTTGACGAATAGTATTAACGTTAACGTAAGTGAATATTGAATATAAAAACTACAACCCCATAGTATTTTCGTTTTATGCGACAACACAATTTGTATCATACAATATTAATATGAATAAGTATACATAGTATACAATTCAAATAAAACATTTTGTGCGAAACTATGAATAATACACTTCTGGACACATCTATTGACCCACCTTAGAGTTTAGGTTTCGATGGCCCCTACCGAAATATGATTGCTAGATTGAACAAAAACTGTTGATGCAGTTTTAAACCTGATACATTTTACCATCTTTTTCGATCGTATTGTTTTAAATTTGAATTCAGAATACCATACGACATGGAGCTACGCCTAACAAGTCGGATATGCGCCTTGTTAAAGGCAATTGATTTTTGAATAAAAAACATGTTTTATCAAATAAAGGTTCAATTTAATAACGCGTGTTGCCTCCATGGGCATCTACCACAGCTCTCATACGATTAGGCATAGAGTTTATCAACCGCTCTATGAAATTTTGAGGGATCATCTCCCATTCCTCTTCTATGGCAGTTTTCAACTCCTGCATCGTCTGGGCAACTGGCCGACGAGCCCTAACACGTCTTTTTAGCTCGTCCCACATGTGCTCAATGGGGTTCATGTCTGGGCTTCTGGCTGGCCAGTCCATAACTGTGATGTTCACATCCCGAAGATATTCCCTGACGATGCCGGCCGCATGGGCTCTTGCATTATCATGCATAAAAAGGAAATTTGGGCCCACATAGTCCGCGTATAGTATCACGTGAGGTTCTAAGCACTCACGAATGTACCTTTCAGCATTTAATGTTGGCAGCCGTGGTCCTGTAACAACCTCAAGTTGAGTTTTGCCGCTCGCGGATATACCGCCCCAGACAGTCCATGAACCACCGCCATAAGCAACCCTCTCTTCAAAGCAGCATTGTGCGAAACGCTCTCCCTTACGTCGGTAGACCTTCTTCCTTCCATCATTGCCATGTAACACAATTTTAGACTCATCAGAAAAGAGTTCACTGCTCCAATCTTGCTGTGTCCAATTTAAATGACTGCGTGCGAAATGAAGGCGCGCTGTTCGGTGGGCTCGCGTTAGTTTGGGCCCATTAGCTGGCTTGTGTGGTACCATATCGCGTTCTTTTAACCTTCTCCGAACAGTTCGAGCGCTCACAGATACTCCGTGGAAGTCGCGAAGTTGGTTTTGTATCTCAATGGAGGTAAGGTGACGATTTCTCAAGCTGGTCGTCACGATGAACCGATCCTGCCTTTCAGTTGTGACCCGAGATCGTGGCCTTCCTTGGCGACGAACAAAGCCGCCAGTCTCTAGGTACCTCCGATAAACATTTCGGACCGCAGATCGACTTAAATTAAGTTGAGCACTCACGTTTCTTTGGCTGTGTCCGGCCTGAATAAGTGCCACAGCTTGGGCGGCGACTTCAGGTGAAGTATCCATAGATTATTGATAGAACCTCACCTTAATGTTAAGAATAAGTAATGTTTGTTGCAAAACCAAAGATATCAATCACTTTTTCAAGAATTAAATCCAAGTAAACCAATAAAACCAAGTTTTCTTAGTATTCGATTGTTTGATATCAACAAACAGGCTCCAAATTGTCTTTTGTTTCTTTAAATTCTGTGTTCGAAATTCAAAAAAAGACTATTGAATGAAATTGTGAATGTGCCAGGTTCAAAACTGCATAAAAACTTTTTGCTCGACCTAATATAAAATTTTAGCTAGGACCAAACGAAACTGAAAATACAAGGTGGGCCAATAGATGTGTCCAGAAGTGTATTATAGTTACTTAAGTATAGTCAAATTTTACATTACGTTACTATAGGCTGTGTAGTCGTCTGTATTGAAAACGCAGGTAAGTATTTATAATACAAGCTTTTTCCCGCGGCTCCGCCCTGGCTTCGGGCCTTAAATTCATTTGAGGTGATCACTTATATACTTATTATGCATATTAGTCCTATTTAGCAATTAGCCCTAGCGTGTCAGCCTGCAAGTGGCCAGACCTACCTAAAAAAAAAGCGGCTCCGCCCGAGTGGATGTCAAAAGCATTCCTGCTAAGCCCTCAGAAGAAAGTATCTAAAGTTTTAGAAATAAGTTCCACATCTATCAACCACGTGGCGCTAGTCCCTAGTCCCTTATTAAAAGCCGTGTAAATCACTCCTAAACTGCTACTGGCCCGAGAGTGACGTCAGACTGGTGAGTAATGGCGTCCCTGCACGCGATGGGATCAGGAACCCGGCGTGAAATGAAGTACCTTGTTACTACTTTGTATGGAATTATTTAGATAAACTACCTATTCCGTTATCATAAGGAAAAGAAGATTGATTGATCATTTCATATAATGTTATATTATTTAATTATATTTTATTTCAAATTTATTGTAATGTTGTTTAATAATTATAATGTAATGTAGTTTGTTGTACCTACGTGTAGTGGAAGCAAAATAGTCAATATGATTTAACATTGTTGTTTTTTTTATGTTAATAATTTATGTGATTTATGTTATGATCCAAAGATCTGTACTTTTGCATGCCGTAAGGTAGAGTGTGTTGGCACTGTTATTTATTGCATTATCGACATCTTAATTTTGTATACCCACATTCATCGCAAAATAAATTATTTCTATTTCTATTTCAAACAACACGTTGGGTCGGCATCACTGGGCAATGGCGGGCCGATACCAGTCGGGGGTGCGCGTGAATTTAATTGTATTGCGTGCCCCCGACTCATGGTAACAGTAGGAACTGTATGGTTTTAGTTGGTAGTAGAACGACAAAACAATCCGTTCTCGCAACAGGGATACCTACTCTCTATGTTGGGAGAACGGATTGTTAAGTCGTTCGTGATAATTTCCCCAAAAAATTTTGTTTTTACTTTGTCTGAAATTACTTTACAAGATACTTATCACGCCCGTAGAAAGAATGGTTGACTATAAATATGAACAGAAGAAAATACGGTTGGGGTGTCAAACCATACGAGAAAATCCATCTTCTGAAGATGTATTTTCTCGTATGGTTTGAAACCACAACCGTATTTTCTTCTCTTCATATAATTATGTAATACTACAGAGTCTATCTATCTACAACTTTAACTATTGGAACGACTCTGAAATCACGAAAAAAAAAATCAGCTGTTTCATACATTTTAGTCGAGTAGGTACCTATTGAACTTTTGTATGAAACAGCTGATTTTTTTTTCGTGATTTCAGAGTTGGTCCCATAGTGAAAGTTGTTCATATTCATGGGTAGAACACCCTGTGAAAATTTGGGCGGTCATTAAAAAATAACCCCGTATATCCGTAGAACTAAAATAAATTATTTTTGGTTGGGAATCCATCAAATTAATGACTTTTCCTGCTTCTGGGCCCACCCACCCCCACCCACCCGTGTTCCTTCAACTGCCCTTTTGCCAGTTTTTTTTTAAACGTGTTATAAATGATATTTATGTTTTACCAGGTAGAATTGATTGTATGTTTGTTTGTTGGAGGTAATCTCTGGAAGTACGTATCTGATGATGAAAATTCACACTAATGGAACGTAACGCTGTCGCTACGCAACCTACTTTTTAACCCGGATTAGGTCCTTTGTGGGACAGGCCTCGAAACCGTGGAAAAGCTTACGACAATAATTATAATTTTACCCATAATAGTGAATTGCAACGACATCTATGATATTCGTTTTGAACTAGTCATCGGCGTAGCGCGTAGGCGTCGTAGCAATCGGCGTAGCTATACCTACGAGTGTCTACGAACCAAACTATGCCTAACCAAACTTGCTAAAAATTTTGCTACAAAAATATGCTCGAAAATTTAATTTTGAAAATGGGTGGGAACCCATCCCACCGGCCCCCTTCTACCATCGGACATCCAGACGCACTGCATCTTACCATCCCTACCTTCTAGCTATTCCACCAATTCGCACTAAGCGTTTCCGAACGTCTTTTATAATGCGCACAGAAAAGGAGTGGAACTCTCTGCCTGCGTCTGTGTTTCCAAAAGCTTACAACCCAAATCTCTTCAAAGTCAGAGTGAACAGGCTCCTTCTGGGTAAGCTCGCCCCATCGTAGACTTTGTCTCTGTCATCTCTGACATAGACTAGAGTCAAGAGCAAACCCATCACTAATATAAAAAAAGACTGCTTATAGGTGCAAATTCCGTAGGTACAATCGACTTGCTTTTTTAAACTCGCCACTAAGAATTCCGTAACACATAAAATCGCATATTCTTTCACAACAGATCTAAATTGGTCTGTTAAACACGCAATTATTACTGTTGAATACACAAAATCAAAGAACATGTGATTAATCGCATGAATTTGTGTGTTACCTACACAATTAGGCTTCACCGCTGTGCAGGTCTCACTTGTCCTTGGGTATTTGACTAGTGTTGATAGTATTTGTCTTCCTAGGTACATTGAAAAGCCAGGGTTGCGGAACTGGTTCGAAAGAGTTACCTCGGCCCTGGAACGCAAAGGGCACAAGGAGGAACACGGATGGGTTTTAATCAGTGAGAGTCTGACACTCCATTCCGCTCCGCCCAGAGCGGGAGGAGTCATTTGATGATGTCCCATTCTTAAAATACCTTTTTTGCTTATATCTAAAAAATAGTAGATTATGCACCCAGGGGATAAAGCAGTGTCTTGTGTCACGGGCGTCATATTGAATCTCGGACGCAATGAAGGATTCGGGAGTTAACTCCCGAGCGTAGCGAGGGAGTTCAGAGTTTAACTCACGAGCGAAGCGAGGGAGTTAATGCAAGAATCCTGAATGCAGCGAGGGATTCAAGCTAGCCCAAGGCAAAGACACCTTTATCCCCGAGGAGGATACTCTACTTTTCACACCTCCTGTGAGAAAATAAGAAGCCATAATACGAAAAACAAAGTATTTTAAATTTACAAACACTATGTAGAGATATTGTATTTAGAACTATACTGTATACCTATTTAAAAAAGGTTAGTTGAATACCATACGGATTTGCAATATCCGCGCCTTTTTTGCGTTCCACTCGGTATACCTACCACATAGCGGCCACGACCAACTCGATTTTCGTTTTTTTTTTTCTGTGGGTAAGTAAATATATGTGCAGGCCTATTGCTATCAACCTAATACAATTAATGTGTACACAAAGCTTTATACAGAGCTTTGTAACAGCTGGTAGAATGGGTTCGGACGCTTGGCTGTATGCAATTTGAATTTAGAACGTCATAGGAGATGCTCGAGAAAATAGTTTTTAAATGAATAAATCGACTATAAATGGGTTCTAAGGGTGTTTTTAATATCGTGCGGATTTCGTCACGCGTGCGGTATTGCCCCGCATGCAGAAAATTTCACGCAGCGTGAAACCCGATAGTCTATAATCTAGTTTGATGCGGGCTGCTATGCGTTGTGGTTGTGTACAATGGACGACAAACTCAGAAAGTTGTTAATCATTTACTTAATTTACAAAAGACGGAATAAGAAAACAAGATCACAATATGGCCTATTATTTGAAAGGAGGATTCTTGCTGGAACGTTTGTCACGCACTATGGCAATTTACGAATGAATGAACGGAAGTTTACGAGTTATTTTCGAATGTCCATTCGTACTTTTGATGAATTGTTTGGAAGAATTGAACACAGACTACAAAAATACAATTCAAGAAAAATTTCCATCCACCCAACAGAACGTCTAGCTGTCGCTTTGAGGTAAGTAAATTCCTAAAATGTTTTTAGAGTATTCATTTGTTTGTCAGGATCAGTGCCAGATTAAGCCATCGCGGGGCTTGTAGTAAATTCTGTCAAGGGGCCCTTGGTTTGCTTTTGGTTCTTCGGAAGTTCAGGGTATTAAATAAAACAAAACTTTTACAAATAAACTTTTCTGGATTTAATATGGGCAAAATTAGAGATAATCCTTTCAACATGCGTTGGAGTGCAGCGGGGCCCGTAGCATTCACTCTTGCTATATGGCTAATCTGGCAATGGTCAGGATCGCGGGTGTACTTTTTCAATTTTTTTTTATGTTGAATTTAATTTTAACTCGTTCTATACCTTGCAATCACAATATGAAAGTGAGACCTTTTACTATTAATACCTCACTAGGTAGACTCAGGCTCAGTGCTTGATAGCACTATAGACTCACTAGTCTATAGTGATTTACTATTAAAAATTTGAAATTATTCAAAATCACAAATTCTTTATTAAAAATCACAAATTCTGTATTCAAAATCACAGTTTCCTTATTCAAAATCACAAATCCTTTATTTAAAATCACTGTTTCCTTATTAAAAATCACAAATTCTTTATTTAAAATCACAGATTCCTTATTCAAAATCACAAATTATTTATTTAAAATCACAGATTCCTTATTCAAAATCACAAATTATTTATTTAAAATCACAGTTTCCTTATTCTAAATCACAAATTATTTATTTAAAATCACAGTTTCCTTATTCTAAATCACAAATTATTTATTTAAAATCACAGTTTCCTTATTCAAAATCACAAAATCTTTATTTAAAATCACAATTTTTTTATTCAAAATCACAAATTCAACAATCATTTCACAGCAAAGTTTTTAATCAATATTCGAATTATGTTGCAGACTATCAGTTCCACTAGTAGTAGTATCCACTATGTCCTGATTTACTAAAGCAGAGACTATGATATTTTCGTCGCCTTCTGAAGTATTGTGAAGTGTTTGGTTCAAATCACCAAATGGCGACATACTATCATAGTTACTCTCATTATTGGTACCTATCGACTCCTGCTGATAAAAGTTGTTCAATGATTGAATTTGGTGTTCCATTTCCATGAGCAAGTTTAACACTTTTGTTCTAAACATAAGTTTCTGATACGAATTAAAACGGTTTAATGCCGGTTGTATCGACTTGTAAAAAGCTAAATCGTCTGGTGCTATCTCCAATTCACTTGATTTTAATAATTTCAGTAATTCTGCTTCGAATTCGGAATTGGCTCTTTTTGGTTTCTTTTTTGCATTTCCTGTCCGTTCATTAATTCCCTGAAGTCCTGAAGTACTTGGTTGTGTTTCCGTAGAAGATTGCTCTTGAACTAGTTCGATGGTTGAACTTGGCTGATGCTTGTTTGCGCTTGTTTGTGAGTCTGTATTACCTGATTGTAAACTACTGTCTTGAGTATGTTCTTCAGATAGCGTCTCATCTACATCTATATCTGTTGTTTTATCAAGAAAAGTCAACATATCATAGAAACTGTATTTTTTTTTCTTTTGGCTGGCTGAGCCAGACGGCTGCTTCTTATCGGAAGACTTCTCTTTACTATAAGTGTCTCTGGCTGTACGCCAGCGCTGTTGAATTTTCTTATCTGAAATAATAACAATATTGTTTTAAATTAATAATAGGTAATCATGACATATAGGTTCATACATTAATATACTAATTATTAATGAAAAAAATATAGGATGGAATCTATTCTAGAAATACTCATGGAAAACAAAGCTTTTACTTGTTCTTATTAAAAGAGAAACACTTTTAATAGAACTCTTATAAAAAGAGTTATAATGTATATTAATAAAATAATTCGATTCAGTAAAATGACAAATTTGTCCATATATTTTTGAAATTTTTATATGCATAAATCTACCATTTTACAGAATCATATTATTTGTCAAGGTTTACATTTTTTTTTTCAGATATTTGGCGACTGGGAACACATTTACTGATCTACATTTTTCCTACTTTATAGGAATAGCCACGATAAGCCAAATAGTAAGACAAGTTTTTAGTGCTATTGTCATTGATTTGAAATATGAATGCATCCCAACACCTAGTGAGAGCAAATGGAAAGAAATCGCACAAGGATTTTTCACCAATGCAAATTTCCCAAACTGCCTAGGTGCAGTTGATGGGAAGCACATACGAATAATTTGTCCACCGCAAAGTGGGTCAGTAAATTTTAATTATAAGAAATATTTTTCTATAGTACTCTTTGCGATGTGTGACGCTGATTATAATTTTACATACATCAATGTTGGTGCGAGCGGAAGTAATTCCGATGCAGCTATTTTCAAAAAGAGTCAACTATATGCCAGACTTGAGAATGAAACTTTATGTGTACCCGATCCTCAAGAGTTACCTATTATTTGTGCAGATGAAGCCAATCAGTCTAATGTGAGACCTAAGTTACCATTTGTTATAGTGGGAGACGAGGCGTTTGGTTTATCATCGCATGTGATGCGACCGTATTCTCGTGATAACTCATCATATAGACAGAAAATATTTAATTATCGTCTCTCTAGGGCTAGACGTTACATAGAATGCACATTTGGAATGATGTCTAATAAGTTTAGGCTATTTCACAGACCCATTAACGTTAAAATGGATCTTGCACAGATAATACTCAAGGCGGCATGTCTACTTCATAATTTCATAAGAAAACGCGATGGTTACAGAGACAGAGATACATTAGTAATTAATGGTTTCTCGGGTTCATTACCTAGGCAGCAGACTGAACGAAATATTAGACAGGCAAGTAATACCAGGGATTTATTTGCTGATTATTTTATAAAAGAAGGTAAACTTTCCTGGCAAGATAGATATGTGATTGGTTTATGAAGATAAAAGAAACATTTCAGACCGGCAGGCATGCTGTCATTTCCTCTAGAGGGCGCGAAGTTCATTTTCATGTGACGTCATAATATAACCTAACCAGCGGACAATAGGTAACGCATTTGTCAATTTATGACTATTACTACTGTGATCGAACTTAACTAAATGTGAGGGTAGAAGTTCAATGGTAACTTCAAAATTACTTTTCATAAATTGTCTCGATTTTCCGCTGGTTATAGGCTAACTAATATGTACCCAACCGAAAATATTAATAATACAATCGTATAAAAAGTACATACCTGCATTTTTCTTTTCCTCCTCACTTAAACTTTCGAAATTTGGTGCTAGTTCCTTTAATATCTCTTCCCAGGCAGCACTTCTAGCATCTCTATTTTTATATAGTTCATGGGATTTATCCCATAAACAAGGCCGCAAATGTACTTCAATTATGACACGTTCCGTATCAATTTTCATTGTGACTAACTGTATTACGCGCGCGTGCACTCCGCACGACAGTAAAATGCTTACTGTGTTTCATAGACGCGCTCACGCACGCGGGGGCCCCGCGCGGTGCTGCTGCCCCCGCGTCCCGCGTCCGTATTCCACGCATTATAATAAATACTTTTATGAAAAGGACATTTGCGGGGCTTACGCATGCGGGGCAATCCCGCACGCGTGATGATATCCGCACGATATTAAAAACACCCTAAGTGTTATTCTTATCCTTTTATACAATAATCCGTACATAACCAATTATTCTTATAATATTGTCTTCAATCCTGGACCCTGATCAATCCTTATGTTTTTGTAGAAATTCGAGAATATCATCCCTAAGTAGTAAGAGTATCGAGAATATCTTTCCTCTTTCTGGAACAGAAAAAGAGAGACAGAGACAGAAGGCGTTGTAAGTAGGTACCTAATATACCACCAATTGAGCAGACAGATGAGGTTCCAAATTTAAATCACATTATTGACCAGCGGGTTATAATGAAATCCAGTACAATATTATTGCCCGGCTGTGCCACCGGCCAAAAATGACTCACTTTAGGTTAGGTTGGCATGACATATAATTTGACGTTTTCGATCAGGTGGTGTGAAAAGCAGCAGTTTCGAAGTCCAACAAACCTACTATACCAGTCTATAATTATGTACTTACGATGGTACTGTACGATGACACAAATTCATTTTAATTTTGTAAGTTGAAATAAGTACATAAGGGGAAATAAAGTTTTGCGTATTTTCGATGAATTTGGTGGTATGCATAAGATCAATAATAAAATAAACAATCAAAAATCAATCAATCAAGAATAAACGCTTACAATAGTTACAATACAACCGCTTTAACAACAACGGTTCAAAATTACCGATAAATTACAAAACGTCAATTCGTAATGTAGTCAACAATTTTTCACTATGGTAATTTTCTTAACAATACCAAAGAAAATAAAGCAGTTTGTTACGCTTTTTGTTAAAAAACAAAACCTTTAAAATGCAACTGTCAACTATCGGATGAAAAAAATAACTGAAACGCCATTTATTATTCAAAAGAAAAAGAACAATTTATTTTTAAAACGGCGTCGTTTGCATTTTTCATCAAAGCTGCCAGTGGCTATTTAATAGAATATTAACCAACCTTTTTAAGCCGCTGACATTCATAAACATTCGTTTTAATTAAAAATAATTTATCCTTTATCCAGAGGTTATTGAACCCTTATTCAGCGGTATCTGCGTAGTACAATTTCATGGACGTTGACACAAGCAACTTTAATCCTTACACTGAATTATAATAAGATTGACTTTACTTTAGCAAGTTGTACTTTACAGTCCCCTTTTTCACCCTCTCCCTTGACGTTATAATCTGTCTGGAACTAATCGGTTCTGATATTTGCCTCACTGTTCATTCTATAACGCTAATACGATAAGATTGTTGTAAAGGCAATATGTGTAAGATAAGAAGAATATAACATCACGCATGTATTTCCCAAAGATTAAGGCAGAGGTGTAGGTGTCACGGTGTTTCTGGTCGCACTCCGAAACGGGTCGACCGATTTTTCTGTTTTTTTTTTTATTTATAGGTTGGTTTGTGAATAGGTCGAAAAGTATATTTCATACTTAATATGCGCGTACAAGGTCGTAGGCAAAAGCTAATTTAAGTATATTAGTTTTTGCCCCCCCCCCATATAAGAAAAGTAATAATATGCCGAATCCTGTTTAATATTTAATAGGTAAGAATCTAAAGGGAGTTTGGTGTGTTTTAATGTTTATTTTTCAAAGTAATAAATTTTAAACTTGTCACAATTTTTGAAGCTCGATTTGACAGCCGAGTAGAGAAGTCAAAGTCAAAGTCAAAGCATTTATTTCAAATAAACCATTCACAGGTACTTTTGAATTGTCAAAGTCAGTCAGTCAACAATAACTGGTACTGGTGACTGGTAGAGAATGCCTTGTTGCATTAAGTCCGCCCATGTACCACTATTGTACATAGAGTTTAAATAAATAATAAATAAATAAATAAAAACATGAAGCTATTTGCACGTTCCAAAGCGTAGGTCTCTATGGAGAAGAACGTACAAGAAACTCCATGGACAAACCATTTTATGTTTTACAAAAATCCTGGTTACATTATTACTTGTTGCATCAATATGTGAGAACAATGTAAAGAAAGAAAAAAAAAGAATTCTAAATATCCAATAAGTATTAAATATTGAAATAAGCCAGTGACAGCTAAGAGATGACCAGTCTCCACTGACGGCGCCCGTTCACGAACATGACGCGTGCATCAGCACCATTCAGCTCAACCATTTTGAAGGGAACCGAATGATCCAATACACGCGCCACCATCAGCGAGACATTCGAGCGAGCATGACACACCCTCAACTGCCCCTGCTCAATCATGCCAAACAAGGAAACCATCTATTAACATAATAGGCTCCATGGTTTACACATTTACAGGATTTTAAAATAAAAAATGCTTCTACTTTATATAAAACTATGAATATCAATTTTATTTTTTTTTATTTTTTCTGTCATACTCAATCTGTCAATAGAAAAGCAATGTTTTATCCTGCTGTCAAATCGGGCTTCTTAGATTGTAACAAGTTTAGGAATGTGTATTTGTACCTACCTTTTTATTTTTTGGTACTTGACATTTTTGTTATCTTACGAAGAACTAACAAGACTAAGTATACTTATCCCAAACCCTTGTAAGAAAAATAAGACATGGTGGACCCCCCTCCCCCCTAAGTCGTCTTGGATAGGTAATAAATGAATGGCCCCTATAACAAATCAAACCCAGGACCATATACTTAGCAGTAGTGCTTACAATCCCTAGATCAACGAGCAAGAATGTTTACTTGTTAAAGTCACAAAATGCGAAATATTTCAAGAAGGTTTCATAAAGGTGACTTTCTAAGTTAACAAGGGTCCGTTGGCATTTTAATTCATCTTGAAAGTTTGTTTTTGTAAAGGAATTTTGCTTCTTTTGTAAGGAATGTTTGTTCGCTATAAACAGCTTGATATATAGGGAGCTATTTTTGACGTTTTTAGGGTTCCGTGCCCAAAGGGTAAAAACGGCACCCTATTATTAAGACTCCGCTGTCCGTCTGTCTGTCACAAGGCTGTTGCTCATGAACCGTGATAGCTAGACAGTTGAAATTTTCACAGATGGTGTATTTCTGTTGCCGCTATAACAAAACAAAATAAAACAGAATAAAATAAATATTTAAGTGGAGCTCCCATATAACAAACGTTTCTCTTTTTTTGCCGTTTTTATAGATAATGTTACGGAACCCTTCGTGCGCGAGTCCGACTCGCACTTGACTTTTTTAATGTTTTTGTGTGCGTCATACTGTAATGACGTCAATAGAATTAAATGAAATGTTTGATTAATGGACGCTATTATTGACCTTAAACTAAAATTAAAATAGAAATAGGGACATAATTTATGTTTTAAGCAGTTGATAGTTTCCTTTACACGGTATTTCATACAAACTTCAATTCCTTTATTTTGGAGATAAGTGAACCGATTTTAATGAAACTGACACACATAGGCATGCAAGATAATATCTAAGTCTAAAAATTTAGTAAAGTGTTGAAGAGTTTAATTTAGTGAAATTGGTATAACTAACTGTAATTGCTCGCAGAACAGATGGTCGATGGGGTCGAAAAGTTCTGGAGTGGCGACCGCGTACCGGAAGACGCAGCGTTGGAAGGCCACAAGGTGGACCGATGACCAGGGGGTCGATTCTGCTATTGCAATCGTGTCTCAATGACCGGTCAATGATCGATTTTTGACGTATAACGTCAAACTTTTGACACATTTCCCATACAAAAACTGTCAAAGTTGTCAAATATTCGATCACTGACCGGTCATTGAGACACAATTGCAATAGCAGAATCGAGCCCCTGGTGAGGGTCGCTGGTAGCAGATGGATGCGAGACGCACAGGACCGGTTGTTGTGGCGACACTTAGGGAGGCCTATGTCCAGCAGTGGACGTCTTTCGGCTGATATGATGATGATAGCTCACTGTCTGTCTTGCGTAAGCGTATCAAGTCAACTCTACAATAAGAAAAATGATTGCCAAAGGCTACTTTTAACTCGAAAAAACGTACGTTTCCTGTGAGATTTGATATGCCATGGCCAGAAACCAATGGCAATAGCTAGCTATTGACATCGGTTTCTGTCCATGGCATACTTATCCTATAAATACGTATGAAATTACCACAATTTAAGTAATATTCGTAAATATGGAAATCTAAAGTCGTTGCGTAGCTTGTCATGCAATAAATGTGGGTATTTATTGTACCTAAATCTAATAATGTTTCTGGAGCACGGACGTGGGCATGCATGTTACCATCTTATATGAATTACCTGCGTCTGGCAATCTGCAATGCAATAAATGCAAAAAAAATCTCAAGAGTAAGTACTGAAAAGTTACTTTCTGGATCACAAGATGATCTAGAAAGTGTCTTTTTTAATTACGAGTTATAATATGTAACGTAGTAAACTACCTACGAAATTGTTCATTTTAATAATATGTTATACCTAGCACCGAGTTGCTGTGTCTGGCCATACCACTGTTAAATAATAATAAATAATAAAATTCATTTATTTCGGGTAACTAGGCCCATAGAAGACAATTTACAAAGCAATTCACACAAACTAATACAATAGAATAAAATAGTAATAATAATAAAAATAAATTCATAATAAATGTCAAAAATAAAAAATAAAAATTAAAGTTAAATCCGCGATGGTTTGTGTTGTTATGTAGGTATTAGCGTTCAACAAATGATTGTAAAAATGCTTTTAGTTAATAAACAATAAAAACAAAACATTCACATAGTCCCTACTACGTAATGTCAATATTACTATTTAAACTAAAAGATTCAATACAAAATTAAACTGGGGATAGAACCTCTACTACAAATAAGTTAAAACAATTATTTATTAAAAAGCATAGTACACGATAAGCGAATAATTACGTAAATGACAAAAAATATATATTTCATACAAACAGAATAAAATAATAAGTTATAATTTAATTTACCAAATAATTTTATGTTATACTGACCTCAAATAATAATCTCTAAATACTAAAATGATAAACTTTATAATTAAATTACTTAATATTACATGTCCTTACATGTTTTAAAATTGTTAATTGGTTTTGCATTAATTGTACTACCAACATTAATTTAATTTTTTTGCTGTGCCCATAGGCTGTGCCCTAATAATGCCTAAAAATATGTGTGCCGTTATTGTATTCCATTGTTCTTACAATGGACTACAATATTACGGCATACATATCTTCAAACATTATGGAATGCAAATGTAAGAAGATATGAATACTTTGATGTAGAAACGTTTTGCTTGCCATACCTACGGAACGTTGCATAATTGCTTCCGCATGTTAGAATCAAATAGGGGAACGGTTAGAGGGTTACCTCTTAGAAGGGGACCCCTTTGCAAACCGGTCATAATTATTACATACAGGAATTCTACCGGGGGTAGCCCTCACATGTTTTGTACAAATTATTCAATGTGACGCCTTTGCTGTTTCCATTCTCACCATACCAATGTCTTAAAGAACGATTTAAAATTGTTAGGGTTCCGGACGTCCGGATAAAATACGAAACCCTTCTATGATCACTCGTTGGCCCGGTTCTTTGGCCCAACTTTGGAATTCTTGATTATTAATTACGATCCAGCCTAAAATACTAATAAGCAATTGTTACGTGATAGATTCCATAGCACTTTCTTAGTCTGATAAATTTATAAAAACACTATGTTCATGTGTTATATGTACCTATAGCACATCATTGTTACTATTATTCATTCAAAGCTCTAATTGTGACCATAATTTATTTGAGGCAAAACGTTCAGGTACAACTATTTTGGAAATGAATTTGTCTAATTGAAATGTTTGCATTGCATTAAAAGTGGTAGAGAGCTCCTAGCAAAACAGTTATAGCAAAGTTACACGAACGCAACTCATTTAGCGAGTGCATCAGTACTCAGAACGTGCTCATAACAAAGAACAAAAAGCACGTGTATCGTTATTTAAAACTGCGACTTTACGTGGGAAATTTACTTTGAAACATAAGCTTACCTAATTGGTTAAGAGGAAACTTTTACAGTGAGACATTCTTTCTTTAGATACGTCCTCGTGGCAATTAATTAAGTAAGGTTAGCCTCTGTTTAATTAAGGTTGGTTGACCTTGGGCTCGAGACAAGTAAGATTCTGCAGTGCTATTCTCTAAATGACAATTTCGTGGCTGTAAGCTGCGACGAGCTCGTCGACGAGACAGCCTTGAGATCGATCGAGCGTGTGTCGCTGATCCAAACGGTATTCACTAGCGTGGCTGAGCTCGTCGACGAACTGTAAGCTGTAGCCTCTCGTCGCTGTTTCGTTGACGAGTTAAGAACTTGACACAAATTCTTTTAATCATAATCGATCAATCTCGACTGAGAATTTTAGGGGTTTAAAATTTAAAATAAAGGGCTTTCTATAAGTATTTTATGAAATAGAGTAAAACATACACAAATTTAATAATTATAAGAATTTATTGCTTATTTATTGTTCCGTTTTAAGACTGAATGACGATTCCTTTGCCTAGTTCGAGCAACGCGACGCGACGATGAAAACGAACGTAGACAAAAACCACAGACCAAATAGGTTACAAAAACCATAACCAACAACAGACGTGACGCTAACAAAACCACTTGTATTTTTAGTTTGAAAATTCAAGTGTTTGTATCAGCAATTCAGCAGCTATTGCTCGAAACATAACTTATTTCTGTGACCAAGAGAATAAATAAATATACCTTGTAACGAGGCAACCCCAAGACTAAAGGGTAACCAATGACGTGCCGCGATTTATCTCGCGCGCTCTGTTTACTCTGTGGTCAATGTCAACGGCTGTCAAGTCATGTCATGTAAAATAATATTATTCGCTTTTCGTATTACATTGTAGTCTGTGTTTCGTATTTTTGCGCAAATAAATATGTTTTTCCGTTTTTCTTGAGATATTATTTCGTATAACCTCTGCTCGAATACTGGACTCCGAAATTGATTGCCTTCTGACTGACTCCCGCTAATCGCTTGAACATTGGACAGCGTACTTGCCACCCCTGCTGACCTTTGCTGGATAACCAGATTTGTTTGCTTTGCTCTTTTTACAAATCATGCACCATGACATGAGCCTGTGCATTAATTGCGGAGTAGCAACGAACCGCTGCAGAACAATAGAAAGGCGAAGATTGGAAAATGAATTAATTCTTGCAATTGTACAGGAATGGGTCGCGCCGCAAATGGTTAGTATCCGATATTTCTATATCGTAACATTTTTGTACTATGTAATTATTTAATGTAATCAAACTAATAGTGTTATCGCTTATGTCTGTTGTCTGTTTATAGTTGTATTTTATAAAATGGTACCAGAATGTGCAACAAATTCATTTTCGAGACATGTGACATCACCAATCCAGACTGAATATGTATGGTTGCCTGTGTCCCTGCAATGGAAATGTAGTAAACACCGTCCGCTTATGTTTTTTATTGAAGAATGGGCTAGCTTTTGACCTCGATCTCTCCTGATGGAAAGCGATGGATGAGGTCTTTTATGGAGCGAGTGTGCCCAGAAGATGCCTTAAGGCACGTTTCACATGTTTACCAAAATGTCCACTCAGATGTTTATTTCCAAATGCTAGTGCTAGACCTAATAGTCTAATGATAAATGTTTGTTTCAGGTAAATGAAAATTACTTTGTCTGCTAAGGGGAATCATGCCTCTTGATGACAATAGACCAGAAGGGAATGAACAAACACCTATATGACACCAACAAGTGTGTATCCACTGTGGACTTTCTCTTCTGAGAAGAGTTGGCTGCCATTAACTTAGGACTGGTACATCGCAAGAACACAGTACCTATGCACGAAGTTATAAGAGAATGAATTTGTGATAATAATATCAACACATTAAGTGCAAATCAAAAACAAGATATGTTTTCATTAAAAGAGTCTGATTGTAATTTATTGGATTATAGAAATGTTGAGTCTGTGTAATACCATACTTTTTACCACTGCACACTGGTTTGGTTTGAGCAATTCAGACAGATACCTATTTAATGATGTGCCTCAGTTTCTGAACCTTACTATATTAGCTGCTTATTTAATTGAACTTAGGACCGGGGACTCTGGACTGCCTCCTGCACAATTTATGAATAATGTATTATCATAATTATTATGATGATTCTAATGAAACTATTATTAATAAAACTATTTACCAGAATTACGTCTTTTTTTAATTTGAAGAAAAGTGTTATTCAAATCTCAGATTATTGTAATCTGAGATCGTATCAAACCCCTAAGAGGATACAATATTAACAAATACAAGCTAGGAATGATGTAAGTGGGGCTTGTCTTATAAACATAGTTTTCAAATTCTGAAGTGATCTTGATCTTACTGATAACCTTTGCTACATGAAACTTAAAGCCTAAGCGCTGATGTATCTAGCTACCTAAATCCTCATCGCGATAGGCTGCAGGCGCTGCAGCCGCGTAGGTCTGTTATAGTCGATTTCGATAACGACAACCATTTGAAATTATTTCCTAGCGTGTGCCTGTTCCAGATTTATGTAAGAAACGAAGCCTCAGAACAAGACAATTATATTTTTTAAATCTATACTAGTGAAAAGCTGTAGAGTGTGTTTGCTTGAACGCGCTTATCTCAGGAGCTATTGATTCGAAGTAACAGAATATTATAATGTTGGATAGCCCTTTTATCGAGGAATACTTTATAATATATTAATTAGATCTTCAGAAACCCTATAAGTAAACATATATGGATAAACTCTGTATCACGGGATACTGTTTAAATTTTTTTTATTTGTTTCGCCTGGCGTGTGTTTTTCAAATCGTCACTTTTCTTAGCTTCTTCTAATAAATGTAGCTTTATAATCAACCGAGCTGCCATTTTATCAAATAATATGTATGAAGATGAAGAAAAAATGTTAGACGTATGCGCGATTATTGTAGCTTTGGCATTTGACAGTTCGAAGCGAGGCTGTGGGCGAGGCTGTAGCAGGCTGTAGGCGTCTTCGTAGCTGTTTTTTCTTAGGGAATACCAAAATGTACAAAAAACTGTCAAAAGTGTCAATTTGCCCGCCGTTGAGTAGTTCTAACTCACAGACGTCACAGCCTTGAGCGCTAGTGTAGCTTTACGCAGCCTAGTGAATACCAAACTGAGTTTCACCGCTGCGGCAGCGCTGTACGCAAGGCTGAATCCTTAGAGAATAGCATAGCTGTTAACGGTAGTTCGGCGAAGGCGATTTTCAATACGTCAAAAATGTGTGGGATTGACAGAGATGCTATCGAAATGTCACATTTCGACAGTCGCATTCGCTAATTGAAAGGCACATTGCCTCTATATAATTATAGTATCTCCTCATCATTATCAATCTTGATTAGACCAATACTTATTTTGTATTGTTTTTAATTTAAATAATACACAAGTATCATGAATAAAAAATAATTACGATGATAGTAAAAATATAAAATGACAGCAACGCTAGACTATGACCATCACTTCAAAGTTTGACACCAAGGGCCAATAAAAACATTGATGTTATGATTATTTTTTAGAATATTAGGTATGTTTCTGTCGCATTGCAATCATTATAAGGTTTAAAAAACAAGCCACTCAGACAGCGACAGCACCCCACGCTCCCCTCTCGCGAAGGGAGTGAACGATCATCGAGGGCTGATGGTAGGTCTACCACCGCCCGCCTCACGCTCAGGGCACCGCGCCACGTCTCATCAACGTGACTTGTGAGGACTCACATAGTGTGAAAGTCTCGCGAAGAGCTTACTATAGAAATGATCCTATGAAGTAAGGTCTTGGTTCGAAACGGACAAACCGCGGAGGGTCGTTTAGCCGCGGAGAATCTTAACACCGCGATGTAGAAATGCGCGTCATCGGCACAGCGCCATCTAGTAACACGTTGGGGAGTTAGCGTTGAGGATAAAAATAGATGATGTCGTTGTGATACTGACCAAGATTAATTAATTATTAAATTATATCGTTTATAGGAAAAATGATAATTATTAAAAATGTATCATATTTTCGTATAAAATAAACATCTAATATTATGAGTGGGTACCGTTCGCAGAGCCAGGCAAAATACAATATGATTTACTTTAATTAAAATACAAATTACAAAATACTGTCTCGCATGTATTTAAAATACGAAATAGGTACTTAAAAAAAAATTAAGTCGCTTATTTTAAATGTTTTCTGCAGAACGTACCCATTAATAAGATTGCTAAATTTATTTAGGGTCAAATGTAATTTAAAGCCAGATATGTATTTGAAATACTAACTACAAAATACCTCAGCTTCGGGTATTTGAAATACCAATTAAATTTTACATTTTTAAGAAGTAATTGGAATACAAATACTTAATTGTATTTTATTTAAAAGTAATTCAAATACTGCCTGACCCAACCTTTCTTCAGGTAGAAAGAAATTGTAAATTATTAAAGACAGGGGGGAAAAAATAATGATATGTATTAATAGTAGATAGTCCACGTAGTATTTTAAATCACTATTTTAAACATTTGTCCATGTTCTCATTGATGTCAAAGATCATAATGATTTTAAATATAGCATACAATACATAAATGTGATTAAAATTAACATCACAATAATAAATCCCAAATAATATTCTATGATAAATAAAAATGTATATGCAACTAATGTTGAATGGTGAAATTGGCCCTAAGACTACCTATTTATTAACCAAGATTTATTAATTATTAAATATCCTTAGTAAGAAAAACGATAAAGATTAAAAATTAAACATATTTTCGTATAAAATAAACATCTAATATTATAAGTACCGTTCGCTTTTCTTCGGGTAGAAAGAAATTGTAAATTATTATAGACAGGGGTGGGCAAAGAAATAATAATATGTTGTACTAGTAGACATATATGTGAGATAAGTAGTATTTTAAAATTCAACAGACAGCTGAACAGCTGCGCTCTATATTTTGGAAATGGCACTGTTTGCAAAAGGTAATCAAAATTTATTTTGTTCAAATATTGATCACTCAACAAGGCCAACATTAATAAGATCTCAATATAAAAATCTTTTACATACAGGTAAATTTAAAACAGCACTGCTGAAAAAGAATATTATGCATATGGGACCAGTGATATACAATAAAATACCCAACGATATAAAAAATTGTACACTACAAATATTAATTAAATTGCTAGTTGAAAAATGTTATTATACAATCGATGAATTTTTGAATGACAAATCCATATGATTATTTATGAACAATGATTTTTCTCATAATTCTTTTCTATTTTATTCAGTTTTTTTTATTGTATTATTTGATTAATTAATAACTTATTTCTGACATTATTTTATTGACTAGTTATCAAGTAATTATTCACATTGTATTATTGACTATTTATTAACTTTTTATTGACATTGTATTATTGACTAATTCATAACTTATTTTTGACATTGTATACCACTGAATGAATTTACAAATTGAATGATTTATTTTTACTATTTTAATCATTTGACATTAGTTAAATATTTGGTTTTTACATTATTTCATAATTACTACTACTACTAAAAAAAAACAAAATTTTGCATGCCCCGTGGTAGAATATATTGGATCCTTCTCTTACTTAACACCATATTTTTGTACCTACATTCATAGCAAATAAATTATTTCATTTCATTTCATTTAAATCACTATTTCTTTCAGGTTGGTCATCCTTAAGATGGTAAGCAAATCGTTTTGTAGTCCTTACGGAAGTAAATTAAACATTTTTCCATGTTCTCATTGATGTCAAAAATTATTATGACGTGATTTTTCTGGCTAAGTTAGGTTAAATGTGAATAATAATCAAATCTTTCTAAGATGCTATGAAATGAAACAGAATCATGTACCATGATTATTTGAAAAAAATAAAGTGTCATTTAACATATTGCGCATGCGCAATGTAAAGTTCGTTGATAAACGAAACTGAATTAATAAAATACCGTTACCTCAGTGACTATTTATTAATGTTATTTTGAAGTGGTATCAGTGCATTAGATATCCATTATAAGGTTTAAAAAACAAGCCACTCAGACAGCGACGGCACCCCACGCTCCCCTCTCGCGAAGGGAGTGAACGATCATCGAGGGCTGATGGTAGGTCTACCACCGCCCGCCTCACGCTCAGGGCACCGCGCCACGTCTCATCAACGTGACTTGTGAGGACTCACATAGTGTGAAAGTCTCGCGAAGAGCTTACTATAGAAATGATCCTATGAAGTAAGGTCTTAGTTCGAAACGGACAAACCGCGGAGGGTCGTTCAGCCGCGGAGAATCTTAACACCGCGATGTAGAAATGCGCGTCATCGGCACAGCGCCATCTAGTAACACGGATGGGAGTTAGCGTTGAGGATAAAAATAGATGATGTTGTTGTGGTATTGATCTTATCACATAAGTTGTATGTGATAAGATCGATACCAGATTCTAAATTCAAATTTGCTATTTTCAATAGAGAATTTGAATTAAGAGCTTCATTGATTTGGCGTTTTTTCTGGTGGTCGCCAATGTTGATTCTGGCTTTCAGAAGTTGCAGTGGCTTGGGAATGTGGTGTGGCGGGCTTGACTAAGAGCGGATTTCACCAATGACTGAACGCGATCATGCAGTACATCCGAAGAGTATAGTAGAGTACATCTAAACTGCGTTCAAGAGCAGTCGGTGTAAATATTCCATAGAAAAATAATGACACTGACAGCTCATAAACGTGGTTTATTCGCTGATCGCGTACAGTTATTTTTTCTTATTTCTTTTATTTTAACAATTTATGTACACACATTTAAAAAAAGTAAATATGAAGAAGGAAACAGAAAAATAGGTGCAAAGGTAATGCTTATTTCAAAAGAAGTTTCTTCCAGCGTACCTGCGAAAGGAGAGTCGAATAAAAGAGATGTAGACACCGTGTGTGAAAGTTAAAGGTAGAATTGAAACAATAAACTTTAAATATAGCATACAATATGTACATAAATATGAAATAAAATCCCAAATAATATTCTATGATAAATAAAAATGTATAGGTATGCAATTAATGTTGAATGGTGAAATTGGCCCTAAGACTGCCTGTTTATTAACCAAGATTTATTAATTATTAAATATCGTTAGTAGGAAAAACGATAAAGATTAAAAATTAATCATATTTTCGTATAAAATAAACATCTAATATTATAAGTACCGTTCGTTTTTCTTCGGGTAGAAAGAAATTGTAAATTATTATAGACAGGGGTGGGCAAAGAAATAAAAATATGTATTACTAGTAGACATATACATTATGTGAGATACGTCGTATTTTATATCACTATTTTTTTCAGGTTGGTCATCCTTAAGATGGTAAGCAAATCGTTTTGTAGTCCTTGTAGCGATGAGAATAAAAATAGATGACTTCACACAATGACAATGACTTTCTGAGAAGGTCTTTTTTTTTTTTTTTTTTTTTTTTTTCTGGATGGGAAATCATCAAATGACCCCTCCCGCTCTGGGTGGAGCGGCAGGGAGTGTCAGACTTCTACTGACTAAAACCCACCCATGCTCCTCTTAGTGCCTTTACGTTCCAGGGCCACGGTAACTCTTTCGAACAAATCCGCAACCCTGGTAGGCTCTGGCCTTAACGGGCCCCGACCCATGCTGACGACTGCTGGCTTGGCGCGCGTAGAACACAGCGCGCCGTCAACCCGGGCCTGTTCTGATCGGACGGCGAGCTACCCATTGCTCGCCGTCCACAGGCATCAGTCACTGCGCCATGCTCAGGAGCATCAGTTCCTGGGCGGCGCAGTGGCTGACGTTCAACAGGAGGGGGTGAAATGGGGCCATTACTGGCACTCCATTTCAGCCCCCTCCGGAGCCCGTTGTAGGGGCTCTACTGCGGCTGTTGCAGTAGCAGCAGCCGCAGTGGAACCGGCTTTGGCGGCGGAGGAAGCGGCGGCGGTGGCGGCGGTCGCGGCGGAGACGGCGGTGGCGGAGGGCTTTCTCCGATTTCCGGCTTTGGCGGGTGGGGCGCAGGCCCTACCCCCAGCCCAGTGGTCGGCCGGCTTGCCAGCTGCCGCACAGACTGCGCAGTGCGGCGCGGCGTCGCAGGAGCCGGCCCTGTGACCGGGCTGACCGCAGCGGAAACATAGACCGCTGCGGTCCACCTCCGAGGTGCATTGAGCTCCTACATGGTGGCCCACCTGGCACCGGAAGCACCTCAGAGGTCGGGGTTCCAGCAGTTTGACCTGCGCGGAAACCCAACCCACCAAAAACCTACGGCCCTCCGAGATGGTCTTGGCCGCCGACACGGGACAGCTCACCACAATGGTGCGCATGCCCGTGTTGTCAGGACGTAGGGTGCCCGCCTTCACCTCCTCTGCTGAGCACCCCCCCGTCCTAACGACGGCGGCCACCACCTCCGTCTCCGTGACGGAGTCGTCCAGGCCCAAGATGCGCATGTCGATGCGCTTGGTGGGCCTGGACACTCGGGCATCGTCCGCGCTTAGGGACGCCCTAAGCCTTTCGGCTAGAGCGTCCGCGGTTGGGCCGCTGGCTGCCCCGGGGATCTCCAGCATCCGGGCCCCAGTCATGGTGACCCGGAGCCGTAGGCCCCCCACGATGCCTAGCTCACCAAGGTTTATCGCCTCCTTCGCCTTGGTGAGCACGTCCGCGTACGTCACGCCCCTCTTCGCTGCGTCCGGCTGCAGTGTGAGTACTACAGCCGCGGTTTTCGGGGGGCGGAGCGCAGCCGCGACGCTTCGCGCCTTCTGCCGCCGCTTCCTCTCTCGCCTCTTGGCCGCCCTGGCTGCCTTGCCCGCCTTCTTCTTCTCCCCGGCCACTTGCCATTCGGCTTGAGCCGGGGGAGGAGCTGAAGGCGAGGAAGCCGGGGGGAGCTGCTGCTCAGACGGCGTAGGAGCCTTCGCCGTCCGCGCAGCAACCCCACCCTTCCTCTTCCTTCCCGGGGCCGGGTCCGGTTTTCCCGGCACCGGCTTCGCGGGTGCGGGCCCGGACCCTTTGTCCTGGCCAGACGACCCCGGTGTGGCAGCCGCGGCGGCCGCGTACGACGCCGCCTTCCGGCCTGGAGCCTTTCCACTCGCCGCTAACGGGGGGCGCAGGACGATGCCCTCCAGGACGGAGAACCTCGTCTGGAAGGCAGCCATCTCTTGCCGCACCAGGTCCAGCACCTGGCTCTCCTGCGGCACGGGACGGCTGTCCTCTCTGCGCCCCCTTTGAGGCGCCCCCTGTGGGCCGGCTCCCCGGAGCCTGGCCAGGTCTGCGCGGAGCCCCTCGTTCTCCTTCTGGAGACGCTCCGTGGCGGCAGCCAAGCGGGCGACCTCCGCCCGCAGCTTGGACATCTCGTCCCGCGGAGGCCCCCCTGGGTTAGTCTCCGCTGCCGCCAGAATGGAGGCCATCGCCTCGCTTATGGCCTTGTTCTTTGAGGAAAGCTTCCTCTTCAAGGCCACATCGCGAAGCGCGGCCTCCACCACCTCCGCAAACCCGGCCCTCCGGTCATCCGGCTCACCGCCGGAGGACTCCGAACCAGGAGCCCTGCGACCGCCCTCTGCGGGGGGTCGTCCGTCAGCGACGAGCTCCCCGGCTCGCTGACCAGCCACCTTGGAGGCGGGCAATCTCCCCTTGCCTCCCTCTCGGCCCTTGCCCCGCCTGCTGGTGGGGATCTTGCGAGCCGAGGCTACCTCCTCGCTGCCGGACGACCCCCGGTCCTCCTCTGATCTGGGCCGCTTGCGGAAGGACCTGTAGTCCTCCGCAGCAGCCCTCGCCCCCTCGGGTACAGGGCTCGCCGAGCTAATGGTCGCCAGGTCGTCGGAGTCCAACTCGGACTCCGACTCGACAACCGCGCGACGCTCAAGCGAGCCCTCCTCCCAGCGCAGCGCGCCTTCGCCCGCGCCCTGCCCGGCCGACTCTTCGTCAGGCGAGCTAAAATCTAACCCAATTATTTCTTTGAAGTTGAATCGGGGGCCTCCTCGGCCACTGTTGCCCTTGGCAAGCGGAGTGCGGACAGCCCTGTTGCCCCCCCCAGAATACGAGGGGCTTGACGCACTAGGCGTGGCGGATTCCCGGACTGCTGTGCAGTCCGAACCGCCCTGGGGTAATAATTCTTTGGCAGGCCTGTCCATATTTTCCTTTTTGAGGGTGCGGTCCCTATCTCCCTTCCTCTCCCCCTCTCTCTCGGTGCTTGCTCGCTGCTCTCACAGTCACGTCTGATGATCAGACGCGTACCAGAGAGCAGCGAGCAAGCCAATGAGACGCACACCGTCCGAGGACCCGAACACTGCTCAAGTCTCCGAACGGTGTGCCCCTCTTGTGTCTCTCTTGGTCTGGTCTCTCACTTGGGACCTTCCGGCATGAGTGGCTCTACCGGCAAAGCCCCCAAGATCATTGAGACACGCAAGCCCTACCACGACGACAACGTGGAGACACGGTTGGTGGGTCTGAGAAGGTCTAACATGCGATTGCGTTATCAGTCAAGTCAGGAATGTATAAAAGGCTTGGTTTGAGTCTTTAATCCAATTAGCGATTCCTCTTTCAAACAGATGAAAGAAATGTATTTACAATTAAACGAGTTTCCTTTGAGATTATTTTAAATCCTCATTAAAATTCGTAATCAAATTTTATGATTTAATAAATCAAAACCATTCGTCTTATTTTTTAAGTGTATTAGTTATTTGGAAGAATAAGAGGCGGATTTTTAGATCTGCTGAGAGTTGATCCAATTAAAAAATGCACCACCAAAACTAAAAATAAATTTAATTTGTTTAACGCATTTAACCAAATTAATGATTGAAAATCGTACGAATCTGGTAAATAGCCAAAAACGATACTGATTAAAAATATATAATTTTGTGTGTTAAGTAGAAGATACATAATTATTATCTAGAAGTAAGTAATAGTAACAATAATATGAAAAAATAAATAGTTGAAAATATCAATAAACACTTTGATTCAATAGAAAAGTAAATATTAATCTACCAGCAAAACGATATTCATAAAAATAAATTAACTATTGCTTAATTTTATTAAGTACCTACTAATAATGAAATTCTTTATTCAATATTTTTTATTTCGAATTTGAATTTAGAATCTCTGTAACAGTATTTAAACTAAACATTTGCTTAGATTTTTTATGAATATGACTGCATAATTATGCATACTGACCAAGACTGCATATTAACCAATATTAATTAATTATTAAATATCGTTAATAGGAAAAATGATAATGATTAAAAATTTATCATATTTTCGTATGACATAAACATCTAATATTATGAGTAGGTCCCGTTCGCAGAGCTGGGCAAAATACATGCTTTACTTTAATTTAAATACAAATGACAAAATACTATCTCGCATACGAAATAATTTAAAGTTGCATATTTGAAATGTTTTCTGCACAACGTACTCATTAATAAGATTGCTAAATGTAAGTATTTAGGTTCAAATGTATTTTGAAGCCAAGTATCTGAAATACTAACTGCAAAATACCTCAGTTTCGGGTATTTGAAATACCAATTATAAATTATATTTTTCAGAAGTAATTGGCATAATACAAATAAGTATGTTTTGTATTTCAATTACGTATTTTATTTAAAAGTAATTCAAATACTGCCTGACCCAACCTTTCTTCAGGTAGAAAGAAATTGTAAATTATTAAAGACAGGGGGCAAAGAAATATGTATTAATAGTAGATAGTCCACGTAGTATTTTAAATCACTATTTTTTTTCAGGTTGGCCATCCTTAAGATGGTAGGCAAATCGTTTTGTAGTCCTTACGGAAGTAAATTAAATATTTTTCCATGTTCTCATTGATGTCAAAGATCATTATGACTTGTGAATTTTCTGGCTAAGATAAGTATGATTTGTTGTTTGAAATAAAATGTGAATAGTAATCAAATCTTTCTAAGATGCTATGAAATGAAACAGAATCGTGTAGCATAATTATTTAAAAAAAAAAGTGTAATTTAACATATTGTGCAATGTAAAGATCGTTGATAAATGAAACTGAATTAATAAAATACCGTAACCTCAGTGTTATATAATGTTATTTTGATCAGTGCATTATTTATCTATTATAAGGTTTAAAAAACAAGCCACTCAGACAGCGACAGCACCCCACGCTCCCCTCTCGCGAAGGGAGTGAACGATCATCGAGGGCTGATGGTAGGTCTACCACCGCCCGCCTCACGCTCAGGGCACCGCGCCACGTCTCATCAACGTGACTTGTGAGGACTCACATAGTGTGAAAGTCTCGCGAAGAGCTTACTATAGAAATGATCCTATGAAGTAAGGTCTTGGTTCGAAACGGACAAACCGCGGAGGGTCGTTTAGCCGCGGAGAATCTTAACACCGCGATGTAGAAATGCGCGTCATCGGCACAGCGCCATCTAGTAACGTGTTTGGGAGTTAGCTATGAGTAGATGATGTCGTTGTGGTATTGATCATACATAACCCATAATTTTTTCTCTTGTTAATAATGTTTAATGTTATTTTTCAATCAAATTCAACGGTGAAGTAACAAGCAACTTAACCTCATATTATTGAATCAGAATTAGCGTAGGTGGTGGATTAATTTGACTTGAACTTCTTTGTTTTTTTGCTGAGGCATTCCTCAGCAAGCCCATTGGCTAGCGCTTGACCTCGTTCATGCCTGATGGAAAGCAATGGATGAGGTCTATGATGGAGCGAGGGCGCCCAGAAGATGTCGTGAGGCAACTGGTACTCCCACGCGTCGACGGAAAAGAGCAGGCTGCTTGACGCCGGAAAATTAAAATTAAACTCGAGTAATGATTAACGGTAATTGTGTTAAAATAAAATAAATATTCAGTTATAAAACAAATGAATAAATTTAATATTTAATTTATTTAGCGTATTTTTCTTTATGTACTTAAATTACTCTTCTTTTATTTTTCTATACTTGAATACAATTTATTATGATTAAATATCATAATTACGATTAATTAATTAATTGAAAACAATCGTTTAAATATAGTGTAGGCATTTTTCGACGTGGCTTTGGCTTATAACTTCACCTTGTCTGTTCAGGATCTTATTAGTGGTAATTAATTTATTGTATTGTAAAGTAATAAAATAATTCAGACAAGTATATTTTAAAATTGTTTTATCGGCAAGGATTCTTTAAAGAGGGATACAAGCGCATTAGTTGGGGCTTGATCACTGCATATTATTATTTATAAAACAAAGTGCCGCGATGAACTCGAAAACCAGGTATGAGAACGAATTATCACACGGTTTTGTTACCAATGGACGGTGTAAATTGGCTGAGATGATGACTTGCTGATGCTTGCTTCATGTTGATCGGGAATTTATACGCTCAGCTACAAGTGCAAAGCCGCGGCGGTTTACTAGTATTTCATAAATGACGCAAGCATTCTTAAACACCTGAAAGTCTACAGCAACCTTGAGTCTTCAAGGTTGAAGGCTCATGGTATTTTCGTAAGTTATTTTAAGCTCATGTTGTTAAATAATTAAGAAGCCAGTACCAGTAAATCTTTGGTGACTACATTATACATTGCGTGATTACGTAAGCAGGTGAGTAAGTGATCCGGTCAGGGTTGCGGAGTTGTTCAAAAGAGTCACCGGAGCCCTGGAACGCAAAAGGCATTTGGAACACGGGTGGGTTTTAGTCAGTAAGAGTCTGACACTCCCTACCGCTCCCAGAGCGGAAGGAGTCATTTGTTGATTTCTTGAGAAAATAAATCGGCTGTTTCATACAAAATGCAATATTCACACGAATTGAAACAGTAGATTTTTTTTTCGATTTTTCAGGGTTGGTCTCCTATCAAAAGTTTTTTATAATCATTACACAGGGTAATTATTTCAGAATTAACGGTAATATTTTTGGTAATTATTAAATATCTGTTAATTTATCAATTTTAAAACTTATAATCATGAATCCTTTCACGCACTGAAAGGTTGTTGGTGTTTTACAAATTTAACCCTGTAGGTACCTATAGGTTATAATAAGACTTCTGTTAGGCACCAAATGAAACACGGTTAAGGTGCAATCGGGTGTATTAATTGGATGGGTATAATTTAGACGATCACCAAAAATATTTTTAAGACTAAGCCTAGGCACCAAATAAAATAAACAACTCCAAAAAAAATTTTTTTTTAGACCACCCAGGAATTGTGTATTACATAATTGGTAACATCTAAGTAGTGACAATATATAATATTTAGTCTAAAGTGTATTTTAAAGGCGTCCATATATTTTTATGGCAGTCAATAATACGAAAAAATGGATTTATTTCATAATATTTTAGGAAACGTTATTTGGTGACCATTTATCCATATATTTATCCGTTTAGAATTTTTTTGGTAGTAAAATAGGTACTTTTTTGGGCGGTGTTTAAACACAAGCCTAATTAGATCACAACAGAATATTTCAAATTAGTAGAAAAACACGTAAACCG
Source organism: Melanchra persicariae (assembly GCA_947386135.1). NCBI lineage: Eukaryota > Metazoa > Arthropoda > Insecta > Lepidoptera > Noctuidae > Melanchra > Melanchra persicariae. The sequence continues at coordinate 15,261,762 of OX376664.1, forward strand.
CCCCGTTGCTAGCCAACGAACACATTTTTTTTATTTTTTTTTTATGTGTGACCACTAGCAAGTTAACACACTTGGGATATCAACTGCTTAACCGGACTAACCTGTGGTGGCCTCAAATGAATTTAAGGCCCCCAGCCAAGGCAACAAAACTAGCTACAAGCTAAAAACTACTGACCGCTCGCTAAGGGCATTCCCTGTGGAATACGACCTCCGCTTAGCGGCGTCAGTTAGGGACAGCAAGGGACAATCAGGCTGGGTCGTTTCATTAATTAGGGGTTATTAAAGCTAAAGGCTCAGCGGCGCGGGCTGGCTCGTTTGCAAAAGTCGGGGAGGGCCAACGATCACAGAGTACTTTTATATATATGGAACCAACGAACACCAACAAGCCCCTAGCAACGGGGTGGCCAGATCTGTCGCCAACAACTTTTTATGAAAGATCGACGGACTACAGTGTTATTATTATTATTATAGCATTAATTTCATGCTACGCCCATAGTGTTAGTAACAAACGTCTTAAATACTAGTGTTAGTAGACATACATGTTATATTATTATGTGTGGAGTTTCATCCTGTGTCGCAGCATTGGAGACTCCCATCTATCTGTGAATGTCCTCAAGTCAGTCTCAGTTATATTCACGCTAGTTTAATTATATTATACCTACCTTGATTATTGCTGATTGAAATTATAGTTATATGTTTTTCTGAATATGATATTAATATAATATAATATTGAAATCACATTCACTAACACGGCAAGGTCGCATGCTGCGACAAACCTTACAGCAAGCACTGGATGAAAATACTTCCAGTAACTTTTGATAAGTGTCATGCAATTCTAATCTAATACTAACTTCCGATTAGTCCCGAACTCGAACTAAGAACAACTGTCAAATCGTGTTGTCATTCATTCTTAGTTCCCGTTCGGGACTAATCGTAAGTGCGTAGGTAATACGGAGTAGAAAACACCCGAAACTAAGGCCGAAACTACGGACTTCGGGCTTAGAGAGTAGACCCCCAGACCGGTGTTGCGAGGCGTAATGTAACGTTTAATGTAACATGTTACAAAGCGAGCATTCGTGCAGTCAGTACGTGAATGCTCGCTGTGAATGGTACATTACAACCCTTGCCAGGCCAGTACTCACCTTAAGATTTGACATTAGCATGCATGGCTTGTAAAACATGCAGGAAATTGCTCGTAGATCACATTGACTAATGATACTTCAGGCTCCCGATGTCGCACCAGCAATTTGTCACGTTACCCTAACTCAGGTGGTACCTACCCTTCACAAGGTAATTCGAAAATATTTTTTATGGACTTTAGCAATTTCAGACTTTTATTTCTTAAATTCCAACTATATAATCCTACTAAAAGTATACAGGGTGAGTTACACATGATCTCGACTGTCTCTCAGGAGGTGAAAGTTGCAATTTGCCTATGCTTGTGTAGGTATCTTTCAGTCAACCATAATGCAGCTGAATACCAGTATTTTACGTGGAGCGACTATCTGACTTCCACAACCCAATAACTGGGTAACACGATATCAAGTAAGACTGGTGAAAAATTTCTTGGCTTCTGTCTACCCGTAAATGCCCGATGATACTTTGTTATTCTACTTTGATGTTTGAATTGCTATATTATATGATAATGTAATTTATTGTAATCGTTACCTAATGAATTTCAACTAATTGTTTTTTTTTAATGTTTTATTAATTAGTACTTAGTCATAAATGGTTGATCAAATGTGTGAATTATACATAATACATATTTGTACGCCATAAAGGTAAAACATGACTGATCCTTTCTGCAATGTACTTATCATGTTGCATGCTTTGTGTGTGCACACTTATGTTTCAGACAAATAAATCAACTCTGACCTCTGAACTCTGAACTCTAAGGCCCGTATTAATAAACGATACTCAGCTCGCGAGATCGCACTTGAGATGAATGTTGAGATCCTGATCGTATTAATAAACGTGATTATTGACGTTCTCAAGTTGCGGATTAGGTTTACGGCATCAACCGAGTGATGGACTGATTAATAAACGAAACTCGACCCTTAACCTCTTTCGACCTAATGAATCCAACAGGCTCCGTGCCCTTGAGCCCGGGTGGAACCATTTGGATCCAGCAAACCACGGCTAATTTAAGTATACGACGAGCGCGGGTTCTTGAGATGCTATATCGTGAGTGCAGACAGTCCGTGACTTGAGGTGTGATTAGCGTGGCGCGAAGCATGGAGTTTGAAAATATTTTAAGTAATATTAATTATTACGATGAAATAGACTACTATGACGATATTTTGTGGCCTTTACGTTTTCGATTACCAAAAGATTATATAAGGGATGCTTCAAATCCTTTTGATTTACATGGATATTTTTTTTTTAAATAACCAGCTTGTTTGTGGTCAACAGAGTAAAATAAAGAGTACTAATGTAAAAATAACAAGTTTTTTTTTTTTTTTTTTCGGTATGACCACTAGCAAGTTAACACGCAAGGGCTATCAACTCCGTTAGGGCCAGTGCCTACCAGGGTTGCGGATTTGTTCGAAAGAGTTACCGCGGCCCTGGAACGTAAAAGGCACTAAGAGGAGCATGGGTGGGTTTTAGTCAGTAGAAGTCTGACACTCCCTGCCGCTCAACCCAGAGCGGGAGGGGTCATTTGATGATTTCCCATCCAAAAAAAAAAAAGGGCTATCAACTGCTTAACCGGACTATAAAAATAATAAGAGTAAAATAATGTAATTATTTACCAAGGTCGATGCGTGCGGACCAGCGGTGTATTCTGCACTTATTATTTTCCAGGTCCCATTTTATCGATTCATTCATTCATTATTTAGCGACGCACCATCGGAGTCCTTATTTTCCATTAGTCTTATATTTTTTAAATTTCATATTTTTTGATGCTATATTTTCAAAACTTCGGTCAATGTGACGTCATCGTTCACGAGATCAAGCCATCAAGTACAACTAGGTGAGATGCTGATCTTGGTTACTGAGATACTGTATTTATGTGTCTATTAATTAGCAATAATCTTGAGATGCTGTTGACGTCATAATGGCGTATCAAATGATAACGCACTTGAGTACGTTTTTGAGGGCCGTTTATTAATACGGGCCTAAGGGCCATTTTCACCAAGCCAAACTGATCGCGATCAGCGTATAAACCACGTTTATGAGCTGTCAGTGTCACTATTTTTCTATGGAATATTGACGCTGATAGCTCTTGAACGCAGTTTAGATGTACTGATCGCGTTAATTCAGTTTCATTGGTGGAATCCGCTCTCAATGTCAAAGATCTACAAATGACAGCCGGGACATAGCTCAACGTGCTTTCCGAGACAGGGAGGAATTTCGGTAATAAGCGTTGCTTAACCTAGAAGATCGACACGTGAGGCTGTTATTATTTATTATTTTTGTTTCGACATGTTGCCTGAAGTTACTTAATTATTTGAATTTTATTTATTTTATTTTTATTTATTTGTTTTATTTTTATTTATTTATTATTTACCGACGAGCTCCTCGCAGGGGATTATAGTAGATTGTGCATCGAGGGGATAAAGCAGTATCATATATGTCACGAGCGTCATATTGAATCCCGGCGGAATCCTGAATGCAGCGAGAGATTCAAGTTAGCCCAAGGCTATAACCCCTTATCCCCGAGGAGGATACTCTACTTTCACACCTACTGCAAGAAAATGGCGCTCAAGCCAACAAGAGAGGTGGCTGCCACCGTGAGCGATGCAACCGACGTATTCTATCAACATCTCAACGTGTAAACTTAGATGGAGTGAATCGTAATTCCATCTTGTTTGTATAGATCGAGAGCTAATTTAAAATTCATTTCACGTAAGATGTTCACAGAATCGCATTGCTGGTTGCCCCCCGCTGTTTTGCCCCAAACTTTTATCGCGGTAAAAGTTTTTACACGAATATTTAGTTGAGTTCCGATTTCAAATCTCATTATTGACCTCCTACCTACTGAATTTCATTATATCCCGTGGACAATAAAGACTTACTTTATTATAGATTAAATTTGCACGAAAATTATTTATTTGTGACATTTTCGTGCTTGTGGTTGAGAATGCTTTGTTGCACTAAGTCCACCCATGTACCTACCACTATGTACATAAAGTTTAAATATATAATAAAAAACATTTTTTTCGAGATTCATCCTAGAAGTTGGTAAAGTCGTTGACAAAAGCTATTGTGTAAATAACCCGCGTGCAAATCAGCTCAGTCATACAATCCCTAAAGTTCAACGTCCTTTGATTGATTGAAGGGTCGAAGCGCGAATGTCGAGCGTAGCATAGTAGGGTCGTCGGTTCGATCCCCGGCTTGGGCATAGTGTGCGAGTCTGAATTTAGGCAATTAACATGTCAAAACAACCCAGTCATTCCTGAACACGCTCAATATTGAGTACCAAAACTGAGAACCTTCCGATACCCGACCTCCACAACCCAATATCTGGGTAACACGATACCTACCCCTTGGCAAGACTGATGTTTATTTTTTAACCGACTTCAAAAAAAGGAGGAGGACTTAATTTCGCCAATTTTCATCTGGATTCTGTTTGAATCGTAACGACTGCCAAAGAACTACAAATTACGACCGGGACTTGCCGTATTTTCAAGACTCTTACTGACTAAAACCCATCGGTGCTCCTCCTAATGCCCTTTGCGTTCCAGGGTCGCAGTGACTATTTCAAACAAATCGACCCTGCAACTGTAATTACTCAGCACGAGTTCTTTCACGTTATGATATTATTAGTATTTAATTCCCCAATACACACAATATGGACTCGCACGCGTGGCTACGTAAACATTGACTTATGCGCAGCACTGGCGCCTCTAGGGCTTCGCTAAAGACATTAGGGGCGACCTCGCGCGGCCACGGACAAGCGGCGTGGATTCGCTTTGATTTCTAATGGACAACCTTTTTTCACTGTGGTTAATAATGGTTCCGTAGAGTTGTTTTTTGTCATGACCTGTGTTTTTTTAGCTTTATAGACTTTTTAATGACTGTACTTAGTGTTGTTGGCTTTGAGAGCAGGAATTTGCATTAGATTTTAGATAGGTAGGTTGCCATCCTAGAATGTACCAAGCCATTTTCAGTTCACACCTTTTGCAGTTACTCCCGCTACAGATTTTGATGAATGAACTGACTGTTTCACGGACACAAAATTTGGTGTTTCAGTATCCTCAACCTCGCGGAACCCTAAATTCTTCTATCTCAGGAGAGGCCTCTCGGTTGTCAGTCAATATTAAAGTTAGGCGTTATGAATCACCGAAATAATAGGTTTATTTAATCATCTTGGCTTACCTACTCACTAGAGGAATCGCTCTGTCTACCGTAAGTACCTTAAGTAACTAGTCTTTGTACCTTTATAATATCTAACTATGAAATTGACAAAATAAGTTATTTTTTAAAACCAGTTAGTAATTTGTTTCTTTGGATTTTGCTTTTACCCTTTTTGTATAGAGACATGTTGTTTATTAACACGAGTTTCAGCGTGAAAAATTAGGTACGTTTCAAACGGCAGGCAAAATCAGTGACGAACCGCTAACGAACACATTGCTCGGTATTGGTTTAATCGTTTTCGTTTGGGAATACCTCGTAAATCAACCTTCTGCAAAAATCATTTTTTTTTAAATATGATCTATTATCGATATAGGTATATTATGCATGATAGAAAAATGCGCATTGTCTCCGAAGTCATCATCATCTGCCTAGCCTTTTCCCAACTATATTGGGGTCGCTTTCTATCAGGCGTGATCGAGGTCAAGAGCAAGCCCATTCCTCAATAAAAAAAATAAATTAAAAAAAAACCGGATTCATCTGAATGCCAGTATTTTACGTGGAGCATTGTCTTCTTCATTGTCCTAAGTCTACCTATATAACTAAAACTACTAAAAGTAGGTAGTAAGGATAGTTTTCGACTATAGCTATATTGTGTTGTGGAGCCAAAAATCCATTAAAAGGGAAAAACTCCATTATTTCGTGTAATGGGGTTATTTTCTGCGACCAGTCGTGCCGCAATGCTTTGATGGAACAGAACGAAAGGCTCATGGGGTGACGCATCGCTCTTGGAATTCAGCGTTAGACGATACGATTAACATGGAGATTTAATAAATCTTCTGTAGTACTTTCCGTACGTATTAATAGCTTAACTTTCCCTGAATGATAAGCTGGGTTGCATTTAAGTAGAGTCCACCAACTGAGTTTTGAATGTGGCTTCTGATTGGTCGTGAAACTCATATCGTAGGTAGGACTTTGTCTACAAAATCCACCAATTGAGTTTGAAACTACCTCTGATTGGTTCTTAAACCCTCATAGTGGATTTTGTACAAAAATTGCAACTATGAAGGTGGAATTTTGGAACCGATCGACGGAGCTACGCTTTGCGGCGCTCTAATTTTTTTTATTTTATTTATGAATGAGCTAGCTCTTGACCTCGATCACGCCTGATGGAAAGCGATAGATGAGGTCCATGATGAAGCGAGCGTGCCTAGAAGATGCCTTGAGGCACTGGTACTCCCACGCGTCGACGAAACACAGCAGGCTGCTTGACGCCGAACTCCGGTGGGAGGGTGGTCGCGAACCAGGCGGGCGTTAGCTCTACCACCGCAAGGGAAGGATTGGCCAGTCTTATAAGGTGTTAGGTGAGACTGTCCAGGATGCGCCGAGCGCCCGGTTCAGTTGAGTGTCAGATGGAAAGAATTGCGCTACACGAAAAAAAATAACCACGAAGGGGTTATTTTTTTATCCCGGGAGTATGTTTCCTTGGGATAATTATCGACATTCATGCGGGCGGGGCCGCGGACGGCAGCTATAAATGCGAAAGCAACTCTGTCTGTCTGTTACCTTTTCATGCCTTAACGGCTGAACAGATTTCAATAAAACTTAACACACGAGTAGAACATGATCTAGATTAATGGATGGGAAATCATCAAATGACTCCTTCCGCTCTTCCCAGAGCGGTAGGGAGTGTCAGACTCTTACTGACTAAAACCCATCCGTGTTCCTCCTAGTGCACTTTGCGTTCCAGGGCCGCGGTGACTCTTTCGAACAAATACCGCAGTCAGGATACTTTTTAACCCAGGAGTGTGTTCCCTTGAGAGAATTTCCGACATTCACGCGGGTGACTCCTGTGGCATATGCTAGTTTAAGAATAAAAGCAAATCCGTCTGCTAACATTGGGGTCTTTAATATTGATCCCAAGTTAAGCAAAAGCATAAATAAATGAGCTTTTCCTGCCAGAATGAAGCTCATCCATAATCTTAGGATTATAATGTCTTATCCGATAAAACGCGAAGAAGTCGAATCCCTCATTAAATTCGGGTATAATGCTGTCATCGGTTATCTCGAAATTGGAAGTCGACTCTTTATGAATTAACAATTCCCTGCCAGAGTGTGTTTTCTGATAGCCACAACCTGGCAGTCTTTAATTCAAGAGTGAATCAATTACTTCTCGGCAAGCGTACTGCTCCATCTTCGACCACATGGTGATAGTATCCCTATCACCATGTGGTCGAAGATGGAGCAGTACTGGTTTTTTAATAGTATTTTAATTGTTATTCCGCTCAAGCACCGGCAACACACCGGTGTGCGCCGAATCAATCGCGAATTTAATGTTTATTTACCAATTACATAAGATTTATTTTTTATTTGGGAATTTTCACATGTCAGGGCTGGAGCGGTTAAATGATATTTCTAATTTTTAATTGGTAAGTATTTTAAATTTTATTTCAATTTGGTTTTTTTTTGTATTGTATGTTAATTGTATTTTTATTCATCATTGTAACTTAAATTTATCTTTGGGGTAGTAACATCGCATTGGCGTTATAGCTGTTAAGGTGTTATTTACGTAATTTTAAATAAATAAATAAATAATAAATCATCGCTTACCATCAGGTGAGATAGTGGTCAAACGCGTGCCTAACAATAGTAACAAAAAAACAATATTATTAATTTTGACAAGCTTATAACATGTATATGTCGCAGCGGTCCAGGCGTTCCTCTGAACGGTACCGTTAAATCAGTGGCAAAAATTCCCATTTTGTTTTATTTCTTTAATCATTTTTTTTTATAATCAGAAAAGTGCTTGAAACATGTGTGTGTGTAACAACACATACGTTATAATTTATCAAGCATTTCCTGATATCATAGAAAGCCAATTTATGCAACTTTTTTTGAGATCGCTAACAGCATTTGTATATGATGACGAAACCACCCTAAGGTCGACTGGTAGAAAATGCCTAAGGCATTAATTCCGCATTTGTACAGTGTTTTTACTAGTGCATAAAGTTTTAATAAATAAATACTCAAATGTGATGTGAAAAAAAAACTGTAAAGTTTATGGTTAAAAAATATTCGCCATTCACATTCAGCAAGGTTATACCTATACGTTGCTGGCTGTACCAGACGACCGTTTATGTGGTAGGTAAGTACATATACTCCATCGGCATCGCTATGCTTTAGCATTTTTCATCTCCTTCTCCGAAGACCGAGGAGCTATTATTAGGACTGGGTAGTGTTATAAAGCTTTTTCCATGATATCTATCAGCGCGCAATATCATGAATTGGATCGGTGTGAGGTACCTAGACGTTTTTTTTGCTGAATATGTATTTCTGTTAACGAAGAAATAATAAAAAATAAATTAAATTAAAACTAAAAAAATAAAGGTAAAGTTAGAAGGGGATGGCTAGGTCTGAAAGATCCCGCCAATCTTTCAGACCTAGCCATCCCCTTCTAAGTCAGTCCTAATAATAGCTCCTCGGTCTTCGGAGAAGGAGATGAAAAATGCTAAAGCATAGCGATGCCGATGGAGTATATGTACTTACCTACCACATAAACGGTCGTCTGGTACAGCCAGCAACGTATAGGTATAACCTTGCTGAATGTGAATGGCGAATATTTTTTAACCATAAACTTTACAGTTTTTTTTTCACATCACATTTGAGTATTTATTTATTAAAACTTTATGCACTAGTAAAAACACTGTACAAATGCGGAATTAATGCCTTAGGCATTTTCTACCAGTCGACCTTAGGGTGGTTTCGTCATCATATACAAATGCTGTTAGCGATCTCAAAAAAAGTTGCATAAATTGGCTTTCTATGATATCAGGAAATGCTTGATAAATTATAACGTATGTGTTGTTACACACACACATGTTTCAAGCACTTTTCTGATTATAAAAAAAAATGATTAAAGAAATAAAACAAAATGGGAATTTTTGCCACTGATTTAACGGTACCGTTCAGAGGAACGCCTGGACCGCTGCGACATATACATGTTATAAGCTTGTCAAAATTAATAATATTGTTTTTTTGTTACTATTGTTAGGCACGCGTTTGACCACTATCTCACCTGATGGTAAGCGATGATTTATTATTTATTTATTTATTTAAAATTACGTAAATAACACCTTAACAGCTATAACGCCAATGCGATGTTACTACCCCAAAGATAAATTTAAGTTACAATGATGAATAAAAATACAATTAACATACAATACAAAAAAAAAACCAAATTGAAATACAATTTAAAATACTTTCCAATAAAAAATTAGAAATATCATTTAACCGCTCCAGCCCTGACATGTGAAAATTCCCAAATAAAAAATAAATCTTATGTAATTGGTAAATAAACATTAAATTCGCGATTGATTCGGCGCACACCGGTGTGTTGCCGGTGCTTGAGCGGAATAACAATTAAAATACTATTAAAAATAATAATTATCCCTATCACCATGTGGTCGAAGATGGAGCCTACGCTTGCCGAGAAGTAATTGATTCACTCTTGAATTAAAGACTGCCAGGTTGTGGCTATCAGGAAACACACTCTGGCAGGGAATTGTTAATTCATAAAGAGTCGACTTCCAATTTCGAGATAACCGATGACAGCATTATACCCGAATTTGATGAGGGATTCGACTTCTTCGCGTTTTATCGGATAAGACATTATAATCCTAAGATTATGGATGAGCTTCATTCTGGTAGGAAAAGCTCATTTATTTACGCTTTTGCTTAACTTGGGATCAATATTAAAGACCCCAATGTTAGCAGACGGATTTGCTTTTATTCTTAAACTAGCATATGCCACAGGAGTCACCCGCGTGAATGTCGGAAATTCTCTCAAAGGAACACACTCCTGGGTTAAAAAGTATCCTGACTGCGGTATTTGTTCGAAAGAGTCACCGCGGCCCTGGAACGCAAAGTGCAATAGTAGGAACACGGATGGGTTTTAGTCAGTAAGAGTCTGACACTCCCGTCCGCTCTGGGAAGAGCGGAAGGAGTCATTTGATGATTTCCCATCCTTAAAAAAAACCTATGTCATAATCTAGATCATGTTCTACTCGTGTGTTAAGTTTTATTGAAATCTGTTCAGCCGTTAAGGCATGAAAAGGTAACAGACAGACAGAGTTGCTTTCGCATTTATAGCTGCCGTCCGCGGCCCCGCCCGCGTGAATGTCGATAATTATCCCAAGGAAACATACTCCCGGGATAAAAAGTATTGTTTGTGTTATTCCAGACTATAATCTATCTCTGTGCCAAATTTCATCAAGATCCGTTCAGCCATTCTGACGTGATTGAGTAACAAACATACAAACTTTTGCGTTTTTAATTTTTATAATACGTAATAATAAGTTAGGATTATATTATAATACTAGCTGTTGCCCGCGACTTCGTTCGCGTGTATGTCGGAAAGTAAAATGATGTAGGTTAGATCAATAAGATATACGAACAGTCAATATCTAGCATTGCTTGACCTCTTTTTTATGGATGGGAAAACATCAAATGACTCCTTCCGATTGGGGCGGAGTGGAAGGGAGTGTCAGACTGTTACTGACTAAAACCCATCCGGGGTGTTCCTCTTAATGCCCGTTGCATTCCAGAGCCGCGGTGACTCTTTCGAACAAATTCCGCAACCCTGGCAGGCACTGGCCCTAGCGGGCCCCGTCTTTTATTCTGACATCTTTTTGTGGCGCGCGTGGAACACAACGCGCCGCCGTCGACCCGGGCCTGGTTCTTATCGGATGGCGAGCCACCCAACGCTTGCCATCCACAAGCCCGCGTTGCTTGACCCCTCTTAGAATTAGGAATTTGGAAGAGTGTTATGCCAGGCAATGGCTGTATCCCCCTCTTGTGTTCATGTAATTTTTCGTGAAGAAACGTTTTTTAATGATAACTCTCCTCTCATTTCATCGAAACTATTCACAGCAGTCCTAGAAGATATCGTAAAAAGTCGGTATGGATTGGGACTATAGCGGTATTAACGTCAATTGTAATATTAGTATGGATTGTTAAAATCATTATCTTGACTTTATCCCAATATACTTGGGCTCGGTGCCAGTATGTGATCATGTGCCATGTGTATGAGTCGCCATCTTATTGTTTACTACCGTTATTTGTAATCGTATTTGACACAATTCATTCATCTATTGTTAGATCTGCCTTTTTACTTCAAATAGCCATCTTAACTCCTAAGTTCCATACTTAAAACTTTACTCATAACATGGCCCTTATTCCTACGCATCACGTCTTATATTTAATTTTCATGAAAACTGTTTGCAACTCTCAGCTTTTCTGTTAACACAGCTAGTTCATTATGTACCAGGGTTACATGACAGCATTAGAGCTCGTTCAGCCAAAAGCTTTTAATTGCCTCGCGGTTGTAATGAAAAGCATCGAGGTCGGTCCCGAATCAACCCACATTTGTGAGGTAGGTACACCAAAACACGGTCTATCAGAGGTAGCAGCCGCTCGGAACTTCGGTGATTCGATTATAGACCCGGAGCGACCGCACTCCGCATTATTATGTAACATCCGCAATAATCCCGACCTGCCTGTCTCCTGTCCTAACTAATGTACTTCTCCAATTGAAACATGACGCAGTTCTATAAAGTCGCTGTTTGTAGAGATGGGCGGTGGTCAGTGGTCGTGCCGAGTATTATGTACCTATGAGCGTAAATTGTGCTGTCTGCACGGACATGATCGATGAGGGAGCGGACGGGCAGTCACACGTATATATAATTGCAATTGAGTGCGTATTCATAGAGGTGTGAATTAATTAAAATTGATTCCCAATCAAGCTGTAGGTACTGATAGTAAGTTGAACAGAAGTGCGTAGTCGACACTTATGCTCTGAGCTGGTAATGGCGACAGCTCCGGTGAGAGGTGTCGTTTTAATTGGAATTAATAACCGATAAGTAATTCCGTGGTGTCGGGGGTTTGTTTACCGGGGCTGGGGCGGCGCGGGGTGGGGAGAGGCTGTGGCGGCGGGGGTGTCGGGCAGGGCGACGGCGTCAGCTGCTGCGCGCGCCGCGGTCGATAGCACGGTGTGGCGCGCAGGCGCGGCGCTATCGAGCCCACTCGGGCCGCCGCCGCCGCCGGCTGTACACGTGATGCATGCGGGCACCTAGCGGCTGCACGCGCGCGGGCCTCATGGGCACCGTGCTGAGCTTCAGCCCGCGCGAGCGGCGCCCGCCAGCCGCCGCGCCGCCTCCCGACCGCGCCGCGCTCGCCTACTCTTACGAGCGCCTCAACAACGCCAAGAACCGCGAGAACCGCGAGCTGCCGCGCGACGAGCGCCGCGCCACGCTCGACGACGCCGCCAAGATCATCTCCGAGAAGACTGCGCTCGAGAAGAATCTCAAGAAGCACTCGCTGTTTATAAATGCGCTTTCGTGGAAGCGGTTTTCTACTGCGAACAATAACAAGAAGAAGCTGGAATGCAAGAGCAAGAGTGTGGCAACGTTCCGGGCGCCGCTGACGGACAATGCACCGGTGGACCGCAACAAGAACGCGCACGTGGGAGGCGTGTACGCGCGCGCGCCGCCACCCGCGCCGCCCGACGCTGCTCGCGCCAATGCGCTCAACAACAATGTGCTGTGCTACGACAAGCTAGCCAGCGCGGGCCCGCCCGTGGCGCCTCGCAAGACCGTCATCCAGGCGTCCACGTCGGAGCTGCTCAAGTGCCTGGGCCTGTTCCTGCACGCGCGCTGCCACCGCCTGCGCGACTTCCAGGCGGGGGACGCTGTCATGTGGCTGCGGACCGTGGACCGCTCGCTGCTGCTGCAAGGATGGCAGGTAAACACAACAGTCCCACTCCTTTCTACCACTACACAGGATCAACATCACGTACCAGCTGGCAACATGGACGACACCACAGGACAACAGTCATGGCCGCCTCTGTCTATAGCAATTCCTTTTAACCATCAATAGATTTGCATAACAATATTGCAGATTTTTTTGTAAACAAAAATCTAATGTGTAAGGCAGTTTTGATTTGCTTTGTTTTTTTCCAAATCCAAGCACAATTCTGTGTAGATTGAAATGTTTTGATTTTGTATGGGATTTTTTATGCTACAAAACACATGGTAACCTGCCTCTCCGTCCATGACATGGTTGCAGTGACCCTGAGGGTTTCCCCTGTTATGTTCCATTAAACTAATCCATACTGCGCTGCTGTCCTCGCTTCAATTACTTGGCGTCACACGGAGTGGTGTGCGACAGCCGTAATCATACCATTCACAATATGTACCTACCTACGGCATAATCATGGATTGTATTAATTGACCAATTGGACTCTCTAACGTCACGCAAAGTATTTCAAATTCCTACTCTAAATTATTGTTGGGAAACATTCCCATACATTTTTAAAACGGTAATTACTGGCCTTCGCCTAAATATCAAGGCTTTTAACTGCTAAACCTCCAAACCAACGATTAAACCAAAACATTCAAGTGAATGTTCTGCTTTCAACTTTCCATTTTCGCTTTTCCTCCTCGAAAATCGATTCCACAGCGTCAATGAATATTAAATGAGACAGACGCCATTTAATGAAGAGCGTTGCATTCGTTAGTAAACCTTAGATGATAAACAGAAGCGACTGAAACAAACTTAGACGCATAGCTCTTTACATTATTTATATTCTCTTCCTTTCATAAATCTGCGAGAAAGATTTCTTAGTCCCAACAAGACCCTCCATTTTCTCGCAAACATGAGCAATTTATCTTAGCAAGAGCTCCGTTTTACGCAATATGCTAAAAGCTACATCTAATATTCAGCAATGCTCAGTAAAACATCGCAGTAGACTCGTGGCCCGAATCATACACAAACAGTTGTAGGCAGTTTCATTCAATATAAATAGGGGACCGAAGTGTACGTCAGACGGAAAATCGATACACCGTTATGGCATCAAGAATTTTATACCCATGCGTCTTTCTTCAACGATTCGAGCTTTGTTTAGAGTGAGAGAGATATATCCATTGAGTGTGGCTGTGTTCACGCAGGTAGACGGATTTTGAATTTGGAATTTGTGCAATTATGACGTAATGGTTCATTATTTTGGTTTGAGACTCTTCGACATTTGAGGGTTGTTCACTTCTTTTGTTTATACGGATTCGGGGGTGTTGACATCTAAGGGTCATATGATATATAGACTTTAATAAAATACCTACTCTAGTACCTAGGACCTTTACTATATAATTATGATTACATTCTTATACATTACTTCAAATGAAAGCTAAATATTTGTCAGGTTTTGCTTTATTTTTGTGCTGAAATCGGAAAATTCGTTTCGATTCAGTGCGAAAGGGGAAAACCCAGACATCAATAAGCCCATGGTCGGTGTATGGCGGCCATGTTGTCATTTCCGGATTGAGGTAGAATGTTACGACTCTTGTGTGTACTGCTGTGGGTAGGGTTATCTGAGGGCTGATGGATTCATAAAAAATGCGACTCATTTCAGATAATAATAACGTGTACAGGTGACTTACGAAGATATTAAAATAATATATTATGTAGAATTTAGCACCTGCTTGGTTTAGCACTAACTTCTGGGTTGTTGATATCTTGGTTGATTTGGTTGGCTCAAGACTAGCCCGGTACTGGTTTGGTTATTGGTTTACGACCGTTAGTTTAATGATACGCAATAATGTGGTTTAAAGACTATATTGAATATTAGTTAACTATTGAACGTTAATCCGCACTAACTGGCGATAGTTGCGATACATGCATTTATGGAAATGCACGCAGGCAAAAGTGTTGAGCTCTGTTCGGTTGCAAATATTGTACCGAACATTATAAATTATTAGATTATGTTATGTTTTCATGAAAAAAAAACTGGATAATTTTGTACTAGGTATACTTTTTTTTTTAAACTGCATTGTGACGTACTATTATGATTTATAACCCTTCTGGTTTTCGTAGTTCATCTGCCCAACCTTGTTCCTCCTTTGCCAGCTTTCTTTTTCTCCTTTTCGAGTTGATGGTTAACTCCTTAGATTGTTTGGGCCCAGTAGGTAGTAATGACAGTAGCCACCTACTGGGCTGCTAGTCTCATCGCAGCTGATTACCACTCATTTACATGAAGCAAAGGGTAAAACTGGTACCCAGACCATCCTTCTTTCGACTACCCGTAGTAACTGCCAAAGATCTACAAATGACAAAACGACACTATATATAATTACGGCCCATATTCCAAAACGTAAACTCCAACTCAACTCGAACTCCAACTACATCGGAGCTTGTCATAAATTGAAGTTTTTGCATTTGTTTGCTCATCTAACGTCATTCATTCATTGATATTTTCAAAATGAAGCTATTAATTGTGCTATACTTAGAGCATGGTACCTACTGATATACGTCCTCTTCTATTTAAAGAAAAAAAAATCCAATCAACTTATGATTCTATTCCATGGCAGTCGTACTTATTATTTCCGTATCGATCGTCATTAAGTCGCCGGTACAATAACGCGGCACAGTCACCGTCAGATTGTGATCGCGTGCGGGTAATAAAACCTTTGTGGATGACAACTTGACTGCGAGTCGATAAATTGACGAATGAAAGGGAATTATTGGATACGAAGAGAATATACGAGTACTTATTCAATTTTCCATCGACGGAAATATGTTTGGAAATCCACTGTAGATATGTCTACATACGAATAATGGCTACAGTTGTTTTATATCACGAGTGCGGGCGAGCCAAAGCTGCACATTGTCTTAAATGTGCGTAAGCTTGGGAGCGACTGAAAAAAGCTTACGCACATTAAGACAATGTGCACGTACATTTACCAACACAACTATGGCTCGCCCACACTCGTGAGATACCTACATAACAACTATAACAGAAATATCAATCCTAAAAAGGGGTAGCTTTTGCTATGGGCCCAACCCTGAAATCGTGAAAAAAATCAAAGTTTGAAAGCTTAACTTAACAAAATGTATATGAACAGCGCAGATTATTTCGCGATTTCAGGGTTGGTCTCGTATTAAAAGTTTTTATTTATTTATTTGTATTTATTGTACATCAAATTTAAAATACACAGGAAATCTAAATCTAAAAAAACATACAATTGGCGACCTTATCGCATTCCGCGATCTCTTCCAGGCAACCTGGAATGGATAGAGATAGCCTGGACACGAAATGGGGTTGCACTTGGTTAAGTTCGAAAAATATTTGACCGAATTTCATTGGACCTAAAACATTTCAATATCGTTTCGTTTTTCTTTACTTCATATATCGAAGTCACGTCTCCCACTGTGTCAATTGACCTATTATCAATTCGACTTTTTTCGTTACTCCGACGTTTCATTTGGTCGAAAAACTTTTTACCGAAGTTACACTTACCCGAAATAACATTTGTTCGAAGTATGAAATAAAATAGTTTGATTATGAACAAAACTGGTTCATTTTATTTAGCTACTCACAAAGATGTCAGTCGCTGAATAAAATCTTCCAAAGTAACAGACGTGGAGTCAAGTTGGTAAAGTAGATTAATTAAGTTTAGTAGCAATAGCGCGCAATAGCGCCTGCGACCACTACACCAATGTGGCAGAAAAGTTAAGACCCAAGGACCTCATGCTTAGCAATAGATCGTGTGATTGAGATTTACTGGCGTGGATGTACTGTAGGTATATAAGCTTTTGTACAACCGTCAGGGAATAACCGGGATTTTGCGATATGAATTTTATTTTCCACCGTCGACGGAATATACCAGAAAATTCTCCATTTAATGAGACTCATAACAGCATGTTTCATTGATTGTTATGTTATAAATTAGAGGAATTTGCTTTGACAGAGTTGCAAATAAATACTAGAACCTATTGTTTTCTTAATTCTCAATTCTTTATTGTACACTTTTCCCGTTGACAGCGACGTGGACGAATTTTTCGATGCCCTATGAGTTCTTCCCCTCCCCTTTTTACTCCGCTTTTATATTTTCTACTAGTTTGTATTCAGTAACTATCTATTAGTTTTATATTAGTGGTAACTAGTTTAAAAAATTGATAAATACTAAAATAAGTTATAATATAGTAGAGATGATAAACTCATGTACAAAGGCGAACTCAAAGTGGAGTTTTCTTCTACCAAACCTTTATTTATTTATTTACAGTTTTTGTACACACATTTAACATAATAGATAGGTAAGATCACAGTAAGGATCCAGCCTCATTATGCCAGCCATATTATGTCGCTGTAGTCAATAACAACTTCTTACTGACGAAGTTATATTTTAAATGCATGATATATCATCATTTATGTGGAGCATAGTTTGTGCTGATTAAATCTATATTAATATAACAAAGCTGAAGAGTTTTTGTTTGTTTGCTTGAACGCGCTAATCTCTGAAACTACCAGACGGATTTAGAAAATTCTTTTTGTATATGATAGTCACATTCATGAGGAATACGCTATGGGAACGGGAATTTCCTACAGGAATGAGAAATAATGGGATACATACGTTTACTGAGTTGCGAGTAAAAGCTAGTATTATTTGACGACAGGGTTGGCGCAGTGGTTGAGCGATTGACTGCTGCGCTGCGTGTCGCGGGTTCGATTCCCGCACGGAACAAATATTTGACTGGCCTATAAATAGTTCTTCCGGGTCTGGGTCTGTTTTTGTATGTGAGTTTGTATGTTTGTAAACGCACCCACAATACAGAAAAAATCCTAGTGAGGGGTAACATTAAAAAAAAAGAATTATATGTGTGCCTTCGCCCTACTTCATTGGGGTCAGTTGCCAGTGTAACCGGCTAAATAACAGTTTTTTACATGGAGCAACTGCCAATCTGATCTCCAGAAAACCCAGTAACTGGGTAACCCGATACCCTTCGGCAAGACGGTGTTGTTTTGGTGTTCGATTGTCTGAGTTCTGACAGTACGTAAGGACTGTCAATGTCTTGATGACAGCCGGGACCAACGGCTTAACGTGCTTTTAAAAGATGTTACTATACTTTGTGCCAGATAAACTTGCAATAAAGTACATTGACCTTTCCCTAATATCCCTTCGTAGATACCCGAACAATACATTATGAACCATTTTACATTACTAGAGAACATAAAGGATCACGATAGAAGTAGATTCAGGACTGCTCTAAGTCTTTATTTCTGTTTTTGATTTTAAGAAAGTCAATAAATGTATGTGGGTCAATGACCGTTATTGCACATTTATCTGGAATCTACTATATCATGAGATTGTAAAAGGAAATACACTCAACATAATTTCTGTTAGACACGGCCCTCATTCAAGTTGGGTACTACAATTCTTGGCTCTTAACTTTTTACGTCCAATCTCCGTTTGCAAGCGACTCCGACAGGTCTTAGGGCCTTAACAAACTCTATATAGAAAGTCTTATATAAAACTAGTCACACTCTAAGCTAACAAACAAGAACCTACTTTAAATGCATGGAAAGAAGTTCTAATCTTAACTTTGTATTATAAAGTGTGTAAGTACTTATCTGGTAAAGATTTTTCTTCCCTTTTTCGATTTTGTATAAACAAAAATATTACCTACGCAACAATCGGACGCATTAATATAAATTAGGCACTGGTAAATCACACGTTACTTTTTATTGGGTATATTCCCGGGTTTCGGCACCAATTTTGTTAGGCTTAAGTAACAAATTACTGAATATTTATTTTGGTTTGTGCATTTGTGTGTGTTTTTGTGTGTTTGTGCAAACAACTTTTGTTATGAGACCAACCTTAAAAATCGTCCCATAGAAAAAGTTGTTTATGGTCATGAGTACTTTCACCCAATGAAAGGTTGCTGGTGTTTTACAAATAACCCTGTAGGTATATAGAAATCTTGCGTTACTGAGTGGTTGAGTGACTGAGTGATTGAGTAACTGCGTGACTGAGTGAATCTTGCACTACTGAGTGGTTGAGTGACTGAGTGATTGAGTAACTGCGTGACTGAGTGAATCTTGCGTTACTGAGTGGTTGAGTGACTGAGTGATTGAGTAACTGCGTGACTGAGTGAATCTTGCGCTACTGAGTGACTGAGTGATTTATTTTCTGAGTGACTGAGTGACTAACAGACAACGCACAGCCAAAACTACAGCGGCCTACCGGGATGCGCTTTCCAAATAGGCCATTGCAATTCACGACCCGGGGACAACTGCTCTTTGATTTTCATAAAGTCGTGAGGTGATGAATACTTCTCTTTATTAGTGTTTGCTTTGCTAAAACCCACCCTTAGCAGGGTCAAGCCTGCCAAGCCTCAATCCTGGATCCGCCACTGCATTAGACTGTGAACCATTCAGATATTTAGACGTTCACTAAAGTGTATCCTAGTGTAAGTCAAAAAGGCAATAATAAGCCAGTTAGATTTAAGTTCCATGCTTAGGGAGCATGGCAATATTATTGGCCATTAAGTATAATACGATCTCCGAATTGCTAAGGAGAATTTTCTAGTAAAAAACTGGAGCATAAAATTCCTATAACATCTTTTCCTAAGAAGACCACCTAAATATTATATGAACAAGATAGAACTGTCTGTTCTATGCGAAGGTATAGCTTCCTTCCGGGTAGGCGGCGTAGTCCGGGAAAACCGGAAATGTAACGATCGTAGACAGTGCTACGAGTTACGAGGCTCTACGAGGCTACGAGGTGCTACGGGCTACGAGGCGCTACGAATGTTTTGCTCATTATGTAGCTCACTGTAGCACTCTCATGTTATTTATGAGTATGTTTATTTTAGTACATACTGTTACTACTATTGGTGCTGTTTATTTACAATTTTATTTATGTTGTGAGATTCACGATATAGGTACTTAGTTTTTCAGGAGCTTTAAAGAAATACGATAAACCTAAAGTCTATTTGCGTTATATAAAAATGAAAACAATCGTTCATCATTGCATATGCTTTAATTTTACCATTGCAGCCGTGTTCATTGAGTGTTCTTACAAATAAAAAAAATCAAGAAACGGATATGAAGTTCGATTCGATTGTGAAAAAATATGCGATTGTATAAATTATACTTCAAACACTTCTCCTTCACATTTATTATGCGTACAGACAAAGTGTGGAACTCTTCCAGTGTCTGTGTTCCCTTCCACATATAACCCGTCTGCCTTCAAAGCAAGAATGAACAGGCATCTTCTGGGCACGCTCGCTCCATCATAGACTTTCATCTATCGCTTTTTTTTCCTTTGTTTGTTTTTTCATAATTTGTGTAACTCTTTTGTGTGCCGTGTTTCTTTACTTGCATCAAATAAATGTTTTATCTATCTATCTATCTATCTATCTTTATTCTTCTTCTTATGAGTCGATGGTTAACTCTTTATATTGTTTGGGCCCAGTAGGTGGCTACGTTAATTGCAGCATCGTGCATCGGTGGCATTCATTAGATCTTCTTTTATAAATTGAATCACACTAGGGTCGTGGGGTCCGAGTGCTCATCGAGTTTTTCGTGAAATCAGCAAGCAGTTAGTCGACTCTTCACGTGACCAGAGGGCTGGCCTTTTCTTTGGCCAACGAATCAGCATTGGCATTCAACGTGGTAATGCAGCCAGTGTTCTGGGCACTTTTCCCATTGACAGCGATGTGGACGAATTTTTCGATGCCCTATGAGTTCTTCCCCTCACTTTTTTACTCCGCTTTTATATTTTCTACTAGTTTGTTTTCAGTATCTATAAGTTTTATGTATTTGGTAACTAGTTTAAAAATTGATAAATAAATGATACTAAATTGAAAATCTATCACTTTCCATCAGGCGCGATCGAGGTCAAGAGCAAGCCCATTCCGCAATAATAAAAAAATAACATGATAATGTACCGTGTATCGTGTTGCATATCACGAATTCGAAAGAAAACATACTTATTAATAAACAAAATGGCCAATCAAAATTCAGCAGCTTTTTTTATGGATGGGAAATCATCAAATCTCTGGGTGGAGCGGGAGGGAGTGTCAGACTCTTACTGACAGAGTGTCAGAATCCATCCGTGCTCCTCGTGGTGCCCTTTGTTTCAGGTTTCAGGGCCGCAGCAACTCTTTCGCAACCCTGGCAGGAAATTCAGTAGCCAAAAGCCCAAACAACAGCTTTTCACATTCAAATTTAAGTAGCAACTTAACCTAAATTCTGTAGAGCAATCTAGGCCTCTTCAAGGCTTTGACACAGTTTGATTCAGATCAAGCTCTAAAACCAGGCCAATGTTTTAATTACACACGAAAACGTCCACCATTTCGGCAGACAGTGATATAATTGTATTATTTTTGTTTTAGCTTGACAATAGCGGTCATTGACCTGCCTAATTTTTTTTCGCATTCGTGATTAACGAAATTCGCACCTTCTAGTATTACAAATGTAAAAGTCTGGTTACTTGGCACCTTAAAGAGATTTGGATGAAATTCGAAAAACAGATACATACCCTAGCGGCCCTAACATAAATGTGAGTCGTTCGAGCGAGAAGGAGGGATGGAGTTATATAGGGTGTATAGCTCCATCCCTCCTTCTCGCTCGAACGACTCACGCTTTAACACGTCATGGTAGGGCCCCTGGTTTCTGAATCAAGCATTTGAAGTCGATTATTTCAAATAGTCAACATTTGGCATTATGGCAGGGTTCGACACTTACACAACTCAAAATACTCAATTCTGGGAGTACGTTCCAGTAGATTTTGTTTCGAATTTCCTCCGGGCAAAGCCAATGGCATATATGCTTCTTTTTGAAGAATGGGAATCATGACATGACTCTTTTCGCCCTAGAAAGAACGGGACTGTCAGAATCTTACTGACTAACATCCATCTGTATTCCTCCTAATGCCCTTTGCGTTCCAGGGCCGCGATGACTCTTTCGAACAAATTCCGCAACCCAGGCCGGCTCTGACCCTAACGGGCCCCGTCTACTATGCTGACATCTCTTTGAGGCTCGCGTGGATCACAGCGCGCTGTCGACCCAGGCCTGCTTCTGATCGGACAGCGGTAGTAAAGACATAAAGCCATCCTAAGTTGACCTTGATTGCGATCCACAAAATGGTTTACCTTTACGAAATGTTACATGGCTTATTAATCGAGTTCCTAAGTACAAATTAAGGAAAGAGTTATGACTACTATTGCCAAGCTAAAACGAAATCTAGCCTTTTCAGTAAACGGCGCCGTTTAAACAGCGGCCTAAATGACATCCCGGCATTTCATTGAATAACTACGCAAATGACTTGGTTCAATATTGACGGCACGGTTGGCGCAGTGGTTGAGCGATCGACTGCTGCGCTGCGTGTCGCGGGTTCGATTCCCGCACGGAACAAATATCTGTATGGCCTACTGATAGTTGTGACGGGTCTGGCTCTTTGTGTATGTGAGTTTATGTGTTTGTAAACGCACCCACGATACAGGAAAAATTAGTGTGGGGCAACGTTTTTTTCAAAAATAAAATAAACAATAATTATATAGTTTGATGACTTGCCTAACCAAGTAGCGGAACGTAGGGCAAAAGGAACTTAGGGCACCCCGACATGGATAGGTTAGGTTCGAATGGGATGCCAGTAGCTCCCGTCATCCCATTCGAGCGTGCATGTAAGCGAGCGAACTTAGCTCCCGTCATATCATTCATCTTAGGTTGCTTTAAACCCTGCTAATAGAAATAGGAGACCCGCTAATTAAACGGCTGATTAAGCTGGCTGCGACACATACAAGGAGTGGGATTCCGTGCCAGTTTCTGTGTTTCCCTGATAGCTACAACCTGGGCTCTAGGTTATCTACGAATAGGCAAGCGTGTTCCATCGTCGACAACATCATCGCTCACCATCAGATGAGGTATATGAGGTCTTACGGAAGCCTATTCATCATCTTCCTGCCCATATCACATGTTACTTGGGGTCGGCGCAACACGTTTTTTTCTTCCATTCTGTCCTATCAGACGTCACACTATCACTAACTTCCTTTTCTTTCATATCGCTCCTCACACAATCTACCCATCTTTTCTTTGGCCTCCCTCTTCCTCTCCATCCATTCACATTTATATTCATAACCCTTTTAGTTACATGCGTTTCATCCCTCCTCTTCACATGACCATACCAGGACAAGCGGTTACCTTTCAACTTTTCCATCACTGGCGCCACTTTTAAACTACCTCTAATGTACCCATTTCTCACTTTATCTATTCTCGTTACTCCACACATCCATCTCAACATTCTCATCTCCACTACATGCAATCTATTTTCATCCGTGTTTTTCTAACGGAAGCCTATTAGTAATTATAATAACGTCTAATCAAGTCAAATTGGTCAAAATGGTAAAAAACTTCACCATTTCGGCAGACAATCGTTTAATTCTGACATTTCGTCGCATCATTTTGCCTAGGTTCGTTCCCTTTGTCAATTATTTTGGACTCGTGGTTCAAGTGTGTCCAATTTGTCCACACTCGCTGTCGTTTCAAAGAATGGGATTCGATTTGTTTCCAATTCTTTCCAGAGAGAATCCAATTTTGTCGGGCGTTAAGCTGAAAGGCCGTGGTTTCGAATTCCATTCCTGTTTGACTTTTGGGGTAAAGTTCGATAGTGTTAAATGACTGTTTAACTGTAATTGTATAGTAGGGTTGTTATAGTTTATTAATAGATATCTAGTTAATATTGTTAAAAATGAAATAAATTACTAGGTAGTTTTGTACCTAATGTTTTTTATTCGATCACTAAAAGTGTAATTACCGTATAACTCCCTGAATGAGGAATTTGATTTTTTCTTATGGCAATTGAGCCGGTCTCGACTATTGTGCCAGTGTCACGCTGTATTGGCAGCAAAGAGACTCGTTTTTAATTAATCTAGCGGAGAAGACGAACGAGTAACTATTTGCCATTCTACCTTAGTTCTAACACAAAACAGCGCTGGGTGTCTACGCCCAGCAAATGCTGAGATGGTAACCCTTTCGGATGGGCACACTCAGCACCATCTTATTGTGTATGTTTTCTTTTCTTTTTTAACCGACTTCTTATAACGCATGTTATAAGAAGTCGGTTAAAAAAGAAAAGAAAACATACAACCGCATGGTTGTTGCTGTTGTGTTGTGTCTGTATCGAATAGTTTATTTCTATTCTATTCTTATTCATTCTATTCTAACACTTGTCAAATTATGACATTATAGTGGATTTTAACACTTCTTAGCTTTAGATTCTTAATTCAGAAACTGACCCTCAGTCATCAAAAGTTGAAAGCAGAGCCTTCGGAAAATAACACACGTGATATATTTTTTTTTATAAATAAAGACCTAGGTAGTAATATTTTGTTTTTAACTTACAGAACAAAATAAATATCTATTCAGACAGATCTTTATTTGGTCATCCGATCATGTACCTACTTGCCAAAATTACAAGACGAATGATGTCATCCCCCATTGTATTACTGAAAACATTCCCCCTCCCCGTATTAAACTGAGATTCGTTTACCGTGATTATTGTTATGGCAACATTCCCTCGAGTTTATGGCAGCCATTTTGAAGTTCAAGCGTTGAGTTATTTATAAAGCGGAGTTTTAAACAAATAAACGTGGGCATTATCAACCTTTAGGACAGAATACCGGGCGACAAAATCGAGAAAATTAAAGCTTCTTTTCCATTCAATAGCTTAGAAAGCAAATCAATCGTAGTTTTATGGCAAAAGTTAGTGTTTGATTGCGAAATTCAGTTATTTACGACGATCCAACAGCTTTTTGCTTTGCACAAATATGTTTCAGTACTATTAAATCAAGGTTTATGGCTTAGCGTAATGCTGGCAAGACACTTCGTTTGTACAACTGTGAAAATATTCACTTTTATATTTGTTAAAAAATTAACTTTACTCCAATTATTTTAGGATATATTTTCTATTATCCAAGTGACGCGAATATTTTAACAAATACGTTTAACTCCAAAAATTCATAGCAAGCGAAGATCCTAGCTATTTTATTAAATAGGTACAATATTTTCTACAGAATATTCGTGGTCATAAATACTGAGTGTTGGGTATTTAAATAACGGGCTGACCGTAAAAAAGGGGTGGGAAACCTGCGGCCCGCTTTGAGTACTCGATTCGTGACCATTGTTTGCACGAAATTAAATGAGGTCCTATTTAAATAAATGGAACAGAATGTAAATCTGCGGAAAATAGACATAAAACACACCAAATTTTTGTAAAAATTACTTTGTTTTTTCACCAATATTCAAATTATTGTAACTCGTACATAATAAACACGCCTTTTACCCTAGGGTTATCTTCGTAGTTAGGAATATCTTTCCCAACTTCATAATTGCTAATTTTTAACAATTTAGAAAGAGATTAGAGAGTATGCGAGAGAAACAAACCTTAAGACTACAGGCTTAAAACATGACATATTTTCCTTTAAAATACAACCCCTTAAAAATGTTCACGATCCCTGAAATAAGGGATCTCACCTGGCAAAAGGTAGCAATTACCACTGACGCTTGAAAAACTACGTGGGCGAAGAAATATGTACCAAGGTGCTAGCCGACTATTTTGGGGTAATCGATACTTGCTAGGGATATTCGTAGCGTTCGTAGCACTGACCCGATGAATACTCGTAGCCGTAGCGCCTACGCGTCTACGCGGCCCACATTCTGCGTGCCAATTCTACTAATTTTCAAGCAAATGTGAAGGTTGTTTAAAAATTAGTGGAATTGGCGCGCTGATGTTTAGAACAGTATACGATCTAATAGTTTCCGTAGATAGCGTAGTGATTATTCCGTAGAGCTGGATTTGATTATTTGTAAATTGTGATATTTATTTTTTCAAAATTTGTTAAAAAAACATTTATACACGTTCATTTAAACTAGATGAGGCAGGTGTTTCTTAGCTGACTACCCTGAGAAGAAACACTGAAACAAACTCAGTAGGACACTGTCAATAACAAATTGAGATAAGAGCTGTATTCATCTATACAGGCGCTTATATAACTGTTTAAATTAAAGGAGTTTATAACTTTTGCTTTTAATTCACTTACCTACCATAATCGCAAATAAACTAAGGCGATATTTTCGTCCTCTTTTATGGATGGAAAATCATCAAATGACTGCTTCCGCTTTGGGTGAAGCGGGATCCTGCTCCAGACTCTTACTGACTAAAACCCATCCGTGCTCCTCATAGTGCCCTTTGCGTTCCAGGGCCGCGGTAACTCTTTCGAACAAAATTCGCAACCCTGGATATTATCATCCTGTAACTTAATTTTATAACAACTCCATGAACATGTCTTTTTGACACTATAGCGGCGATTCTACGAGTTCGTGTTTCATTGATGAGCAAAACGTCAAGCGCTACCCCCCTTGAGACACGAGCACGACGTACTCACAGCGCACTCGGCTCAAAACTTTTTCAACAAAACAAATGAGGAAAGATTTCTTGTACACATGCGGGAATCCGTCGCGACTCGCGAAGGCGTTGCGGTCACGCGGCGATCTGTCGCGATTCACAACAATATATTATCATCATCTTCCTTCCCTTATCCCATGTTAATTGGGTTCGGCGCAACACGTTTTTTTTCTTCCATTCCTGTCAGCTGTCACGCTATCACTAACTCTCTTTTCATTCATATCACTCAACACAGTCATCACACAGTCCATCCATTTTTTCTTTGACCTCGCTCTCTCTCTCCATCCATCCACATTTATATTCATAAATATTTTAGTTACGTATGCATTTCATCCCTCCTCTTCACATGACCATATCAAAACAAGGGGTTCCCTTTCTTGTCATTCATTTTTTGTCACTGGTGACACTTTTAAACTACCTCTAATGTACAAGCGAGTCACAATAATACGATTTATTACTTATACAATATTTATACAATTATACGGAAAAATTATTGTCTCGTAGACACTTATCCGACGATAGCAGTGGGTGTGTGTGTTTATATTTAACAGCGGCAAAGGTCTGCTCCAAGTGCAAATATTAAAAAACTTTTTCAACAAAGAAGCAACCAAAAACACCGACTTCCGAAATGAAAGTTATTTTGAAATTTGTAGTGTTTTTTGGAAGTCGGTTTCTTTTTTTTGTGAAAAAGTTTTTTATTTTTCACTTTTTAGTGGTAACCCACACCTAACAACACCACTTGAAAGTCACAGGAAAGCAAAAATACGCAATTTCGTATACATGGATGATTTTTCGAAATATTTTTTCCAGCTATTTGGATTTAATAACCAAACTACTGAACCGATTATGATAAAATTTCAATGGGACCATTTGGAAAGTATACCCTTTCCAACAAAAAAAAGAATTTTTCAAATCAGTTGGCAAGCGACGGAGTTAGGCCCGAACAAACATAAAAAAAAAAAAATACAAACATCCGAATTGAGAACCTCCTCCTTTTTTAGAAGTCGGTTAAAAAAACACTTCAAGTTGTAGGTTTTTTAAATATAGTTTAATGCATCATCATCATCCTTCATCATAGCCGAAAGACGTCCACTGCTGGACATAGGCCTCTCCCAAGTGTCGCCACAACAGGCGGTCCTGTGCGTCTCGCATCCATTGGCTACCAGCGACCCTCACCAGGTCATCGGTCCATCTTGTGGGAGTCCTTCCAACGCTACAAATGCATGTCTAATTGTTTTTGAGTTGATGATGGTAAATGAAATGGTAAGCACATATGCTTACCATTTCATTTACCATTACCATTACCTACCGAGCATGTCTCATAAGACATGCTCGGTAGGTTGCCACACTAAAGCAAAATTGAGTAATTCAACAAGAAGACACATAAAAAGAACAATCTCATAATTAGCTTAGTTAATAACTAGATACGGTAGCAACCATGAAACTTGTAAGTCATCGACATTGCTGAAACGAATCGATACCGAGCGATGAGTCACAACTCAGTTATAACTGACTAGGGTAAAACCGGGATAAATGCCACACTTTTTGAAATCATTTTATAGCTCCCAGTACAAAAATCAAAATATTTAATTTGCAACACTGGCAACTACTCTGGTTTTTTATTTACAAATTTATGAAAAAATACAACATTATCTTTGAAATCTCCAGAGTATTAGCGATTTCTGCGGACCTCTACATGTTGGGACATCTCTCCCATATATGGGATAGTTGCCTAGTCCATATATATCACGTCTAAGATAGACCCGCTGAGAAACAGGGCATCCCGAAAAAACTTTGATCGCACTTTGCCTTCCCACAGAGATGAGACACGGACCTCTTAGTGGTAGTTGGAAAATCTCTCGATAGATAAATAAATTAGCACGCGATTCATCCATGAGACTAGAGAAATTACAATTGGGACACACCTATACTACTGGGGCATCTACCCCGGTTTTACCCTATACGAACGTCACCTGGCAGACTTGGAAGTCAAAACAAAGGCAAGCTTCACAGACAGTTTGCTCTTTTCATATTTTAATGTGAAGGGCAGACACCTAAAAAAATATGTAAATACTTACACTATGTAAGTATAGTATGTGTGTGAGTATAGGTACCTACTTACTTTCATATGTTTGGTCTACGAACAAAAAATACCTACGTAGCACGAGTGTTTCAAACATTAAAAATCCAAACAAAAAAAATAAGCAATGATCCAAATTAAATGTGATATTATTACACAAAAACAAGAACTTGGAAAACGATAAATTTCACTGAAAACGATTCTATCTATAAAACAGATTTCACTGTAACGAGAACTTTTCACTTTAATTTCACTATAGGTACCTGACGTGAACATTAAATTAACTGAAAGCGATTAAAACCAGGTTAGAACTTTCTCTAAAACGTTTACCTTGTTGTTTCCAGGATGTGGCGTTCATAAACCCTGCGAACGTGGTGTTCGTGTACATGCTGGTGCGCGAGCTGGTGGACGGCGAGCGGATAGGCCGTCCACAGGAGCTGCAGGCCGTGGTCCTCACCTGCCTCTACCTGTCCTACTCCTACATGGGCAACGAGATCTCCTACCCGCTCAAACCATTCCTAGTTGAAGACTCTAAAGATAAGTTCTGGGACCGCTGCCTCCTCATCGTCGATAGACTGTCCTTCAACATGCTGAGGATCAACTCGGAGCCCGGCTTCTTCACCGAAGTGTTCACGGAGCTGAAGGCGTGTGGCGCGGCGGTGGACAGCCCGCCGCCGGCGCCTGCGCACCCCGCCCCCGCGCCCCCCCTCGCCATCAGCGCCGCCTGACACACGGAGGTCGCCGTCCTCCGGTTGGCACTCACTGACCGCCCCAGTCGTGTTTGATGTCGGCTCCTGACAGTCCAAGATCTTGGTCAATCGTCCAAGTTTGAGCGTTTCGAGTAGCAGCATGTTTATTGAGTCGTTTAGTGTTCAGGGTCGCGTTTAGAGTGGACCGTAACTTAAATAGTCCACTCCGGTAGACAAACTTTAAAAAAATATAGACTCGAACTGCGTCGTCGGTAATTAACTAGGTATTTTTAGAATTGTCCATTTGTGCCCTAGCGACTTATAGCAGTAACAGCTTAGTTTTATTTGTTCTGAGTCATGAGTGCAATATATTCTAGTCACTTGATATTATTATTTTTAAGTAACAATTTAGGGACTCCACCTAAATATAATAAATAACTCATTAGTTTTAGTAATTACCTACTTCCTTTCATTACCAAAGAAAATCATGGTGTGATTGCTCAAAAACGCTGACAAAATAAAATTAGGTACTAAATACAAAAAAAAAGAAAATGGCTACGATTGACCAAGATTTAAAATGTCATTGCAATAGATAGATGAGTGAGAGGTATTAAAATATACGAATTATGTGCGTTACCTTCATAATTCAGTATCGAGACTTTGAATTGATTCGTGGGAAGAATGTGATATCTAGTGGAATTTTCAGGACATTTATGGGATCGGTAACATCTGATATTAGCATGATATTTGTGACTGGGACTGACAGTATAGGTACCATGCAGTACGTAAAGGGGATGGCGAAAAAGAAATTATGAAGCTTTAGATCTCTCGTGCATTAGACTGAAGTATTCAGGGCCGAATGGAGCACACGTACTCCCGAGTGAGCGGTCAGTATGGCCAGATGTGGCCGCTTAAGTACGAGTGCTTCCAAAGATGCTCTTAGACCCTCGCTTCCACAAAGAACTGGCAGCAAGAATCATATGCGCGAGCAGTCTAAAAGCTGCCATATGAAAGACTGTTGAAGAGGTAAAATCAGAGAACAAACACGTTCACAGTGTATTTCAATTTCAAAGTCAACGACAGAGACCGAGAACGCAACGAGCGCCTCTCGCCGGTAGTCGTTCAGTTGTTGAAGTGCATCTCTCTTGTCTGTGGTGTTTGGTGTGAACCACGTCGTAGTTGAAGCACTCTCTTGTCTGTTCGTATGTTCGTAGGTAATTGTCTGATAATGTTATTTTTTCGTGCCGCTGGACCAAGCGGTGTTTTAGTCCAATAGAACAGCGGTTAGCTAGTAAGATAAGAGTTTCGTAATCGTAGTGAAATGAACGTATTGCCATATAGTTAGAAGATATTAGAGAAATGTCTGGCAGGCGGGAGGATGCAATAAAAGCGGGAACTCCGTCATGTAACCCGGTGAACCCTTCTATGAAGTGTACGTATTTAAATAAATTGGCCGGCTCAAAGCGGGACGACTCGATTGTTGTTGAGGCGATGAAATGTATTAACAAATAGGTCAAATTTTGCGAAGGATTAAGCGTTTTGTACAGTAAAATCGAATAAAATAATACATCTAAGTCTTAACCGTTAGCATAGTTTAGACAAATGGACGGCAGGCATAAGTCTGGGTGGCACTCGGTCCGGAACACAATAGACAATGTTTGATCTTACACACGCATTCATCAATATTATTCTCGTTAGATTCGATGCAAAGTCAGGAGGAGGTTTTTGGGCTTAGTTGCCATGAAAGTCGTAACTTTAACTCTCTGGGGGAATCAGGCCCCCCCTACCATGACGTGTTAAAGCGTGAGTCGTTCGAGCGAGAAGGAGGGATGGAGCTATACACCCTATATGGCTCCATCCCTCCTTCTCGCTCGAACGACTCACGCTTTAACACGTCATGGTAGGGCCGCTGGTTCATAATTGGACAGCCTAATCAACGCAGTTAGGAATTAAAGGCCAAAAAACAACAGGCCACACCGAGTGCCGTAGTTAAGATGAATTGTTTAGTCGAGTGAATGTCTAAGGGTGATGATGTAAGTATTTAATAATATTAAATAAATAAATAAAAAAAAGAATCTCATAATACGTTCCAGTCATTAACGATTAGGTAAAGATAGTTGTCTGTGATTTATTGAATTTTAACTTTGTTTTTAGTTACCTATTTGTTATTTTTTTTGTTAACTTTTTAATTTTTTCACAAGTAATTGTTACGATATTTATTATTATTGTATAAGATACTTATAATGGTTACTGTAAACGCAATAATTTATTTTGTTTGGATATTTCCTTGAATCTGAGAAGCACGATACGACGCCGTCTGTATGATATACAAAGTAAAATATAAAAATAATCACTAGTATATTAAATATTTGGATTGAAATGCTTTTTGAGAATTGATGAGACATTTGAAATTGATATTATTGTTATTTTATTTAAGTTATTAATTGTTTTATATTTAGCGTAAAAGTAGATGACACGTTACTTTAAATAAATATTGATCTCGATTTTAATGATGGGTAAGTCTTTCGCCATGGCTACATTCCAATTACTAGGTAATACATAAGTCAGGTATATACCTAATGGTCTTACGACCTATACAATTCACTATCGAATTTCGAAGATCTCTCCTAAGTATATAATAGTGTAACTTTGGTATTTGACGTGTGCATGTAACATTATTCTGAAGGTATACCTGGTCATATACCTGTTCTAACATTATTCATGTAACTCACGTTTGTTAATTAATCTATTGTAAATATACCCAATTATTAAAAAAAAAACTTTCGTATATATAAATCTGGTGTTTTATTTATTTCGGTTTTAGATTATTTCCCCAGCTATCAATATTATTCTGAATTACTTCGAGAACAGGACTGCTGTGTCATTGTTTGTTTTTGCTCGACTTGGCGGGCGCACTGCCTACCGTATACCTGCTTATAATGCCTCAAGCGCAAGTCGGCAGGTACCTACCAGAGACATAAATTTCGCAGCCTACTTCGCGTGCCCGTTTCGGTGCCCAGCTTACGTACAAAAATCGTAAGCCGCCACCTTTGCGCTCAGTCTGCATGGGTGTACGCTAGTCGGAAGTCAGTTAGGTGGTTAGGTCAATTAGGTGCCACACGCGGCGGCGGCTTTGAATTGATTTGATTTTAGTGCTTATTTGGACGTCATAGAAGGTAGTCAAAAAATGGCACACTTGGTTTTTATACAGATCGTGATACCTACTTGTGTTATCTATGTATATCTATGTCGTAGGATAATTTGATACTTCGAATCTTCGCGGAAATCCTAGGGGTTTTGCGAAAACGCGGATAATTAGACATAGGCGAAAAATTATCAAATCTTACTGGACAAAGTCAGGATTTTTGCGAAAATACTCGTTACTATAGTAAGATTTGATGTGCTCAACACTGATTGGCTACAATTTTGCTGGCTGACTTCTAACTGGTTCCTAGTTTGCCGATGATTAACTTCAAGTATTGTATCGTAGAGTTATGAAGGTTTAGAATAGGTGAGAAAGGAAAATCACTAAATTTAAGTCCAAGTAGGTACACTATTTACGATAAAAAACAAAACACTTCTGCAATTTAACTCAGACACAAACGTAAACAAATAACGTGCGGCAACAAATGATTGACATTTAAGACGTCAACCAATCAGAGACGATCTCTTATTGAACGCGCTGACCGACCAATCAGCGTTCTTATTTCATAACAGCCAGCGTTTCGTTTCGCAATATTGCTATAATAACGAGTATTTTCGCAAAAATCCTGACTTTGTCCAGTAAGATTTGATAATTTTTCGCCTATGTCTAATTATCCGCGTTTTCGCAAAACCCCTAGGATTTCCGCGAAGATTCGAAGTATCAAATTATCCTACGACATCTATATATCGCAGTCGAGACGCGCACGCGCTGTCACACGGACGCGTGAGACCAACCATGGCCTCCAAATTGTTAAAATGTTCGAGTTGCAATATAGTTATCAACGAGGTTCTAGCCTTTGTTAGTAATAAAATCGATGTGATGAACGAGGAGAGCATTAGTCAAATTTGTGTTAGTGCATTTTCTGACGAGGACATTCACTGTGCTAAAAATCTCCTGTGCGAATCCCTACCTACTGAGAAGCGTAAGAAGACAAGGAAGAGAGATGGAAAGAAGGTCCGTGAAATAGACGACATCATCTGCATGCTGATGGAGTCCGATCCTGAGATCTTACCGGTTTTTGTGGCCCGCGATCTCACACTCTCTACTCTCTACTCACATCAGTGTCCATAATATAATGAGCCAGCTAGTACATCAATTTCCATCGTATCTTCAATTCTAAAAACCTTATGGGTTACCTAGAGTCATGATAAAGTTAAGAGGTACTATGGCTTATACGATAAGTAAGGAAGAAAATATTGTACCTACGAGTATGTACCTGCAAGTTATAACTGACTGCTTCATTATTACATTCGAACACGAGGTCGCAAGTGCGACTGCTGAGCTGGTGGTCCTTTTCTTAAGGATGGGAAATCATCATCAAGTCCTTCCACTCTGGCGGAGAGTGTCGGACCCATCCGTGTTCCTCTTATTACCCTTTGCGTTCCAGCAGAGCCGCGGTGACTCTTTCGAACAATTCCGCAACTGTGCTAGAGGTCCTGGGTTCGATTCCCAGGGCAGTGCTTTCACGGGATTTTCCACAGACAATGTTTGGATTTAGTGCAGCGTCTGGATTCGAGGCCAGTTGATGGCAATAGGCTAAGCTCTACCTTATGGAAATTAACTGCAGAAATGCCGTTCGACCTACTAACTGAACTAACTGCATGTGCACGCCGAGTCCTTTTTGGAATACTAGTGAATACTAGGTAGGCACAGGCGTATTTAGTACTAAAATAAAGTAAGTAGGTATATATTTATGTTGAATAAGGCTACTGAGATGACATCAAAGAGATTTAAACATTTCAGTATAGTAAAAGGAATTTTGATTGGCACCACCAAAAACTACGTAGGCATATAAAAAACCTATGTAACAGAAAACTCAAAAAACATGAACCACACCCATACCAAGGGAACGTCTTGCGGCACGAATGGACAGTGTGCCCAGTATAGTTCAGAGTGGTAAAACAAAACAATTAAAACAATAACGTATTTGATGATTATACTTTTTTATAATGAGGAAAAGCGATGGATAGTCTATGATGGAGCAAGCGCGCCAAGAAGATGCCTTGAGGCATTTGTACTCCCACACGTTGACGAAACACAGCAGGCTGCTTGACGCCGGACTCCGGTGGGAGGGTCGCGAACCAAGTGGGTGTTTGGTGATTGGCCAGTCTTGTAAGGTGTCCAGGATGCACCGAGCGCTCAGTTCAGTTGAGTGTCTGATGGAACAAATTGCGCTACACGAGGAGGCTCGTTCATGCATCCCAAAACTTTATTTACCTAATAGCTACTACTACAAACCATACCATCTACACTCACCTAAATGGCATTAGGTACATATATGGTATATCAAAATACCATATCGATCGAACGAGTGAAAGTAGCTGAACATATTCTCGCACCAATATATTCACTCATTTCTCTTTTCTGCTTCAACATCAGACCCTGATCTATTTATAACCTCTTCATGGAGCCCATTTAAATGAGGCCAAACTTGAAGCGTCTGCTGTACGTAAGCGAGGAGTTGGGTATTCTGCAGATAACAGGTCATGCTGCAGCATCAGGTCAAGGTTACCATATTCTTGCAATTCTATTGAAGTAATAGAATACCAAATTTTGCATCGATCGGACCCGTGGCTGTGGGTCACATCCCTTCATCAACTAGAAAAGAACTGAATTGATGATCTTCAAACGGCTGAACCGATTTTGATAAAACATCATAGTCTAACAGCCGCTAGAAATCCTGCTTTCAAATAAAAAAAACCACATCAAAATCGGTTCACCCGTTTAAGAGCTACGGTGCCACAGACGAATACAGAGACAGACACGTATAGCGGTCAAACTTATTCCTTCCCTTTCTTGCGTAGGTGGTTAAAAAAATTACCAAATGGTAGGAATTTTGATGCTACAAAGCCCGGAACAAACAAATGCGTTTATGATTTTTTGACAGTAGCTTGTGGATAACTGTCAAAAATTTTGACATGTAAACAGTGAACAAAGTTTTGAATTTGCTGTTTTGTGAAAACATTTGAGTTAAATACATGTATAAAAAAGCTTAAAAAACGTGTAGTAGTAATAAGAAAAGAAAATTAAATTCAAAACCCTGCTTTTCTAGAGACTGTTGTTGAATTTTACCGGCAAAATGGATGATTATCCGGATCCCGAAGAAGAATACGAGTTAATGTATGCTGATGAGCTGGAAATGCTAAAAGAAGACGAAGACCCAGCGGGTAATGTAGACATATTTGGCCAACAAAAGATATTAGGTCTAAAATTATCAGTTACATTAGTTGTAGGTTAGTTTTTAGTGCCAGTTTCTATGACAATGTTTTCGTTAACAAAATCTATTATATCACTATAATATAACATCACTATGACTGAATATTAATCTAAATTCTACCTACAAGATTTAATAGGTACCAAACATGAACGTTCAAAGTATTAACATAATCAACAAAATGTTTTCATCTTTCAGAATCAAACATCGTCAAAAAGAAGCCATTACCAGCTAAACGCAGTCTCGACTTCTCAAGTCCGATAGCCAAGAAGCCTATCCCCACCACAAACTTAAACCAGATATCATCAACCACTACTATAACCAATTCTATAGCTACAGAAAGTACTGACATCTCTCTCACACCAAATCTTGAACCTTTACAAGAATTTACTCCAATTTCAAGTAAGAGAACAGCTGATGAACTGTTTGGGGATATCGAAGACATAGACTTCAATGAAGTAGAGTTACCGAGTAAGAGACAGAAGACTGATGAGGAGAATGACATGGATCTCATTGAAAAGATTCTTGAGGGAAGGCGGTTGAAGCAGAGTTTGTTGGAGCCAACTGGCAGGATGCTTGGTGGTAGATCTGGGTTCAAGGCTAAGGATAATTTGTCTCTTAATATACCAAGGTAAAAAATTATTATTTTGAAGTTAAAGTAGAATTGACTTTTAGCAAATGAGTACAGGCCAAACACTGGCATGTATTTAAATTATTTCAACTTCACTTTCACTTCACTTCACCTCTATCACCATAAAAAAGTGGAATTTTAGTAAAAATCAATTTGCAATATATACTGGAACCAATTTATTTCATAAAATGTGAATATATAGTACCAGTTAAGTAATATACAGGGTTATTTGTAAAACAGCAACAATCCTTTCAGTGGGTGAAAGTACTTACTCCTGATTATAAACAACTCTTGTTATGACTTTATGAGACCAACCCAGAAAAATCAAAAAAAAAAATTGTGTGTTTTACAATCATCATAATATTTCTAGAATCTATTATATAATAATTGCTCTTTTACTCAACTAACCCCAAAAAATGCGGATGTAATATACTCCATTACAGAACCTAATGGAGTATATTAGTAAATAACATCAAAATGTTTAATATTTTGGTCAAATCAATATTGTTTCCATCATGGTTCTTATAAATATGTTCCAGATGGGCTTTCATTCCCCTCACAAACTCAGATGGTGACCGAGTGTATGTGAGACTGGAATCAGAGGAGTCGTGGGACACTTCCCTGGACACAGGAGCTGAGAAAATGTCTCTACATGCTTCCTACGCCAGTACTTGGGCAGAGGCCAGGAAGATTGTAAGTTGAGCTTTATTTTTCTTTAATTAACATACTAATATCTATAAAATCTGTGTCAGTCCCCAAATCGGTGACACGGTCGGTGAGTAACTCAGAACTCGTTTTACATAGGCACTCAGCATCAATCAACAAAATGTAACGCATTATAAAGCACATCATGCGTCACCACAACCTATAAGGAATCGGTACACTAGCTGCTCCGGGCCCGACATGTGAAAATTCCCAAAAAAAAATTAAACCTTATTTAATTGGTAATAAACATTAAATTCGCGATTAATTCGGCGCACACCGGTGTGTTGCCGGGGCTTGAGCGGCTAGTCTATTAGTTTATTTGATGTATCTCATATTATTTTATTTTCCAGTTGGAAGACAAACAACAGCGGTTAATATCAGAAGAGACTGCATCTCAACCGCTACCAGACATGGATTCAGATATGAATAACAATATGCTGTGGGTAGACAAGTACCGGCCAACCTCATACCTGGACCTGTTGTCAGAAGAGCCTGTGAACAGGGCCCTGCTCCATTGGCTGCACTTGTGGGACAAAGTAAAATATATCCAATTTTAACTTTTTAATTAATATTTATAATGCAAATCATCTTCTGCCTAGCCTTTTCCAAGTTACGTTGGAGCCAGTTTTAAGTATAACGATTGACCTCATGCAAATTTGGTTAGAAATATTGATACTATAGGAGTGGTTCTTATGAATAAAAAAAAAATTAAATGAAAACGGAAAGCAGCTTTGGTCCAGCATTTGGTAGACACAATTTGAAAAATGTAAAAGTAAGGTGTAAAATGTAACAAGATGAACCAAACATTCTAAACTTATGTATTTATATTTGTTGCTTATGAAACTAAATCACAATCATCAAAAATCCGCAGATAGTCTTCAAAAAAGAAGTGAAGACCAAGGAACCGCAGCAGCGCACAACCTTCAGCAAGAAAGCTGGCCAGTTCCAGTTGACTAACAAATGGAAAGGCAAGAAGGAGGAGGAACCGGAGATGGATGAAGATGGACGGCCACACCACAAGGTGGCGCTGTTGTGCGGGCCCCCGGGGGTCGGGAAGACTACCCTGGCTCATCTACTGGCAAGGATAGCTGGTAAGTTGTATCAGTGACTTGCTTTTTTCAGAGGCTTTGCTTTTTGGCGTTTCCCAAAAGAATTGTGGATTTATTTGAGGTAAGAAGCTGTAGTGCAAAACTACCGTCATAAACCGTTATTAAAAATTATTTTCTTAATGTCGCAAATCGGTTAGGTACTTCTTTTGTGTAGATATGTCGCAGCCAATTACCTTAATCAGCTATTTAATTGGTTGCCTAGCCTTTTCTTTTAAATGTGCAGATTTTTCAGCGACTGACATCTTTTGATCAATATCGTTTAATGACTTGCCCATGACACTTATGTCGCTGATTAAACGGCGCAGTGTAATGAAAAGGCTAACCTTTTTAATGAAACGGCAGATTCAGCTTGTTGGCTGTGACAGATACATTCTTTTTCTTATGACGGGAGAATAGTAGGTACACTCAGTGATAGTGTTTTGGAAAAAACATATTTTTGATACTTATCAGATTAGTACCAGAGTTTAGTCTAGAATTTTGATTTATTAAGTATTTATATTTTACTTTAGCCTGTTGATGAAATGCAACTTATTTTTACATAATAACCGAAAATCATATAAACATCTTAGTAAACTGTTTTCCAATGGTTTAATGAACCGGATATATCAAAAAAAAAATAAAAAAAAAATAAAATAAAAAAAATAAATAATATATTATATATTATAATATTTTTTTTAAATATGAGGACCTTTTAAAAATAACATTGTTTAACAATTCATTTTCAGGTTATAGGCCGGTAGAACTGAACGCATCGGACGAACGCAGTACGGATGCGTTCCGCAACGCGCTGCAAAGTGCCACGCTCATGAGGTCTGTGCTCGACGTGGAGAAGCGACCAAACTGCTTGATATTGGGTGAGCATTTGTAACCATACAGCATATTTATTAAGAACCCATCAAAAACCTTAGTGTAAAAATGGCCGCATTCAATATTAAAAATACGCTTAAAATATCTTGACCCAGTGGTAACTAAGAGCTTCGGAAGTGGGAAGCGACCTGTCGCTGCCGGCTGTGATTCGTTCCATGGTCGGCAGTGCAGCATCGTGGGACGCGGTGATTTCCTTTTGTGTAAATGTTATATCGCTGAAGGAGGCTGCGGAAAGGGACAGGGAGATTTCGAGTGCTCTCCCGGCCCGCAGCAGACGCACCGGGCGTTGGTGGAGGGCAGATAATGCCCTCCTCCGTCCAATTAGGACCCGAGGTGGTGGCGTGGTTTGTTCCACGGCCTGCAGAGGCGGACCAGTCGGGGGTTGTGTTCAAGATTGCATAAGTGCTCCCGTAGCCCCGGGTGCAAGTGTGCGAGGGTCCACGGGTTGGTTTTAGTCAGTAAGAGTCTGACAGACCCCTTCGTCTGCCCCAGGACGGTGGACATCCATGAGGACTTCCACCCCGATAAAAAAAAAGTGGTAACCAAGAGCTAAATGAAGTGCTTGAAGTATCCATAAATGCACCAACCATACGAAGAATAATGAAGGAGTATGATATCATCCCTGTCAGAACAGCAAATTGTGTAAAGTGGTCTGCCGTTCACAGACAAGCTTACTTAAAAGTTTCATGTAAGCACCTAAATTGGACTAATCATCAAAAAGCTTTTGCATTGATGAGTTCATGACATGTTGACACGGCTCCTACGTCGACGATAGACTCTTCTGCGACCATATGCACCAAAAAACTAAAAAAAAATTAAGCAAGCTTGTCTGTGAACTGCGGACAACTTTATACCATTTGTTGGTCTGAAAGGTGTGATATCATGTTTTTCCAATTTTTTCTTCTTATGGCTAGTACACTTATAACCACTCTGGGCACTTCATTCAGCTCTTGGTTGACTTTATATTATTATAGGGAAGCAGTCACAATAAACTTGGCATTACTTGGGGTAACAACTTGTATTATGCTGGGAACACATCTTTATTTGAAAGAACACTGCCTCCATAAACCTTCTGTACACCAGAAACCATAGGCTGGTTTACAATTTATTGTCTAGCATTGATTGTTAGTTTTAAGGCATACTGTACCAATACCACACTTTGCGGTTTTCGTGATTGATATGTCCATATTCTAGCGATGAAATGTTGTTGAGATGATCAATAAGTACAGTTATTCTATTTTTATCAACGGTTAAATTAGTTGTTTACAAAAGAAAATAGTTCGAACAATCGATTTATAACTCTACCCGAATAATATGTTTGTCGAAAATTTCGCGCAGGTACCTAACTCTTCAGTTCTCTGCTGTTTTTTTTTATTTTTTATTATTGATAAGCTGGTTTTCAAAGAAACTCGCTTACCATCAGGTGAGATACTACTCAAGCACGTTTGACCACTATCTCACCACTATCAAAACCAGTAGGTATATTTCAAAACATCTATATAATTTGTTTTTTTTAAGTAATTACAGTAAAATGTTATTCTTTTCTTTACAAACAAACAACAGGATTTTAAATCAAGGTATGTATACCCATACTTTCTGCTCACTATTTTCTAAAGCATATTTCACTAATTTTGTTTCAATAAAATCAATCCCAGACGAGATAGACGGAGCCCCCCTCCCTACCGTGGAGCTGCTGGTGCGCTGGTGCACGGCGGCGCCCGCGGACGGCAAGAGGAAGGCCAAGCAGCAGCCGCTGAAGAGGCCCGTCATCGCCATCTGTAACGATCTGTATGCCACGTCTCTCAGGCCTTTGAGGTAAACTAGCTATTAAGTTATGGTCCAGCGGTGAATATAGAGTATATGACCAGATATATATTTTCATAGTAAAAGTAAGTTAAAGTTGCCATAGTTTTTTAAGTTTTAAAACTTCGATCAATAATGTAGCGGAATCAATACC
The DNA here is from genome assembly GCA_947386135.1 of Melanchra persicariae. NCBI lineage: Eukaryota > Metazoa > Arthropoda > Insecta > Lepidoptera > Noctuidae > Melanchra > Melanchra persicariae. The sequence continues at coordinate 15,302,807 of OX376664.1, forward strand.
GCCACAAAAAAAAAGCGCAACGTAGCAGAAATCTACATCGCAACAACAAGACCCGCTGTTAACTAACAACGAAATCCTAAATCGCGATATCAGTGTTTACCGTGCGATTCGAACATATACAACAGCCCGAATATCAACTGTCGGGCAGTTGCCCACCAGACACAACAACCGTCCGGTCGGAGGATTCTCCCTTTTCAATGGAGTTTGCGAGACTTTACTCTCTGTACCGCTGCCTCCAAAACTGGTGACCTCGACATTGCGTCAGCGCAGCCTTCGTGCAGCTACTTCACCATAACGTCATCATCACTTCCTCATCGTGACCTCAAGCTCTCGAGCAGCGAGTCATACAGCCAGCCTGTACCCACGGCTTCTATGGGTATCCTGGCCACCAGTATGCAGCGGACGCGCATTCCTGGTCAGCATCCTCAGCCTCTATCATCAAACTCAACAGCGACCTTGGCAAGCACACTGCACCTTCGGCCAGTCACATGAAGAGCCTTGAAGAACGTCTCCTGGTCGACCCCAGCAGTCACGTCAGCACGTCGCACCTACCGTCCGACCTACAGGAGCCTGCAGCATCATCCCGACTCTCTGGGATATTATCACCCCGCCTCACTGGGGCACCGCAGACAGTTCCGACTCACCGTGAACTCTGCGACTTCCGTTTCCGACTCACTGGAACCAACCTTCCACTAGCCTGGCAAGCATCTCAACTCAAGATGTATGGACGACTCATCCATTATCGACCGCCGGTCTCCGGTGGGAAGTGATGTAGCGGAATCAATACCGCCACAAAAAAAAGCGCAACGTAGCAAAAATCTACATCGCAACAACAGGACCCGCAGCGCCATCTATCTCGACAGCTGCGAAGTTCTAACAACGAAATCCTAAATCGCGATGTCAGAGTTTACCGTACGATTCGCAGAGATACAACAGCCCAAATATCAACTATCGGCCCACCAGACACAACAACCGTCTGGTCGGAGAATCCTCCCTCCTCCTCCTTCAATGGAGGTATGCGGGACTTTACTCTTTGTACCGCATAGCCTCTGAAAGAATACACTAGATATCCGATTAGCACTTGATAAACGGCCAGAGCAATAAGACCCCAAATAAAAGTGTGTTCTTATTTCAAATTAGGAACGTCCAACCGTAGAGAAGAAGAAATAGATAGTTTAACCGCTCAGGCCCAACATGTGAAAATTCCCTAATATAAAGTAAATCTTATGTAATAGGTAAATAAACATTAAATTCGCGACACACCGGTGTGTCGCCGGGGCCGGACGATTTAATTTATGTATTTTTAAATTTGGTGTACAATAAAGTATATAAAAATAAATAGATAAAGAAAACAAATATAATGTAATCGAAATTAAACTTAATGTTTGAGAATAAAGGTTTTTCTTTTTTTTGATCCTGATCCTTAATCTAGTGAAAGCATTTTGTCGTGCACGTCTTTCTAAATCGTTTCCACAAATATATGAATAATATCTACATGAACAATGTAACCACAACTTTGCAACAATTTATTGATTTTAAAAAGAGTGTCAGTAGAGGATTTTGCAAGTTCTTCTCCACAGAGATATACGATTTGGAACGTGCAAATAGCTTCACCTCTTTGACTGACCGTCCTTGACAACTCAAAAGTGCCTGTAAACGGTCTAATTGAAATAAATGCTAAAAAATAAATAATCAATAAATTGAGCTTTGAGCGTTGTCATTTCAGTTTAGTAACAACATTAATAAAACCATAATTTCTGTTACAGGCCAGTTGCTCTGATCGTGCAAGTAGGTGGCGTGTCAATCAGCCGCCTGTCCTCCCGCTTATCCCTCGTGTGTCAGCGTGAAGGGCTGACGGTCAGTGGGCACGTGACGCACGCGCTGGCGGCTCGCGTGCAAGGCGACGTGCGCGCCGCTATACAAGTGCTGAGCTTTATTAAAGCTCGTGCTCGTGCTCAGGTGACTATACTATAGTATCAATCAGTCTATCTTCCCGCCTCAAGCTCGTGTGTCAGCGTGAAGGGCTGACGGTCAGTGGGCACGTGACGCACGCGCTGGCGGCTCGCGTGCAAGGCGACGTGCGCGCCGCTATACAAGTGCTGAGCTTTATTAAAGCTCGTGCTCGTGCTCAGGTGACTATACTATAGTATCAATCAGTCTATCTTCCCGCCTCAAGCTCGTGTGTCAGCGTGAAGGGCTGACGGTCAGTGGGCACGTGACGCACGCGCTGGCGGCTCGCGTGCAAGGCGACGTGCGCGCCGCTATACAAGTGCTGAGCTTTATTAAAGCTCGTGCTCGTGCTCAGGTGACTATACTATAGTATCAATCAGTCTATCTTCCCGCCTCAAGCTCGTGTGTCAGCGTGAAGGGCTGACGGTCAGTGGGCACGTGACGCACGCGCTGGCGGCTCGCGTGCAAGGCGACGTGCGCGCCGCTATACAAGTGCTGAGCTTTATTAAAGCTCGTGCTCGTGCTCAGGTGACTATACTATAGTATCAATCAGTCTATCTTCCCGCCTCAAGCTCGTGTGTCAGCGTGAAGGGCTGACGGTCAGTGGGCACGTGACGCACGCGCTGGCGGCTCGCGTGCAAGGCGACGTGCGCGCCGCTATACAAGTGCTGAGCTTTATTAAAGCTCGTGCTCGTGCTCAGGTGACTATACTATAGTATCAATCAGTCTATCTTCCCGCCTCAAGCTCGTGTGTCAGCGTGAAGGGCTGACGGTCAGTGGGCACGTGACGCACGCGCTGGCGGCTCGCGTGCAAGGCGACGTGCGCGCCGCTATACAAGTGCTGAGCTTTATTAAAGCTCGTGCTCGTGCTCAGGTGACTATACTATAGTATCAATCAGTCTATCTTCCCGCCTCAAGCTCGTGTGTCAGCGTGAAGGGCTGACGGTCAGTGGGCACGTGACGCACGCGCTGGCGGCTCGCGTGCAAGGCGACGTGCGCGCCGCTATACTGTAGCGGCATTCATGTCGCCACAAAAATCAAACGTAGCAGAATCAACATCACAACAAATGAGACTCGCAGCGCCATCTATCTCGACAGCTGCGAACTAACTGACAAAATCCTAAATCGCGATATCAAAGTTTACCGTGCGATTAGAACATAAGCAAAGCCCGAATATCAACTCTCGGGCAGTTGCCCACCAGACACAAACAACCGTCTGGTCGGAGGATCCTCCCTTTTCAATGGAGGTTTGCGGGACTTTACTCTCTGTCCCGTACCTCCAAACTGGTGACCCTCGACATTGGACGTCAGCGCAGCCTACCAGCCTACCAGCTACCTCATCATGACGTCATCATCATCATCATCATCATCACTTCTCCTCATCCTGACCTCAAGCTCTCGAGCAGCGAGTCATACAGCCAGCCAGAACCCTAGGCTTCTACGGGTATCCTGACCACCAGCATGCAGCGGACGCGCATTCCTGGTCAGCATCCTCAGCCTCTATCATCAACCTCATCAGCGACCTTGGCAAGCACACTGCACTTTCGGCCAGTCACATGAAGAGCCTTGAAAAACCTCTCCTGGTCGACGCCAGCAGTCACGTCAGCACGTCGCACAGCTCCGACCCACCATGGCAAGCACACTGCACCTTCGGCCAGTCACATGAAGAGCCTTGAAGAACCTCTCCTGGTCGACGCCAGCAGTCACGCCAGCAGCAGCATCGGGGCACCGCAGACAGTTCCGACTCACCGTGAACTCTGCGACGCAGACAGTTCCGACTCACCGAGAACTCTGCGACTTCCGGTTCCGACTCACTGGAACCAACCTTCCACTGGCCTGGCAAGCATCTCAAGATGTATGGACGACTCATCCACTATCGACCTCCGGTCTCCGGAGGGGAGTGATGTAGCGGCATTCATGTCGCCACAAAAATCAAACGTAGCAGAATCAACATCACAACAAATGAGACTCGCAGCGCCATCTATCTCGACAGCTGCGAACTAACTGACAAAATCCTAAATCGCGATATCAAAGTTTACCGTGCGATTAGAACATAAGCAAAGCCCGAATATCAACTCTCGGGCAGTTGCCCACCAGACAAAAACCAACCGTCTGGTCGGAGGATCCTCCCTTTTCAACGGAGGTATGCGGGACTTTACTCTCTGTTCCGCTACCTCCAAAATACAAGTGCTGAGCTTTATTAAAGCTCGTGCTCGTGCTCAGGTGACTATACTATAGTATCAATCAGTCTATCTTCCCGCCTCAAGCTCGTGTGTCAGCGTGAAGGGCTGACGGTCAGTGGGCACGTGACGCACGCGCTGGCGGCTCGCGTGCAAGGCGACGTGCGCGCCGCTATACAAGTGCTGAGCTTTATTAAAGCTCGTGCTCGTGCTCAGGTGACTATACTATAGTATCAATCAGTCTATCTTCCCGCCTCAAGCTCGTGTGTCAGCGTGAAGGGCTGACGGTCAGTGGGCACGTGACGCACGCGCTGGCGGCTCGCGTGCAAGGCGACGTGCGCGCCGCTATACAAGTGCTGAGCTTTATTAAAGCTCGTGCTCGTGCTCAGGTGACTATACTATAGTATCAATCAGTCTATCTTCCCGCCTCAAGCTCGTGTGTCAGCGTGAAGAGCTGACGGTCAGTAGGATGTGCATCATAGAAAAACCATCTGGCAAGTCCATCTGATTAAATTGATCAAACTACCGGTAGTTTTTGAGCATTGGAGTATGCTTCAAAACTACCGTTGGGCTTTCTTTGATGCTTGTCAGCATCAAGCCTCCGGGATCTTTTGCTAGAACTATCGATGCAATGATAAATATTCGAGATTCCACTTTCAGTTTTCTCCACAGTCTAGGACATTTTTATGTTTTAATAATGTCAGATCACTATTGCAGGTACTATATTTATGTTTCATTTTAAACGCTTAGAACTTTGCCATATTTTGAACGGATGTTTTTTGCTGTTTTTTATTTCACACGTCCATATATTTCCAGCTAAGCATGGAAGACGTGGAGAACGTGGCGATAGGCACGAAGGACTGCAATAAGAGCATCATGCAGGCGCTGCAAGCTATCTTCACGACCAACGACAAGGAACCTGAGGCCGTTCTCAAGATTATACAGGCTGCTGGAGAATATGATAGGTAACTTATTAATCTACAAGCAACACCCCCCGGCTTTCCACATTTAGGCTTCCAGTCTCCTTCATTTTTTGCGATATCTTCAACTTTCATCGTCATATTTTAGCCAATGTATATCTAGAACCTTAATGAATTATACATCTAAACCTTCCTTTATGAACCTCTCCGTACTTTGGTGAATAACGTATGAAAATCTGTCTGGTAGTTTTTAAGTTTGTCGCGTACAGACAGACAGACGAGGCAGGGAATTTGTTTTATTAACCGGAGGATTTATCTCTGCGGTTGGAATTAAAAAAAAAATTGTAAACAGAGAAATGACAAGCATAATTAACGGTCAAAGTGATACAAAACCACACAGGTGTAAAGCATTTTGTCAGCCAATTTAACCTCCGGGGGATCCAATTTTATGAAAATAAAAACAAACGAAAATTAACTGTAAAAAACGTGGAATTTATGTAAAAATCAATTTGCAATATACATAGGCACAGCTGCATCTGGATAGACTGGAAACCGACCTCAACATAGTTGTGAAAAGACTAGACAAAAAAAATTATGCAAGCAAAACGGCGGGAAAGTAGCAATACTAATAAATAGGGCACCAACCTCAAAAAGTTCAAAAGAGGTCACATTGCATTTGACAGCTCAAAAATGCCACTCGCAACTTATAAAAATAATTTCAAAAAAACAAAACTTTCAAATTAAGAACACAGATCGTCATAGTAACAAAAAGTATCACCGTTGTGCCGGTCGGAGTGGGGGGTGTTAGGTTATTTTCGTTACGGAATTTCTGGATTCGGTCTCCACGCTCAAGGCCCGCGATAGAAGCTATGCAATAGCTTAAAAACCACACTATATTATTACACCATCCGAAAGTGTCGCTAATTAGGATCAAATTCTGGGAAGTATACAAGCGTACATGGCAAACTAAAGGAAAGAGCTAATTTTTATAATACAGGGTGTCTAGGAAGGTTTTATATTTATATATGACGTAAATGGTACTCTCTCCCTAGGTAACATCAGCCATGATATTGGAACTACAGTGGGCTTACTATGGGAAGTGTTGGTTATTGCACAATAGAAATACCGTTTGCTTTTAAATCAAATTATATTTCACTCTCGAACTCACTACAACAATATTCTTCCGCAATAGGTACACAGCACCAGCTTACAAAACGCGCGGCGGTTCCTAGACTTGTTCACTGCTTGATCGCAACCAGTAGACTGCCGCTGCAAACTCAGCTTTGATCGAGCACAACGTTCTAGACTCCGTCGAACGCCATTAGATGGCTTTGTCGTCTCGATTGTTCAATTGACTAACGTATTTCCGACATAAATGTATATAAATTTAAACCTTCCGGCAGGAATTCTCTCAATAATAGCGTCACACTAAAATCCGTTTCCGTCCGCTTAGTTTAAAAGATCCAAGCGTACAGAGGGACAGAGGGCGGAAAGCATGTTTTATATTATGTAGAGATATCAGATTCGGATCTAATTTGTCCCATTTTAATTGTCCTAGTTTACCCTATAAGTTATGTGTTCCATAAACATGGTGTACGTGTACTATAAAAAGTTGATTTTAATAAACAAATAATCTCAAACTATTCCTTCCAGACTAGTGGATGGAATCTTTGAGAACTACCTGACGGCCCGAGTAGACGGGCGGCTCCTCATCGCCGTGGAGACTCTGTCCTGGCTGCGGCTGTATGACGTCATCAACAGTTGGACACTGCGCCACCAGAACTACTCGCTGTATGGCGCACTGCCGCTGTGCGTGTGGCGCTGCCACGCCGCGCTTGCTTCTAGAACTCCGCAGAGGATGAAGTTCCCCTGGCAGGCGCAAGAGGTACTGTACTGTCTTGCCTGGCTGCGGCTGCGGCTGTATGACGTCATCAACAGTTGGACACTGCGCCACCAGAACTGAGCCAAGAGGCTGCGGGCGGTGCAAATCGAATGAAAATCAACACGCGAATCTCCCTTCCCCGTTTCCCTAAATGTGACCTTCATATTCAAAAACCCTCATGGTAATACAATTTGTTTCCCCCGCAGATGTACCGCAAGAAGGTGGAGCTGGAGAGCATAGTGTCGTCAGTCCTGCGCGGCAGTTCCCCCGCGGTGTGCAGCAGCCGCGCGGCTCTACAACTGGATGTGTTGCCGCTGCTGCCTTACCTACTGGCGCCGCAGCTCAGAACTGCTAACGTGCAGGTAAATATTAATTATCAACATTATTTTGCCATTATCCAGACTTCTTCTTTTTTACTATTTGCTGTGATTAAAGTAGACACCAATTTGTGGGTCCTATTGGTCGTTTCCCATGGAGAAGAACTGGCAAGAAATATAAGTTTCTCTTTTTAATACGGAGTTTTTTACAACGTGTCCATGTGTCAGTATTAATAAGTAGGAGAGGAGAGCGTAGACCAGTCAAAATAGTACCAATATAAGGACATAACAAAAATGTGTGTGTTTACACAGATTTTTTGGTCTACCTGCACTCATAAAGCCGTGCGCTCTGCTCTCAACTAATATAATTGACGATGTAAAGATTACGTGCGCGCCTCTAGCGGCGAAATCTAAAAGTTGCCTAGGAACGACACTTGCAGCGTTGTCAACACCAATTTATCAAATTCCCCGAAAGACTTAAGGTGAACGGATGAATGCTCTCACTGCCATTTTGTCGCTAGATGGCGACACATCCACAATTTCAAACATTTTCAATTTTTACACCTAACATAGAAAGTTTTAATAGACAACTTTATTATACGCGCCACCTAGGGCATTAACTTGATTTTTTTAGATAATCACTATGCTTGTTAACTGCTACCATACAAAGATTACAGCAGAATAAAGATTTAGCCGCATGAATTTACTCTTTACACACACATGCAAAGTAAATAGTAGTAACTTTCGACACCACTAGATGTCGTTTTATTCAAAAATGGTTGGAAATTAAAATGTCCAGAGGACCAAATTGTTATATTCCAATCTATTTCTTATTAATATAACCTTAGCAATGATTATCATCACGCTATACTTTCGGAAAGCTGAGCAGCTAAAAACCTTGACATAAATAAGGTCGGCTATTTGAAACAGTTATCAACTGTACAAACAGATAGTCGGTTTAGAGACTGCCTTTCATTAGGCTTGGTGTGGGTTCAAATCTCAATAGTTGTATTTATTTTTGAATTATTTTTTATCTTTCTTTATCCTTACCAAACCTAATATTTTCAAATATTAATAATAATTTAATTATTGGTCTATGCATATTTTTGTTTCTAGGCTCGATATCCTATCGGATTTGGTGGTGAAAAGGTATCCCTTTTCACCATAACAAATTATTCAGATAAATTATTTTGGGTAATAAACATTGCATGTTACGCTCTAACATCGCAATCAGTAAACATGGGCTCGGCGTACGACTATGCACCGAAACTCACACATCTGTGATCAGTGTCATCACAGTCGCAACCTACTGTTACCGATAGACAAGGATAGAGATAGGAGACGGCGCTGTCGTGCGAGCGAAATCGCGTTAGCTGCCGAATGTTGACGAATGTTTACGATTATTAATGACATGGCATGTGGTAGCGTTAGCAAATAAAATAAAAAACATTAATTATTTTGAGGTACTTAAAAAAAGAAATATTGTTCGCTTGATCGCGCAAGGTTACTAAAGCTTTACTTCTGCCTTTGTTTTCGGACAACAACAAGCCACTTTTGTCTCCTTAATTCATCTTTAGGAAACCTGAATAAAATAGTAGTTTATGCAACGACCATATAAAAAGGGTTATTAAAACACGAGTGTGGGTTTATCACACGAGGCGTAGCCGAGTGTGATAATAGCATCACACAAGTGTTTTAATACCTAATTATATGCCGTTGCATACACTATTTTATCTTCACTCATACAGTAGAAATAAAATAAGTGGAAAAATAGTTAATTCCAATATGGCGGATATTCTCATTGCGTATTCGAATGACTGCGCAGCGCGCTCAAACATAGACAAAGATAAAAGCTGGCTCATTGACTTAAGTCAATGAGCCCGCGCCAAAAATTAAAAAGAAAAAGTGTGCTATAAAAATTAAAAAGTTATTTTATGATGCAGTTGTTTAAAAATCGAAGGAAAATGTTGAACTGTAATAGTTTTTTTTTAAATTTTACCTATCCACGAAAAAAAAGTATGCATTTATGCATTCGTTTTTGAACTCATATTTGGAACATTACGTTGTGAGTGTAGATAAAAGAGCCTTAAGTATCACCATTATGCATTTATGTATAAATAAATAAAGAATATGGCTACACATGACGTGCAGTTTGGGAGTTACGAGGAAGCCTTGAAATCATAACCGTTTGCTTTGCCACAGTCGCGTAATAAAGATAACTAAATATAGTGAAGTAGTGATTCTGCACTAACAATTAGGTACTAAAAACTAGACTTTGTCTTATAAAAACATTTTTTTTAAATAAGTACCTATTGCGTAAAACATAACTGTTATCAATTATCAATAAAATCGACTTGAATTTAAATAATCGTGGTTGCTAAAACAATAATAATAAAAAACTATTAATATGTTTGAAGAAATTTGTGATGCTAACCTTACGCAACCTCGGTCTGGTACTAGTCGTCGCGCGCGTTGTTTACAAAATCTCTCAACAACTCGCGAATTGTGCGTATCGTGTCTCTCACGCATGTTTTTAATATCTATCTCGCTCTCACAAACATGGCGAAGCAAACGATAAAATATTTTTGTTATTTTCAACAAATTAACATTTTTGGCTGTATTTACGAGTGGTGTGTCTTATTTTTATTCCTAGTATTATTAAAACACTGTTGAGCTGCAAAGATTAAAGATTTTATTACAGATTTTTTGTTTCCTATGTTTAGGTAGGTACTACTTGATACAGAAAGTCAAGTGATTTTTTTTCAAGTCTATGCAGTGAAGGTAGTTCAATTTACACGATAATTAGTAATAAGTACTACTAATTAATAACAATTTACGAGATACTGATAAAAGCTAACATGTGGGTAGAACTAGGTAAGTATATTTATTCATAGTACCTAAACAAAAATCTCTAATAAAATTCTTTGACTTAAAAATCTAGAAAAAATATAGGTATGTTTAGGTATCAAATAGGTTCTAAATTTTTGTAAAGGCGAATTGAAATTTTTGAGCCCTTACGTGGAGATCCTAAATGTCGGCAGTCCATCCTGACATCAGAATGACTCCCCATTTTTTAAATTCATTTTCTCAGTTATTAATTAGGTACCAATTATTTAAACAAAGGTATCAAATAGTAGCAAATAGGTAGGTATTAGATTTTAATAATTTTTTTAAGCTGATCGGTCATTTTGGCCAGTCATTCTGAAGGTCACATCAATGATTTTCCGTGCGCGACTGAGTGCCAACTACGGGCAATCACTTAGTTGAGTAGGACCACTTGCTGTGACTAAGTCCCGTATCTAATGGTAATAAAGGTATATTGTACCTACACAGGTTGTTGTAATGTGACTGAACCTAAATAGTACCTAACGTGTAAATAAATTGTGACGTGTAGGTACTAAATAAATAAAAGATTATTTATGCAATTATTCGTCGCGATCTAAGAATGTTTTCTTTAGGTGATACAGTCGTAACATTCAGTGATTAGTGTGATTACTGGCGTTCTTTGGTGGAATGGTTTTAGATGGCAAAGCAAAGGGTTGTTATCAGCTTAGAATATCGTGGTATTAGTTGGTTAGAGTAGGTACCTACCTATGTAAGTACTCGTATGTGTCACCGGATAATTCCAAACATCGTAAGATTGTAATAAATCTTGTTTATGTTTTAGACTATAATCTATGATTATGTTGAGAACAGATAATGGGTTGTGCCGCACCACGTAAAATACTGGTATTCAGCTGAATCCGGTTTGACTGGAAGCCAACCCCAGTAGGTATAGTTGGGAAAGGGCTAGACAGATGATGTCATTGTGTTGAGAAGAGATAATTTCGAATACACTGAATCACACCCAAATTCAATAGTTTGCAATACTTGTCTTATCTAGAAGAAATTATAAGTAAGTAGGTACTTGTAAATATACAATCTTACGCGACTTATAATATTACAATCATGCGACACAAATGCAAAAAAATACATCATCTGTGAAAATGTCAACTGTGTAGCTATCGCGGTCCGTGAAATACAGTCTGGTGACAGACAGAGAGACGGACAGACAGACAGACGGACCGACAGACGGACGACCATTGCGTAGGTAGCTAGGAAAAAAATAGGTAAGTTTGCCTACGCTGATCGCCTGATTTAGGTATAGGTACCCTAAGTATACCTACATGAACTTCTTTTCTCTGATTTGATTCAACCCAAACCAATGAATTAGTAGTTAACCGTGTCAGAAAATGTTTTATCAGTACCTATACTTACATACAGTGGAAAGATTTTTAAATCTTTAGGTAGGTAGGCACTATTTATTTAAAGTAGATAAGTAATACAACAATAACATTAGTATTGTATCTGTGTGAACCAAAGGCAGATCGCAGATAATTGTTTTCACTTTCTTGCATTATTTCTCATTCCCTAAAAAAAAACATTTCATCAATCATAAAATGTAAAATCCGCGGGCAAACCCGCGCGCCGGCGCTAACTTGCTGGAAACACAATTTTGACACAAAATCACGCATGGACTGGAACAATTTGGCAACACGCGTTGTTGCCAAATTGCGTCTTGAATGGCAACGTCGCATCGCCGCGTCCGTCACTCGACAACCTTGGCGCTTGTTCGAATTTTCGAACAGCGCCATCTACTTAAAATGTTCACCGCACGTAAACTTGTAACACAACAGCAATGAACTTTTTCTCGGTGGTTCTATAAATTTCTGTCAGATGGCGCGATTCAGGTCACTCACACATGTAAAGATTTTTCGTTTTTTTTTGGGTCTAATTCTCATAGAAATACTGTTTTTTTTTCTAAAATTTGGGCGACAGGCGATCACAATACATTATAAAGTCTCATTATACTTGCTTTTATTCTGCAGAAACTGTTTATTTACGGATATTACAGCTCCTGAAAAATGTATGGCGAGGTCTCTTTAGGGATCCCCCTTGAGTCAAATTCACCAATTTGGGGACAAAAATCTACTGATACCCTACAAAATCCCGCATTTTCCCCCCATAGTGCCAATCCCCAATCAACTTGAGACTCGACGAAAACGGTCAGTGTTGTTCATAGACAGCTTCACAATTTGGCACTAGAGGTGTTAGAAGCGCTTTGCATCGCCAATAAAGAGCGAAAATTGTTTGTCGGTTTTATAAGGTTGTAAAAGGTAATCTTTGGTGCACTTAGGTACGAAAATAATATCTACACTAATAATAATATTATAAAGAGGAAAGATTTGTTTGTTTGTTTGAAATGAATAGGCTCCGAAACTACTAGACCGATTTGAAAAATTCTTTCACCAGTAGAATCCTACATTATCGGTGATGGACATAGGCTATAGAACATTTTCAAAAAAGTAGGGATCCGTATGAAAACTTCGATAATGTAACCCAAGGTGTGAGAAAAAACCCTTATATTTCGTACGCTGCGGGATCTATTGACAATAGAGCGAAGTGATGTACTACAGTTTTATAGAGGTCATCAATATCTACAAAAAAGTCCGCGATACCATATGTCTAACTATTATGGATAAGTCACCATGACCGCTTTTTGTTAATATTATTCAAGCAAATCCCATGGTGAAATAAAAAATGGTGATTTTAGTGTCATGATAATAATTCTTATCCATTTAAATGGTTTAAGGTGGATTATGTCCGTGTAAATTACATTTTAAATTATTCAAATCGGACCTATCGTTCAAAAGTTACGACGGTAATAAACATGCTCGGAGTTAGAAAAATGTCGCGGTTTGAGCGAACTGGGGAGAATCGTATCAATGCTTGGTCCGATGAAGTTGAAACACCACGGCATTTAAATGTTTTCGATAAAACAATAAGAATAACAAATGTTTGGATTTTTCGAAAATAAATTACATACTTACAGGAGTGAAGCAGGGGTGATAAGATTTTAGGGGAGGACATAATTGTTTGCTTCAATTTACGTCGGAATGCTATGAACAAACTAAAAGCGGGATAATTGAAACAGATGTACCTTACAATTTTTGCATAATCAAACCCTGACGGGTTGAACGGGGCTGGGGTGAACAGTTGCGCTGAACCTGGGCTCGAGACAAGTGAGATTCTGTCAACGGTGGCGTGGCGTACGCGATTGTCAATACGTCAAAAATGTATAGGTTTGACAGATGCTATCGAAATGTCACGTGACCAAATTCATACATTTTGTCATTTCGACAGTCACATTCGCTAATGAAATCTGAGAGCTAAAAAATGACCATAGAATAAGTAGAAATGGCTAAGTAATTAATGAAAGTCGTTGGGCTTAATTTTCCAAAACTAACCTTTTATAGGGGGCGTTGAAGTTTGTAGAGTACCTACTAAATCCGCGCGGACGAAGTCGCGGGCGTGCTAGTCACGAATATATACAGGTCCACTACCGCCGAGTGTCGTATTACTTTTTATCCTCGAAAAAATGAACGGTTCCTGGGTTCTTGGATGGTTAAGATTCATAATTGGACCAGGTAGGTGGCGCCGCAATCGGGTTCTAAATTTTTATTTCTTACGAATTGCCAACGTTTGGGCAGGACAAAACTGTCGGAACCACTAGGATATTATACTAGCTTAGGCCCGCGACTTCGTACGCGAATATCCCGTTTTGTCCCGTTCCCGGATAGCCTTCCTCATGAATGTGGCTATCATATACAAATATTTTTTCAAATCCGATTTGTAGTCTCAGGGATTAGCGCGTTCAAATAAACAAACAAACAAACTCTTCAGCTTTATCATATTAGTATAGATAGTTGCCGCGTATTACAACCTTCTTCTTTTTTGGTGTATGATACATCTAAAATTTATTTGCCTGTTATAAATATTTGAATAAAAAAATTTGATACAAATATCTTGGAACCATAAGTACCAATTTCTAATGTAATTTAATTCCCACAGCTATGCAGCGAGAGCGAACGCAAGGCGTTGCGTACGTGCGCGGGCGCAATGTGCGACTACGGGCTGCAGTACATACAACAACGCACGCCTGATGGACTGTACGCCTTCGTGCTGGAGCCGCCTATCTATAGGATAGCGTTTTATGGTCAGTATACATACTTGGCGTAACGAGGAGCTCGTGGCGATATTATTACAGCCACACAGGCCGCTTCAAGGTTAAGCAACGCTTGCCGGGGTTGGTCTGTGGATGGGTGCCCATCTTAACATACCGAAACTCCTCCGTGCCTCGGAAAGCACGTTAAGCCGTTGGTCCCGGCTGTCATTTGGAGATCTTTGGCAGTCGTTACGGATTGTAAGAAGCCAAAAATTCTGACACCAGTCTTGCCAAGAAGTACCGTGTTTCCCAATTAACGGGTTGTGGAGGTCTGGTAGGCAGCCGCTCCTCGTAAAATACTGGTATTCAGCTGAATCCGGGTTGAAATTTTGACGACCCCAATATTGTTGGGAAAAGGCTAGGCAGAACACACATACTTGGCGTGACAGGGGTAATAGGGTAGATGTCTAAAAAATCTAATTAGTCCGTCAAAATTTAAACACGTATTTTTTCTTTTTTCACATAAGTCCGCCTATGTACCACTATTGTACATAAAGTTTAAATGAATGAATAAGTAAACAAAAAATGAAAACGATACAGAGCGTCGAAAACTCGTGTGACGTCACTCGTAAGTACACTTTCTACGTATTCGTGACGTCATAAGTCCCCACTCCTGATCTTTGATGCGTTTTATCTTCGTCTTTTTTATTGATTTGATAAAACAAAAAATACGTGTCCATTATTTTTCGATAATCTAACTGACGGACTAAATAGAATCATTTATTTTTTGACCAGGAATCATCCCTATTGTGGGTACTCATAATTATGAACAAGTTTTAATATAGGACCAACCCTGTAATCGCGAAAAATATCTGCTGTTCACTTACGTGAATTATTTAACTGGGTAAATATCCCCTTTTTTTGGATGGGAAATCATCAGATGACTACTGGCTTTGGGTGGAGCGGGAGGGAGTGTCAGATTTTAACTGACTAAAACCCATCCGTGCTCCTCCTAGTGCCCTTTGCATTCTAGGGCCGCGGTAACTCTTTCGAATATCTCAGCTGCCATGGCTTATTTTAATAATTTTTTTGAATTTTTTTTTTTTTTACTCCGGTCGCTTTTATCCTGTAAGTCTTTTACATCGTTCTCACATATATGTATAATTTCATCATGAATGATGTAACCATAATATTGTAAAAATATATTATTTTTAAAAGAGTGTCCGTGGAGTTTCTTGCACGTTCTTCTCCATAGAGATCTACGCTTTGGAACGTGCAAATAGCTTCATGTTTTTGATCGACCGACCTTGACAATTCGAAAGTGCCTGTAAATGGTCTAATTGAAATAAATGCTTTGACTTTGAACAATTCCACAACCCTGGCAGGCTCTTAGTCTATTGTGTATATCATATTTATGTACAGGAACTTGCCACAATCACCGTTTTAAAATAAAATATCTATTTGATCAGGTTCAGAGGAGAAGGTGCGTCCTCCGCCGGCGATCAGACAAGCGATAGCTCGCGAACAACAGCTGGAAATGATCAGACGGAACGAGGAAATGGTAAGATATTGATGTTAATTTCTATGATGGTGATAAAAGATGATTTTCTGGGATAATAAATGAATAATGACCAGCCTGGAAAATTCTTAGGCCGCTCATAGAATAGGTCCGCAGCCATATCGTAGAATTGGCCAGTACTGTAGGTAACGTAAAATTTTACCATGACTATAATACTCATTTCGCACATTATATTTATTAGAATTAGTTACGATATTCATATTATTGTATGATAGAAATTGTGTATGTCGCACAAAATTAAACCTTATTTTTCTATACCTATTCAAATCCACTAACGTTAACGTTTTCGTGCTAGGCCAATGTAAGTACATACATTTTGTACTTACATAGGCCTAGCACCAAAATGTTTTAGGGTGGTTCATTTCTTCTCGATTTCACGTTTTTGATAATAATCAAAGTCAAAGTCAAAGCATTTATTTCAATTAAACCATTTACAGGCACTTTTGAATTGTCAAGGTCGGTCGGTCAAAAAGATGAAGCTATTTGCACGTTCCAAGGCGTAGATCTCTATGGAGAAGAACGTGCAAGAAACTCCACGGACACTCTTTTAAAAAAAATAATATTTTGTTACAAAATTATGGTTACATCATTCATATTAAAATAATACATATGTGAGAACAATGTAAAAGACGTGCAGGATAAAAGAGTCCGGAGTAAAAAGAAACAGTTCAAAGAAATAATTAAAATAAACCATGGCAGCCAAGGGATGACCAGTCTCAGCTGACGGCGCCCGTTCACCAACATGACGCATACGCTAGCACCATTCGGCTCAACCATTTTTAAGGGAGCCAAATGATCCAACGCACGCGCCACCATCAGACAGACTTTTGAGTGAGCATGACATTCCCTATCGCCAGGGTACATTCAAGTCAAAGACCTACTCAAAATGATCATTATAGTTTAAATTTAAGGTACATAGTACTCACAAATGTGCCGTTAATGCGTGAAATTATACAATGCTAAATAAATTGAGTCTAAACAATGAAAAATATTGCATTCTTACAATCTTCATCCGGTCCAACAATATTTCCAAATGCTAACAGATTACTTTGTGTGCCCTAGTGGCTGTGGAGCAGGACCAGCACTGAGCCAAGCATTTTTATCTTTGTAATGAGTGCAATGATACTTATTCAGGTTTATCTGTTACATCCTGTATATACGTTACGGCTAATAGCCGAAGTGCGGCTACACCTAGTTTTAGCCGGCTACAACTAGCCGCTCATTGGGCACCCCGACTCGGACAGGTTAGGTTAGAAGGGGATGCATCCCCTTCGTGGTTATTTTTTTTTTAAACCACACAAAAATGGGAACTTTAAAGTGTTTTGAGGTTAGGCGAGAACTAGTTGTAGCCGGGTTGCACCTAGTTGTAGCCGGCTAAGACTAGGTGTAGCCGCACTTCGGCTATTATACTAGTTTAAAATTTGTGGTTTAATAATAATCTCTTTCTACAGGCAAACAGAGTTCCAGCTAGAAGCAATACCAGTGGTAGTCAACCCACTAAATCGAATGCTGAGAAGGAAAAGCCAAGCACAAGCAAAGAGAAAGAGGCGCCGTTACCGAACCATTTGCAAAGGTTGCAGCCCAAAGTAGTCAAGAAAAATACTCCACAGGTAAGATATTTGACTCGGTTTCTTTCACTTTCCCAATTGCTCGGTCAAGCTCCAACATGTCAAAATTCAAAATCATATAATATACCTTGCGTTATAGTAATAATAGAGTTTTAAAACGTGTAAATCGGACGACACACCGACCGGTGTGTCGCACGTCATAAAATCATATATTATTTTTCTTGAAAGGAACTTTCCTTTCAATTGAAAAAAACTTAAGATCCATTGCTTCATATGTTTAAAAAAAAACGGCTCAAGTGCGTGTCGGGCCACGCAAAGTGTAGGGTTCCGTAATTACCCACCCCATAAGCTATCATTGCCACTTTACGTGTAGTATTTTTATTCCAAACCAAATTTCAACTTTCTAGCGTTAAGAGCGTTTACGCGGTACGGCTTTTCATACAAACTATCAAATCCTTATTCTTCAAAATGAATGAACCGATTTTAACGAAATATACGGATATCTAGCGTATGCATACCAAGTTTCGTTAAAATCGGTTTATTCACTTTGAAGAATAAGGACTTGAAAGTTTGTATGAAATGACATACGGCGTACTCGCTCTTAAGCGTCTCTGAGCTAAGTCTCGGACGGACATGTCGAAACTATAAAGGTTCCTTGTTGACTACGGCACCTAACCTAAAAACGTCTGCTCGAAATCATTAAACATATGTGACCGATTTTGTATTACTCACTTAGGCTGAGGTTCTGGAACGCAAATTAAGATAAAATGCGCGTAAACTGCTGTTTGCTTGAAATATATCAATAGCCAGTTGTAAGTATTTGACTCTGTATAATTTATAAATCGCCCGATTCAGAAACGAAAATTTTAAAGTTGGGTTTAATTCGCTTTTGTACATAAGCTGTCCCAGAATATTTGTTTGTATTTTATGATTAAGTAAAATAATACAAATAAAATTATCTGTCAAGCACCTAAAATATTCTGTTTGGATGAATTAATTATCACCAGCCGATCGCATGTGACTTGTCTTTAATTTTGACACGTCGATGATTTACCTTTTAGAAACAGGGTGTTAGTTAGTTTATTTAAACAAGGAAGAATATTATTGTGATTGCCAACTTATGGTATAGGGAACGCACAGGAGCTATAGGTGGCAGCACAGAAGCGTCAATGTCAAGTATATTTTACTTATAAGTTTCGAATTTGCAACACCAGATAAATTATATATGGCATATTCAACGCTGGTGGTGGAATTGTCAGTAGGTAACGTGTTACCTACTGACAATTCCACCGCCTATGCCATGCATTTTATTTAATTTACTTTAATCATCATCCACTACCCGATTTCGCCCTCTGCTGTGCAGCTGTGGGCTACTTATAAAATATTAGAAATGAAACTCAAGTTGAGATTAAACGGAATAATTATTAAAGTCTTCCGGCCCAACTGCTAGCTACCCAGCACTCCAGCAGTCTTTACATATAAAAAAAAACACTTTCTTTCCTAATTTAAAATACTATTTATTTTTCTACTGGAGGCTTCCAAAGTCCCAATGTTTAACTTGGCTGCCAGAGGTAGCAGTCAAGGAGGTTGCAATATGCCTCTTTTTGTCTGTGCCAATCCTCACGCTCCTGTGCCAGCCTCATCCAGGTGCTACCCGCGATGGCAACAATGTCGCCTGCCCATCCTGCTGCCGGACGCTTAACATTCTTTCTACCAGGCACGTCACTCGGTCACTGCCTTACTCCACATGTTATCGCGGCGCCATGCCATTCATTTGAGTTCCGTAATTCCTTTTCCAATATCGTAGACCTCCGTATGTCTTCGAGTTTAGTCGTTGGAACTCGGTCTAGTAACTGTAGTATATCGTATGCCAAGCATAGAACCTACCATGGCTGCGAGTACACATACACACAACAGCAACCACGTTTATGAGCTCTATGGAATATTTACACTGACAGCTCTTGAACGCCATTTAGATGTACTGATCGCGTTCAGTTTGATTGATGAAATCCGCTCTAAGTTTAAGGGGCACAACATTTTTTTTGCAATTAAAAGCAGCATCAAATCGGAGCGAGAGTGTTCCGTATATACGCCGCTAATATATTCAAAGAGACGAGTAAACTTGACTGACCAGCACAACCAAGTTACCAAGTAACACAATGACTTGTTCAGGTTGTCACATTTTTGAGTCGTCAAGTAGGTTCCCGGGTCTGTAGTCAAGATGGGGGTCTCCCAAGGCTCAATTTTAGGTCCTTTTTTATTTCTAATTTATATTAATGACTTGCCGTACCTCATAAAGGATAAGCACGATATAGTGTTGTTTGCAGACGACACTTCACTTTTATTTAAACTCAAGCGTCAGCAGCTGGTTACTGACGATGTTAATAGTGCCATCGCAACTGTAGTTAACTGGTTTAATATTAATAATCTTCTGCTTAATGAAAAAAAAACCAAATGCATAAAGTTCACGTTACCACATGTTCGACAAGTGAACACTAGTGTGTCAATAAAGGGGGAAGAGTTGAAACCCGAAGATACCACTGTGTTCTTAGGCATAACTTTGGATGCGAAGCTACAGTGGGGCCCCCATATAGATAAACTGTCAAAAAAACTTAGCTCTGCAGCATACGCCGTTAGAAAAATTCGTGGTTTAACTGATTTAGAGACAGCCCGTTTAGTATACTTTAGTTACTTTCATAGTGTGATGTCATACGGCATTCTGTTGTGGGGAAATGCCGCCGATATTCAGACAGTATTTGTATTACAAAAAAGGGCTGTTCGTGCAATTTATAAATTAAGTCCTAAACACTCCCTCAGAGACAAATTTAAAGAGATTAATATAATGACTGTGCCCTCTCAGTATATTTATGAGAATCTTTTGTATGCACATAAAAATATTAATCTATTTAAAAGATACAGTGATATCCATAACGTAAATACTAGGAACAAACACAATTTTGTCATTCCTAAAACCAGGCTCAAAAAAATAGGTGGTTCATTTAGATGCCAATGTATACGTTTTTATAATAAACTCCCTAGCCATATTCAAGACCTTAGTATGAATAAGTTCAAATTATTTATAAAACGTAAGCTATGCCAGAAAGCTTTTTACACAATTAAAGACTATCTTGAAGACAAAAAGGCTTGGGATTGAGCTGCTTCAATGATGTACATGGCCTAATGTTATATCCCTTTTTAATTTTTAGAAATTGTCTTTTTTCTTTTTTTTAAGCTCTGTTGTATACTTTTCTTTCATCTCGTTGGTAAATTTTGACATGAATGTTTACTTTATTAAGTATTCTATTTTATTATTTTTGACATGGAATATTTACTTTGTAAAGTAATATATTTTATTTTTATTTTTTTCAATTTATTATGTTTGACATGAATACTTACTTTCTAAAGTATAATTTTTTTTTATTATTATTATTATTTAACTCATTTTGTGAATATGGGGACCATGTGGGTTATTTTCTTCTTATTTTTCTCTTCTCTGAAATACTTCTTCTTTGAAGTATTTTTAACGAGGTCTGGCAGTTTGAGTACTTAAATGCGGCCTACACAAATGTCCTTTCTTTGGCATGTTCGTCGGTTCGTTGAGCTCCTTTATGGTTCTAAGTTGAGCTACGCGACTACTGACCAAAGCTTGCACTGACTGGACGGGTCCACTCAAATCTGTGTGGTTCTTTCCTCAAAAGACCATTTCAGACACTGATCTGCATGATCCTCATATCGTATTGTGAATGTGGGGACCATGCAGATCGCTATGATAGGGGTTCATTTCATGTTAGTCAACAATGTCTGGCAGTTTGAGATTTTTTTTATGCGGCCTACCCAAATGTCCTTACTTTGGTATTGTTCGTCAAATCGTTGAGCTCCTTAAAGTTCTAAGTTTGAGCTCCATAATAACTGACAAATGCTTGCACTGTCTGGACAGTTCCACTCAAATCTGTGTGGCACTTTCCTCAAAAGGCCACCTCAGACATTAACCTACATGGTTCTCGTATGATTTGACCAGTACAATTTGTATGGACTTCAAAAGAGACTGTGACCTCTGAGTTTGTTTCGGTGTTTCTTCTCAGGGTAGTCAGCTAGGAAACACCGGCCTCATCTAGCTTAAAATGACCAAAAAATATTGACGTGTAAAAGTGTTATGTTTAACCTACTTACAAAATAAATATCATTTATCATTTATCATTTATCATTTAGGTACTTATCTACATATTTATCCTCTCATCGGAACACCGTGCAGTATTACACCAATGTAGCGCAGAAATCGAGTATCTGCTGTTTTTCGAAATCCTGTGTGTGGTGGACTGCGGGACACCAAATTGACGGAGGTGGATCACGCACGCTCGCTAACGCAGCATCGGGCCATTGCTCCTTCAGGATTCCACTTATAAATCCATATCGCACTCATCACTCTACGAATTACATCCGGGACTAAATGCTTAACGCACTTTTCGAGGCACGGAAATTGGAAATTGAGTATGTAGTCGACGGTCACCTATTCACGATCCGACCTCGATACATGTAACTGAACCTTCAATCGCCTTCGGCTGTAACTACTTAACCACAACGGCATGTAAGTGCATAACACCAATTTTTAGCTCACCCTGTACTCCTTAACCAACCCTTCCACCACAAAATTCTTGCAATTAAAAAGAGTATCAAATCCGAGCGAGAGTGTTCCGTACACACACCGCTAATATATTCCATCAGTCGAGTAAACTTCATCTGTTGGCGAGCTATTCAGGCGTTAACGAGTTCTTTCTCTGCGGAACCCTGTTAGCTGGGCGTATTGTGAAAGGAGATTACATTTTTTCTATTTGTGATATGAAGTTTCTATTGCTTTTCTTAGTAATATATTGCTTGAGAACATGGCCGTTGTTGAGATGGGTAGATTATGTATAACTATTAAATATGTCAATATTATTAAGATGTATATTGGCTAAAGTTGATTCTGTAATTGGCTAGGCGACGTGGATTTTCAATTTTTTGGCAAGAATCAATCCTATGTTTTTAAAACGCATATACCATCTCCATACCGTCTTGGGAAAAACGAATAAATAATATAATAAACGAATAAAGCTATAACGTTTAATTATTTTTTCTGACAACTTTATTAATTAAAACTACAATTTCAAAGAAATAAAATTGCTGTATTGGAAGTAATCTCTGGAATGACTGATCAGGTACATTTTGGTGTAATCCTAACTAATATAATAAATGCGAAAGTGAGTTTGTTTGTATGCTACGCTAAAACGGCTGAACGGATCGTCATGAAATTTGGCAGATATATAGCCCGGGATATGGAGAAGGGCATAGGCTACTTTTTTACGCGATAACCGAGAGAGACCCAGTTGTAAAACAAATGTAAAAAAAACTTCAGAAACTCCTGATCCGCTCTTTTATATTTTATTTATTCAGGGACAATAAACAGCTACAATATGTGTTGGGACAGAGAAAAGATAATACAAAATATTAACAATATTGCAGCAAGTCATTACCACTTTTAACCCTGTCTAAAACAGTATGAATGAAAACTAAATACAGACCTAGTATAATAATAAAAATCTGTGTATTTCCCAGCACAGAACATTGTCTATCACAAGTAACAGGCACGGCTAGGCGGAGGCACTCTGCGAATCTCTCCTAATTAAAACTGTGTTTGCTTAATCCGCATCGCGTATTGTGAGAGCGTGAAAGCGCTTCAGAGCACTTGCCACAGATTATACGGAAGTGAAGAAGGGCACCAAAGCACGTAACGTGGCAGACTTTTAAGACGTGTATAATAGTAGATTATGCACCGAGCGGATAAAGCAGTGTCTTATATCACGGGCGTCATATTGAATCCCGAATTGAATGAAGGAGGAATAAAACAAGAATCCTGAATGCAGCGAGGGATTCAAGCTAGCCTAAGGCAAAGACACCTTTATTCTTGAGGAGCATACTCTACTTTTCACACCTACTGCAAGATAATTGTGCTCAAGTCATAAAGAGAGGTGGCTGGCCACCGCGAGCGGTGCGCGGCAGCACCCGCTGCTAGGAGCAGTCACGCGTTCGTGGTTGTGGCTCCAGCTCACCGGGCGGCAATTATATTGTACTGCATTTCATTATAACCCGCCAGTCAATAACGTTTTTTGAATTTGGAAGCTTACTTTCCCGAAGGCAGACCAGCGATGTCGCGATCAATAATGACTGACTTTAGGTTAGGTTTTCTTGACTAATAATTTGACGTTTTCGTGGAGGTTGTGTGAAAAAATATTATTGCCATCTTTGTTAGGTTTAAGATTTTTTTTGAAGATTTACATTTAATATCATTTCTTTCTTAGCATTGGTTTAAATATTGCGAAGTATTTATTCCATTACCTATTTTTTGTTTTGACAACAAAAGAAGTTTAGCAACACAATACCTGGCTAAATATTGGTTTTAGCTTTAAATTTATTTCAAAAGGTTTGTAAGTAGGCGACAATCTGTTCATAAAACCCCTTCTAAACATTCATAATTACATACAAGCAATAAAGGGATTTGAAAACTACTTATATGATTCAGAAGAATCGATATATTTCCTCACTGAGATTCCAATATTGTTCAGCAAAACACTGTCACGTCTACGTCACCTCATCCCGTCTAAACACGTTCGTAGCGCGAAGTCACGTAATCACAGCAATCTCAGAGCGAGGGCTCGCACAAAAAGAAATAATTAACCCATCCGCGTCGCTGCACTTGTCACGTCAAGTCGCAGCTTTTAATGTTGCCACTGTCACACCGAGCTTAGTGACACGTTTGGTGTTACTATATAAAGAATGGCTGTATTTTTGTTGTAAAAGACAATAATAATCTATCTATTGTGTTGCACTTATCACGTCAAGTCGCAGCTCTTAATGTTGCCACTGTCACGCCGAGCTTGTTAACAGGTTTGGTGTTACTGTGTATAAGTTTGTATGTTTCTTTAGTTGTTGTTACAGAAATAATTTAACAGTAGTAGTTTCACTTGTCACGTCAAGTCGCAGCTATTAATTTTGCCATTGTCACGCTGAGCTTGGTAACACGTTTGGTGTTATGCCTCTTTAATTCTTGTTAAAGAAATAATTTAACTGTAGTAGTTTGACTTGTCATGTCAAGTCGCGGCTATTAATGTTGCCACTGTCACGCCGAGCTTGGTAACAGTTTTGGTGTTATTATATAAAAAATGACAGATTTTTTGTAGTAAAAGAAATAAATAATCTATCTATTGTGTTGCACTTGTCACATCAAGTCGCAGATTTAAGGTTAAGATTAGTGTTGTCACGCTGCCGTTTAAAAACATTTGCAGTCTTAATCATAAAAAAAAATCTCTGAACTATTTATCACCTCTTGGTGTTACGTTGTGTGTAGGTGTTATGTTGTTCAGTGGTTAAAAAATAATATTCTGTTAACTGCATTTGTCACGTCGAGTCGCAGTTTTTAATGACAGCACTGTCACGTTGCGCTAACCAAATATGGTGGTAGATTTTAATGTGTAGGTATATTATGGAACTATGTTTTATTTGTAGAACAAAATTTTAACTAACCTATTGTTTCCAGTGTAACACTATGATGTGCATAACGCAAGTCGACGGTGTCGGTGGTAGTAACAAAATATATTTTCTTAACTCTAAAAGTTTACCACTGAGCAATCAAACAAAGGTTTCAAGCCACTCAGAAATAAATAATAAAAGGAAATATTTTGATTTGAACCAAAAGTTATGACACAAAATTAAAAATATGACGCAAAGTTAACGTCAAAACTTTTTAGATATTTCAAAATAAAATATCCTTTTTCCAAAGATAGTCGAGTTGTTTTTCCTAATTATATATTTCAAAATAAAATATCCTTTTTCCAAAGATAGTCGAGTTGTTTTTCCTAATTATAAGTCTTCCATTATTTAAAAAGCCCGTCAGAAAAGAAGCGTAAATCAAAAATTTTCTTAAAGGCTTCGGTGTCAAAACTGAAAAGTTATCATTTTTTAAATGTATGGCTTTGAATCCAGCGTTTTTGTTGTAGAGCGAATTGCTTGCTTCAATTGGTTAATTTCAAGAATATAGTTGTGAAAAAATCTTCATTAAGTTTAGCAGCAGGACCTACTGTTTCTACGTCTATTTGGCAGCCAAATAAAATATTTCACATAATGACAATGCCAAACTTACGTAGATACTTTTATAGGAACACGAATCATTTTGCACTATTTACCAAAAAAACTCTTAACAATTAGGTGCTTGGCGCAAATAAAGTCTTTTTCTTTCTTTCTCTCTGGGCTACATACAATCTTGAACTATTTGATCACAAAATGGAGTACTTGAATATGACCGTTGAATGGACTAGCATTGCATGCAACGTTGGTCCAATTCCGCAGAAGTCGCTCTCTTAGCTGCCCCACAGTAATTCCCATTAAAATCTCGAGTCAGTTCCGTCAATACCTCGAGAGCTTCGGCCAGCCTGCCACCCTCTTCGTAAATACAATAACTAATCACAATAAAAGGGTTGCGGCTGTCTCTATTAAAAACTCGCTAAGAATATCATAAGGGGTGGTTAGGAGGAACGCACACTGGTTGATGTCTTTATTTCAACTTAGATTTTATTGTACGTACCTACTAGTGATCCGGTGAATTTCGTACCTACCACTAAAAAATTATTTGTTTTTTTTTTGTTTTCGTAAACCTCGCCAGTATTTTGGCGAACAGAACAAAAATGGGTCATTCTTTCTAAAAGTAAACCCCGGAAAGACATTACGAAGTATCACAAATGAATGCGAGTCAAGTGATGCAATTGGATGTTGGGATTGGTTGTTGGTGTTGTTTCATTCAACCAATCACAGAAGCTATGCGCAATTACGAGTGTTTGAATCAGTTACACATTTTTATCATATTCATTTTGCGATCATTTGATTCTTTCCCACTACAATATTTTTTTATCTAGTCGTTGTTGTCCCACTGCTGGGCAAAGGCCTCCCCCAAGGACTTCCAGACATTTTTCACCCTTGCCGTTTCGAACCAGCGCGCATGGTATGAGTCCAAATTATCTTACTATTATTATAATTATAAATGTGAAAGTTAGGATGTATGAATGTATGTTTGTTACTCAATCACGCCAGAACGGCTGGACGGATCTGGATGAAATTTTATCCATTTTTTTTTCCAAAATCTTTCGATATAATTCGATTTGTTCCCTTACGATATTTTCAGACATTCACGCGGGTGAAACCGCTGGCAGAAGCCAGTTATTATTAAATGACACTACCTGCCAAGTCAGCCCGGTGTGCGTTCCGCCTTATTATTATGATTTTTCCCGGGTTTTCCTCCCGCTAATGGCGTTGCGATGCGGCCGCGTCGATTCATTGCGTCACTTGCCATCCCTCTGCTCGCATTATTTATTTATCTATCATGTTGTAATGTCATGTCATCACCCCTTGTGCTTGAAGATTGGGTGTGTCATGATCTTAACCAGCTGTTAGCAGTGATGCTAGCAGTTTTATTGAAAATATTTGAACTGAGTCTAGATGCATTTTCAGACAAATATCACTTAAGTATGTTTTCATCGTTTGTTTTGAATGTATTTAACTTTTCCTGTTTTTTGTTTTATTTTAATTCTTGTACCTATACTGGTTTTAAGAAACACTGTTACACGTGTTACACGACACAAAATATTTTTTTTGAACTAGACAAGGTGGGTCTTTACTATCCGACAACTCTTGGAAAAAACATCGAAAACAACTCAGAGGTCCCTTTCACCTTTGACATTATCTTGTTCGGATTACGTGGCAACACCGGCTCTATTGCCACATACACCAAAAAACGTATTCTACAACAATGAAACTCCCACATTAAGTTGGTAGCACCTCAATAAATAATGGCAGACGTCATATTCGTCAGATTTAAGTTATCCGAAGATGCAAAAATCGGCCCTTACTCGTGGCTGAATAATTACAGTCGCACGGGTCGATCTTCAAGGTTAAGCATCGCTTGTCGGGGTCGGTCTGTGAATGGGTGACCTTCTATCTTAACATATCGTGTTTCCTCCGTGCCTCGGAAAGCACGTTAGGCCGTTGGTCTCAGCTGTCATTTGTAGATCTTTGGCAGTCGTTACGGATTGTTAGAAGTCAGGAAATCTGACTCCAGTCTTGCCAAGAAGTACCGTGTTACCTAGTTAATGGGTTGTGGAGGTCTGGTAGGCAGCCGCTCCACGTAAAATAGTGGTATTCAGCTGAATCCGGTTTGACTGGAAGCCGACCCCAATATAGTTGAGAAAAGGCTAAGCAAATGATGAGCAACCGATATCTCCACAAACAGGGTAGCTATCATATGTACGTATTCTAAAACAGTTGAACCTCACATTGAGTTGGTAACACCGCAATAAATACTGGCACACGAGTGCATTAGGCGCCGCGACGGCTAAGTGGCGCTCGCTAATTGTAACTATCGCTTTTAACCACTTTTGTACGCCAACTACAAACTCTCCTGTGATTTTCTATCCAGAAATGGGGTATAGAAAGAACAGATAAGGATAAATAATAATGTTAAAGAGATAGACAACTGGCTTCCATAGACAACAATCATACCATAGACCAAGAAAACTTGTATGACTGCTACTGGTTTCGCCCCGCAGCTTCGCCTGAAAGTAGAAAATTAAAGAAAGAGAACATACTGCCGGGATGAAAACTGTCTCTAATAATATGTCCTATTCTATGACCGGGTTTACCCGTGTTCCAAGTTTCATCCGAATCTTTTCACCCTTTAACATGTGAAGAGGCAACAAACAGGGCAAACAGAGTTACTTGAGTTGCTTTTATTCATATATATGTCGCAGCCAACTAGCTTAATCCGCCATTTCATTAAAAGCCTAGCCTTTTCATTAAACTGCGCCGTTTAATCAGCAACAAAAGTTACATGGGCAAGTCATATCACGATATTGAGTCACTAAGGTTGCTGAAAAATCGGCGCAGTTTAATGAAAAGGCTAGAGCCACCAATTAAACAGCTGATTAAGCTAGTTGGCTACGACATATATAAAAGCGTAAGTTCATTCACTGATCGGTCACGAAATCTCGAAAACTGCTTGACCTATTAAGATGAAATTTGGCACGGGGGTAGGCTAAGAAAGGATTTTAGGAAACTCTCCCTGTAAAGGGCTAAAAAAGGGGATTTTTATTAAATCTACGCAAACGAAGTCGCGGGCGAAGTTCCAGTAATATAGAGTATGGAGTATTAGTGTGGATAAATATCTTCTTTTCGTGTTCTTTATTGCTCAGGGTCGTGCCTGTCCTGGAGAGTTTTAGGTTCACTGACGAGCTGCTTCTAGGCCACTCTGTCTTCGGTTCTTCTCAGGCTAGTGGCCACAATGAGTCCTGTCGTCGCCTTGATCTGATCGGACCAGCGAGAAGGTGAACATCTATGACATTGACTAGAGTCAAGAGCAAACCCATCTCTAATAAAAAAAAAAAAATTACTCCCACGAGATCTCTTTCCGTTCACTTTTCCCACTACAGGTATAGTTCCAGCTATAGGTATACTGCTGCATCATTAGGTAGATACAGAGCTCACTGGGCTAAATCAGCCATCAATATTTTTAATCAAAATTGAAATTTATTTACTTATTTTCTAACTAGAATGAAAATCATCACTCTTTGAAAGTCAAAAAAATACATAAAGACAGTCCCTCAAAATAGTAGTCCCCGCCCGTCACCATTTCCTAGTGTTTTAGCTGCGAAGAAAGAAATGGTGCAAGAAACACATCTGTGTGTTAAGTTTGAAGAACTTGAATTTATGCAATAGTACACATAATGGTAATTAAACGTTAATAATCCGTCCGATCCGTCAGATGTCGTTTAAAACTTACTGAACCAATTCGACTCTCGTAAATTTTGTTAGAAGATCAATCTCATCATCATCATCAAAAACTAAGATAAATATTTCAATTGTCTGCATGCTATTCATATAGATAATTTCAATATTGATCTTAATATACAATTATGTAGACACAACATATAATTTACATTAAACAAAATAAGTGTCTGTCTATTGTAGATGTCAGTTTAAATATTATCTATATCCCACTTCATCAAACTCTACTTACTTACCCCTAAATCGAAAAAGGCGCAAAGATAAAACAACCCTCAAAAAGAAAAAAATACGAAAACCCCATTCGGCCAGTTTATTAGCATCTATTAGAGCAAGCCCCGACCTTCCCATTACACTGGCGAGCACAAAAATGTGTAACGCCCACCTAATAAATTTACCGGCAGTTAAGTCTCGCACGCGACCCGAAGTGGATGGTTAGCTGGATCCGTTGAGTGCTTTGTACGGATTTTATGTTCCGCGATTAGGGCATTTGATGCGATACACTGTAGTAATGGCTGGGTCAATTAAATGGACTTATGTGTAGGTTTGGTGTTGCCTCGTAGTTTGCTATGAAATTTTTTATTGGGTGCTGCACAGTTTATGATGTGTTTTATAGTCAATTCTTATTGGTTAGCAGTCTCTTTCAGTATAGGTAAATTGTAAACTCATGAAGTCATTCTATGATTGTAGGATTCAGGCCAAAGATACTCTATGCTGTTTGTTGAACCAGAATCGCACTTTTTCATGAATTAATAATAATAAACTCATTAAAGTACACAAACATTCCAGAAAAAAAAAACGTTTTCAATCCAAAAACTTTTCTTTAATCTATTCCAACCCATCAAAAATCCTCAACAACCGTTAACCCGATCCTCAACCAAGCTAAAACACAAAAAAAAATCGCGTTACGTTTGATAACGAATGTGGGGCATTAAGCACTCGACTCGCTCGTAATAAAAGCAATAACACTCCGAATAGGAAAGAGCGCCTCTGTAATGCGTCGGGTAAACGAATATGCGGGGAAATTGCGAGCCAGCGAGCGAAGATGCGATTGAAAGAGCCCGGATACGAGCGATCATCAATCTACCCCCTACGTCGTAAATCACGCGTACAATAGCGAGGGTAGTGCTTAGGAAGAAAAACTATAGGTTTATATCCTTCCGGGCTCGACCAATCGGAAGCCGGTAGAAGGAGGGGGGCAGGGAAGGGTTAGCGGGGATTGTGTTAAGGGGAGATGCGGTGTAATTGGTCAGTGATGAGCGTTAAGAGTTTTGGTTTGGAAAATCGTTGAAGTTGGTTGTTGGTTCCTAGTAAAAAGAAGTGACAGAGGAGTTGAAATTTCACGAAAGGTTCTGGCGATAACCTGCTCCATGTGAGCACTCGGCTGCTTAACCTAGCCTTTAAAAAAAATTGCTTAATATAACTATTAAATTAGAAGTACCGTGTTATCCAATTAATGGGTAGTGGAGGTCTGGTAGGCAGCCGCTCCACGTAAAATACTGTTATTCAGCTGAATCCGGTTTGACTGGGAGCCGACCCAAATATGGTTGGGAAAAGGCTAGGCTAGGATGATAACTATTAAATTAGGTGACTAAATATTTGTTACAAAACTACGAATTTTGGTACTTGTTAACATAAACTACCTACAGACTGCCAATTCAACAAATTTTTAAGCAAAGTTCGCAATCGCATGTCAGTCGCAATCTGTCAAAAATGTGTGGAAATTGAGGCTTTTTTGACAGATTTGCAATTACATCTCAGTCGCAAGATGTAATTGCAAATGTTGTTTAAAAATTAGTGGAATTGGCCCTCAGGTCATTATAAGCTTTTAAAAAATCGAATCTGCAGTGCGATTCTGTAAACATGTCGAAGTGAACACCCAGGCGGGGCGCACAACAGGTGAGTTGTCAAACCATAGAAATAAGATGGAATGACAGCTCTATTGTCGTTCACTCCGCCTTGGTGTACACCGTGAGATGTCGACAGAATCGACCGGCTGATTGCATTGACTAATTGTATTCGGTCGAAGTAGTTGCTAGTTCATTATTAACAGGGGCAGACAGTCGGACAAATTTACTTAGAAATCATAATAATTTTCGAATTGAGTCGAGCGTAACGAGGCCAATGTTAGATATCTCTCTAAATAGTATAAAAATGACCCAAAAAAAAAACAAACAGGGTTAAGCTAAATAAAACTGTTTATAAACAAAGTCGCTGTCAGCATGTCTGTTTCTCCGGTTACTTCTAAATCACGCAACGGATTTTAATTATGGTTTTCACTAATACAAACAACACAACTTAAAAACAAGCTTTCATGTAGCGGCCATATTGAATTTAGTGTAATGTGTTATTGTTAATTTTGTTATTTTTTACTAATTTTATTGTTTTCTACTATTGAATAGTCGAAAACAATAAAATTAAAAATTAATTAAATGATACGGAGTAGAAAACGCCCGACACTAAGGCCGAAACTACGGACTTCGGGCTTATACAGGGTTATTTGTAAAACACCAACAACCTTTCAGTGGGTGAAAGTACTCATGATTAAAAACAACTTTTATTATGAAACAATACCAGAAAAATCGAAAAAAAAATCTACTGTTTCATATATTTTCATCGGGTGAATAATTGCATTTTGTATGAAACAGCTGATTTATTTTTTGATATTTCAGGGTTGCTCCCATAGTAAAAGTTGTTTATAATCATGAGTAATTTCACCAACTGAAAGGTTGTTGGTGTTTTACAAATAACCCTGTAGAGTATACACCCTGATTCCAGTCAACACTAACAAAACAATCCACATAAAAATCCTCAATTTTTACATAAAACAGTTTCACCCAAGCGCCTTATTCCGGCGTCGTTTACATTTCTCCTTCACCTCTCTCGATCCCGAGTTATTCGGTTAGGGGTGAGATTCTTCCACGTCGGACGGCCGCTGGTAAACCGTCCGTCATCCGCAAGGATTACTGGTAATCCTCAGAAGGCGATGGCGTAATGACTCCTGATGTGACGGCTTCATTCCAATTATTTATATTGATAAGGTCGCGGGTTTGGGACGCGATTCGTTTTTGCGGTATGTGAGATTCATGGTTTTAAAATTAAGGTAATCGGGTTTTTTTTTGTGGTTTATGATTTTGTTCGAGATTGCTCAAGTATGTATTGGATTGGAACAGCGCTGGTCATTAAAGGAACGTTTAGCAATGGCCGGTAATGAGCAATCTATACTTCTATTATAAAGAGGTGAAGTTTGTGAGGTTGTAGGGAGTAATCTCTTGCGGATTTTGTTCGAAAGAGTTACCGCGGCCCTGGAAAGCAAAGGGCACTACGAGGATCACGGGTGGGTTTTAATCAGTAAAAGTCTGACAGTCCCTCCCGCTTCACCCAGAGCGGCTGGAGTCATTTGATGATTTCCTATCCATAAAAAAGGGGTAATCTGTGGATCTACTGAACCGATTTTGAAAATTCTTTTTGTATATGATAGCCACATTCATGAGGAAGGGATATTCCGCGTACGAAATCGCGGGCAAAGGCTAGTGCTGAATATAATAGTTCCTGAATATAATCCGTCAAACCTATTCATTTCTATCCAATTTGTTTGATTAGAATCGCGTGAAAATACTACATTTAAAATAATACTAAAACCGGATCAGCACCTCTAATTACGTAACAGAATTAGATTTCCCCAAAGCATATAACATTTGAACACAATTTACTTTTTCGAACGAATTCATTTGCGGCTGGCAACACGTTGGAAAATTTGAATTTAGAACGCGTTCGGGGAGCGCGGGCCGCCGCGGCAAATTGTGAATTAGACCGCCGCGGGCGCACCGCACCACCGCTTGTTAGCTAGTTTTTACGCTGGCAACCCCTTTGTCAGGGAAATTGCATCAATGCCGTATTGCACTGTGTAGTCGGTTATTTAGACCGCGTGGAAAGATTGCCATGATATTCCTTTTGTTCCGGTTTTCAAATTCGTAATTTTGTGGTCGTGTATTTGGAATATTTATTTTTATTTGTTGTTTATTTTAATATTGTAGTGGGAGTTAAACGGTTACTTACCTGTAGCATGATGCTAAGAAAGAGTTAAAGATAATACTCCTGGGGCTCTAGACAAGTGACATTCTGTCAACGGTAGCATAGCGAAGGCGATTGTCAATACGTAAAAAATGTATGGAATTGACAGATGCTATCGAAATGTCACGTGATCAAATCCCTACATTTTGGCATTTCGACAGTCGCATTCGCTAATTGAATGGCAGATTGTCTAGGGTCCCTGTTTTGCTATTCATGTAAAAACATCGCTGTAAAAACAAAGTGAAGTGTGCTTGAAGTTAATAGCCAATCTTTGAACAAACTTAATTGAAGTACCCTGTCGAACAACAAAATGCTAGAAATCGAAAGATGGATGTTGTCTTGAAAAAAAAAAGCATTTCCAACTACAGATTTATAAAATATCTCAATGTATTCAACTCATTAGTTTCCTAACGCCATTCGATTGCGACAATGGCAATTCTACTAATTGCCCTTAGGGGTAGTGGGCCGTTCGTTTGGAACATTCAGATGATATAATATACACGCCCTGCGAGGGTGGTGGTTCCCTGCCGCGACGCAATCATGATGCTAATGATCCCTTAGCTTTATTACACAGATTCATTAGCTGTTGGTTTTTAAAGCGTGTTCTTTGGAGATGAAAAAATATTGTTGTACCTATATAGGAAGGCAGGTACTTTCGTACCCACGTATACCTATTTTTTTATGGATGGGAAATCATCAAATGACTTCTTCCGCTCTGGGTGGAGCGGAAGGGAGTGTCAGCCTCTTACTGACTGAAACCCATCCGTGTTCTTCCTCATGCCCTTTGCGTTCCAGGGCCGCAGTGACTCTTTCGAACAAATTCCGCAAACCTGGCAGGCTCTGGCCCTAACGGGCCCCGTCTATTTTGCTGTCATCTCTTTGAGGCCCGCGTGGAACAGCCCGCGATCCACGTATATACCTGGATTTCACTTTTCAATAGAAAACAATACCAAAAAAAAGAAAAGTGTTTTGGAAGGCCAAAGGTGCACAAGAAAATGGGCTTTCCGAAGACTTCTGATTCCAATGAAGAACAGCCGTATTGATGTTAATAGACATGTTTTAAAATGGCGTCTGGTTTTTCCTGTGTTTGATTCGAAATTAACAGCAAAAAGTAAACATTACACCGCAGACTACCCCTTTTAACATCCAAAGGTGGTCTTGCAGATATCAGTGACAGCAATAAGACTGTCATTGTACTCATAAGAAGTAAGTTTCTATCTATTTGATCCTGGAATTACACGTTTTGAAACCTAGGTATTCCTTACTTACCGCAGTTTATTCAACTTCACGGCAACCGTACAAGCACTTAGATAATAACATGAATAAACGCACCGCTTAATATCGCCATTATACACAGACAACTAAGTGCTGAAAATCGCCGTAAAGCGGAATTCGCAGATTAATTACGAGAAACACACTCATTCATTATCCTCCTAAATTATTTATGAACATCATAAATAACACTGTAATTTTCATTTCACTCCGCATTACAAGGATTACGTTCCATTTTCCTCCCCTTTCTATTATTGTAACTAATCTTGTCACTAAACCCTAGTCCGATTACGAACACAGCAAATAGGCTCAAATAATGCGGTTCGAAATTTAAACACGCGTATAATTTTCAAAAGTGGATGCCATATGTGTTGCCAGAGGCGAAAAGTTTTTTTGGCGCCACAGAGTCGCACCCGTTCGGATACGCGCTACTGACACCCGTTAAACGAGCATTAAGAACACAAATGTATTCACGAGTGGGGTGAGCGGATAATAAACGGTTTTATTGGCTTTATCCCGTTGTGTCTGAGCCTGAGCCAACATTGTTACTCGGTTTCTTTTTCGGTAAAGTAATTTGAATATTTTATTAGAGAATTTTTGGCTGATAAAGCGGGATCGTTCGTATATTTTTACTATTTTTGTTGGAAGCTAGTCGAACAAATGTGATATATGTATTACTGTCATCGTTATGTCTTGTGAAGGCACATTACATTATAGGATCTGGTTTTCTTTGAAATCTACTGATTCATTTATTTACAAAATCACAACTGGTTTTACAGTTTTACTGGTTTTAAAGTTTTCTATTTTAATTATTTCTTTGAATTGTTTCTTTTTTACTCCGGACTCTTTTATCCTGCACGTCTTTTACATCGTTCTCACATATATGTATAATTTCAATATGAATGATGTAACCATAATTTTGTAACAAAATATTATTTTTAAAAGAGTGTCCGTAGAGTTTCTTGCACGTTCTTCTCCATAGAGATCTACGCTTTGGAACGTGCAAATAGCTTCATCTTTTTTTGACCGACCGACCTTGACAATTCAAAAGTACCTGTAAATGGTCTAATTGAAATAAATGCTTTGACTTTGACTTTGACTTTGAAAATTTAGGCCGTCAGTGCCACATAGCAGTTTTTCGGACTGAAAATCTCTGCTTTAATTTAAATCTTTCACATATTACTCTTAAAGTCAACCCGTTACTAACTAAACAGCTACCATAATTTAAAACAACACTGGCCACGACCTCAGGCTAAAAAACACATCAGAACCGCACATTTGTCTACAAAGCTGTGCGGTAATCATCTCTGTGCGTAGTGCAAACATGTGGCATATTGCGGAGCCCTATCAGATTAGCCAAACAATTTGCAAAGCACCCCCCTCCGCCGCGGTTATGAGGCAGGTCGCCCGAGACCCCGCGAGCAAAATGACTTCACGCAGAATATAAGGGTTAATCGCTAGGTTCGTGAATAGACCTCTTTATGTGTGTTTTTTTCTTTTATATGCGTAGATTGAAGTTGCCAGTAGGTGTTGGATACTTAAAAAAGAAAACCATTTTTATGCCACGTTTATCTAAGAAAGAAATAATGTATGGAATTAAGTAAGTAATTAAATTAAATTGAACTAACAAAGAAAAATCCTGTATGGCGCCAAATAATTTAAGTTCCTATCATTTTGCTACCTGCTAAGCCAGATTCCAGGTGTGAATAGTAATTAAAGTTTCACCCAAAATCTGAGTAGGTACTCAAGTCGTTAGTATCAAAACTTTTAATGCACTAAACAATTGACATTTCTTTGAAAATAGTGAATAAATAATAAAAGCAATCAGGAAGAGTAATAAGGTAGTTTTTCTCAGAAACCGAAGAGCATCTACCATGACAGACTAATTTCACGTGCACTGCATTTCGTAGAACTATCCTCGCGGACAAAGCTATGAAATCACTCTATTACAAAGCAAAAACCTAAAAAGAACTATAATCTGGAGGTTTTTAAGTCAAGAGTCAATTGATTACAAACTACAAGGCAAGCGTGCCACATTGTCAACCACATCATTGCTTACCATCAGGTGAGATAGTGGTCAAGCGCGTGCCTGTCAACAGCGACCAATAATTTAATGGGACACAGGTCTTCTTTTATTGAGAGGATTTGGGCCAGACAGGTATCGGTACGTTGGTGACAAGTCTGTGAGGATGCATGGGCCAGGACCGATGGTCCAGGATCGACACGCAGTGGATGCCTGAGTTGTTGTTGTTGTTGTTGTTGTGTAGTACGGACGTTGTAGCCGAGGCAGGCCAAAGAAGCGCTTTCGTGACTTTTGGACTCGTTCCTGACGGATTGGCCAGGGATGGCAGGGCACAAGGAGCATTGGAAGACCTTTGCCCAGCTGTGGGACAAGGTCAGAAGAAAAAAAAGTAAGGACATAACCACGCGGGCCAAGAGTTGGTGGATGTTGGTGGTGTGCTTTTTTATTATTATTGATAGGCACGCGCTACTATCTCACCTGATGGTAAGCGATGATGTGGCCGAAGATGGAGCACGCTTGCCTAGAAGTAACCTATTCACTCTTGACTTAAAGACTTCCTGGTTGTAGCTATCAGGAATGTCTTGATGCCCGTTTCCTCACCTTGTTTTCGTTCACCATTTTGAGAGTAGTGGTAATGAAATTGATAATTTACTCTGCGGACTACTTTTTTTTTTTTTTTTAGGTATGACCACTACCAAGTTAACACACTTGGAATATCAACTGCTTAACCGGACTAAACTGCGGACTACTTATTTCTGATACCTCAGTTCTGAGCTACTGCAATTAAGTTTGCCATCAGTACCCCAAGACGAAAAATAATCAATTTTAAACTTATTTTCCCTTTTAATATCCACAACGTTCCTTCCATATTTTCTTAAAATTACGTCTTAATCCAAGTTATTGACATTGATAGTCGATCGATCACGGTCCCCGGAGAGTATCAATACAATTTTAAGTCTAACAAATCGTTCAGAGCCGAATGTAATTTGCGTGAGAGCCTTGCCTTGCCTTCGTTTATTATGTATTTACGAAGTTGGGAAGGTGCTGGTATATTAAAGCAGGTTTTTTATGGCTTCGAATCAAGATCCTGTAACGCGGAAATTGCAGTATTAGGTTGGCTTGATGGCATTATTGGACTATTTCTAGGTAGTCAGTTCCTTATGCGTACTGCTAAGGGTTGGAAGTCTCTGTCTGTTTCCTTATGTCGACAACCTAGGGTGGGGGGGTTTCGGAATTGGTCACACCTTAATTCCAGGGAAGCGTGGTTCGTCGGCGACCACATCGAACGTGAGCCCGTCAATAATAATTATAAAAAACTATTAAATCTCTTTGAAAAGCTTTACAACTAACACTCTTAACGAAAAATCATTTAAAACCAAACCAAACAAAAGATTGCCAACAACAAAGTGTAGCACAAAGTAGAACATTTCTCCCTAACGACAGGAACCTCCTCTGAATGCTTTATGGACTTAAAGGCTATTTAGCTGCCCTGTCAACTGTTACTTTTATTGTCCCCCCACTATGAAATAAAGCCTATTGTAACGATATCAATAAGGCTTTTCTGGAACAAAGGACTCAATGACGTAGTGGACTTATGTGGTCTTAGTAGTTATGTAATGTTTTGTGATTGGTCCGTCCTTATTCTTATTTTTTTAAGTGGGTATTGTACACAATACGTTACAATAGAGTAGATGACAAAAAATCAAATTAGTTCGTCAGATAGATTTCCAAAAAACATTAGACGTATTTTTTTCTTTTTAAAGTAAACAAAATATGAAAACGATACATTGCGTTGAATACTCGTGTAACGTAACGTGTGAGTATACTTTTTACATACAAGTGACATCACAAGCCCCCGTTCCCGTTGCGGAATTGTTCGAAAGAGTTACCGCGGCCCTGGGAAGAAAGGCACTAGGAGGACTAAGGGTGGGTTTTAGTCAGTAAAAGTCTGACACTCCCTGCCGCTCCACCCAGAGCGGGAGGGGTCATTTGATGATTTCCTATCCTATAAAAAAAAAAAAAAAAAAAGCCCCCGTTCCTGATCTTTTTTTTTTTTTTTTCTTTTGTTTTAGGGACTTTTATTCAAACAACATGCCAGCCCCGTTGAGACATAAATAAACAATACAACTACACAATCAATCTTAATCTATACTATTCTAGATCATAAGTAACAGGACTTCACTGACGCGTGAACATTTTAAATAGATTCATAGCAGCAGACGATACAGAACGATACAGTGTCAGCCTCCTCGAATACCATGGTTTATGAATTATAAAGTAAGCAGAAATATCATAACTACAGCAAATAGGTTACGTTCCTGATCTTTCATGCGTTTTCTCTTCGTCTTTTTTTTATTGATATGATGAAGCAAAAAATACATGTCTAAAACATTTCGATAATTAAAATAGAATCATTATTATTTTTATCTACACTCACAACGTAATGTTCCAAATATGAGTTCAAAAACGAATGCATAAATGCATACTTTTTTCTCGTGGATAGGTAAAATTTAAAAAAAAACCATTACAGTTCAACATTTTCCTTCGATTTTTAAACAACTGCATCATAAAATAACTTTTTAATTTTTATAGCACACTTTTTCTTTTTAATTTTTGGCGCGGGCTCATTGACTTAAGTCAATGAGCCAGCTTTTATCTTTGTCTATGTTTGAGCGCGCTGCGCAGTCATTCGAATACGCAATGAGAATATCCGCCATATTGGAATTAACTATTTTTCCACTTATTTTATTTCAACTGTATGAGTGAAGATAAAATAGTGTATGCAACGGCATATAATTAGGTATTAAAACACTCGTGTGATGCTATTATCACACTCGGCTACGCCTCGTGTGATAAAACCACACTCGTGTTTTAATAACCCTTTTTATATGGTCGTTGCATAAACTACTATTAAACCAAGAATCATCCCTATTTTTGTTACATTACGCCAGAGTATAAAGTTGAGTGAACCACAGTTGCTTCTATTATTTTTGATCGGCTCGTGTTCGTCATTACTTCATCAGCCAATCTATTCTCTTTGAATATCACCGTGGAAACTCAGATGAGGTTAGCTGGAAGTGAACAGTCATTTCACCTAAAGCTAGGAATGTAGTACAAAAAGCTGAAAGTAAATTTAGATGAAGTGAGCTGTACTCACTTCATCTTAATTTTGACCGTAAATGGTTTACAGATCAGTGCTGCTGATTTAAGAAAAACTTATTCAATCTTGAATTAGAGACTCCAGGTTAATTAAAGCGGTAAGGAATTCTTCTTAGCCTTACGAATTTGTTCGAAAGAGTCACCGCGGCCCTAGAACGCAAAGGGCATAAGGAGATACACTGATGGGATTTAATCAGTAACAGTCTGACACTTTCTTTCGCTCCACACTGAGTGGAAGAAGTCTGATGATTTCCCATCCATAAAAAAAGCCTTGCCGCACATTTTATCTAAATTAACTGATAAAAAAGTAAAAGTATGCCCGTTCAATTTTTAACTTTTGTGATGATTTTTACAATAGAAATTATATAATTGGCTTTTAGCCAGGTACTTAGGCAGCATATAATGTACCCACTATTGGGGCATAGACCTCCTCTATGTGAAGAAGTAGGTATAGCCAGGTGAACAGCTCAAAAATCTACTTATAACTATTTTAGTCATTCCATTAATATAAATATCCGACTTATTTCAAAAGTAGGTTACATGCAATCATAGATTCATACTACATATACCTAAGCCCCTCCACCGCACACCACAGTCCAACATAAATGCCTATATGTGTGGTCCATTAAATAAAATATATCGAATAGGTTAGTGTAAGATCGGCACACGATGTATGGCCGGCATTACGGAATAAATGGCCAATTTGTATATAAATATATCTGCCAACGTGAAATATTGTATTGGGATATAGTGGGCGTATTATAGGTATATTATGTAACCGTGTTAAATACAAAAGCGAAAAGAAGGACTGCGTAAAAGACCTGAAGCTAGACAAGCTAGTTTTATTTAGCTTTTGAGGAAAAAAGAGAAGTGCTGTTGAGTCAGAAGTATTGTTGAGCCAGAAATTAGAGTCATAAATTGTTTGGGAGGTTTTCCGAATTGAGTATTTTGAATTAGGAAAGTATGGAACTCCTTGATGACAATTAATTTTGACAGGTCTTCAGGCACAAAATTTCGAGAAATACTCAGCTTCAATGATTCAGAAATCGGAGGGTAGACTTAGAGCTAGCTTAAATTAAAAACATTAATTTCAAATAGATTTTTAACAGGCACTTTGAAATTGTCAAGGCTGGGCAAGAGCCAGGCGGGTGATCTATGTATACTTGTACGGTCATGCGATTTGCTCTATCGATGACTTCTATGGTAGGGCCAGATTTTGCAATAAAGTATAAGTACTTGACCTTCACTAATATCTCTTCGTAGGAATAACAAATTCATATTTTTTCATTTCTAGAAAATGTAAAGGACAACAATAAATGTCGATTCAGGACAGCTTTTTCTTTATTTCTGCTTTAGAAATTAAGAATGTCAATAAATTAAGGTACCAATGACCGTTATTGCAAGTTTATCTGGCGCCTAGCATATCAATTACTCACCTGCCCTATTAGCAACCTGAACAATAAATAATTAATCTTTTTTCATTTCTATAAAATGTTAAAGATCACGAAAGATGTCGATTCAGAACAGCTTTGTCTTTATTTCTGTTTTAGAAATTAGGAATGTCAATAAATGAAGGTGGCTCACTGACCGTTATTGCAAATTTATGTGGCGCCTACCATATCCGTTACAAGACTATTTTTTAATTATTTTTTTGAGCGAAGAAAATGCCTAACGCATGCCACGCCATCCGGGGAGATGTCGTGGTTATGTGGGGCTTGCACCCACTAAAAACTTCGCCTGTGCACCTACTTTAGCCTTGATGGGTGGGCCGCAAGAACTGCTACGCATGACATTCGCGACCCACCCAGCGTGGCCCACTTCTGGGCTTTCTCTTCTGTGCCCGAGTCTGGGCTACCTCCTCTATCAGCGATATCCGGATGCACTGGGACATCACCACAACTCTAGGGACCGTGCAGCGTGGACGATAGAGTATCCATTTCAAGCCTGCCCTATCTCATAGCAACCGCGCATTCTGCCCGGATAAAGAGTAGCCTATGACGTTCAGCGTTAATCGCTTTCTATCAGTGAAATATTTTTCATAATTGGATCCGTGTGTTGTCTCGTTGAAACAAAAAACTTTGCCTTTTATAATACAAGTTTAGTTATTAGGAGGTAACTATTGAAGTAAGCAGTCTGTTGTTTAGAATTTCTTTGGTTCCCGACAGATTTAGCTTCACATCTTCCTGACTTCAACGCGACCACAACCTCTAATTTAGCCCCGCTTTATTTACCATACAGAACAAATAAGTATCGGAGGATTATGAGGTCAAAACCCAAATCCAAAAAGGACAGCCCTGACGAAAACTTGCAAATTTTCGTTGCCGCCATCTTGGATTTTTATTTCGACCCAATTTTTTATGTATCAACCTCGCAAACCATACCGTGTGGGTTCGCAAAAATAGTCTTTCGCGCAATTGTACCGAATCCATTCATTTAGATATATGGAGATAACTGCTAATGTTGTTAACTGTTTCAAAATTTCTTAAGTCAAATTGAGGAACAAATCATCCTATGAGTTCAAAACTCAAATTCAAGTCACTTCCTGGTGCCACCAACCAATCCCATAACACTACACAAAACTCTAACAAGCAATCATAGAATAAAGCCGTTCAAACTCTTTTCTATCTCATATCGACGGCAGTCGTAAACACAACCTCTCCTTTAGCCCCGCTCTATTTACGATACAGAACAAATAAGTATCGGAGGAGGGCGGGAGGGGCGAGAGGACAGGAAAACAATGAGAAATGACCGGCGGAAAATTGCGCGGATTCTGAACGCAATCCGAGTGGGGACGGACGACGCGATCGCTGCTTAAGGAAGTTGGCAGGGACGGAGTGGATGGAACTGTTTTTTAAGGTTTCAGTTTTATTGTGTTACGTGGTTGTGATCTTTTAGTTTAAAGTTGAATTTATCTGCCTGTTACGGCTATTGTTATTTATTTATTTTATTTTATTTATCTTAGGAAAACTTACAGCTAAAGTAATAGTTCAAACAAAATATGGCCAATTAAAAGTTTCCACATGCAGTAATATTCTATAAAACAGAAAATAGACACAAAATCCCCAATACAAAAACAGAAAAATTACTGTTTGTGCTCGAAGAAGCTATCAGACAAAATTTTCGTCAATTTAGCAACACTAGTATTAAAAATGTCGATATCAGCTTCCCGGCAGGTTGCGTTGTACATACGACACGCTCTTACCATGTACGAGTTCCGTACGTAGTCTGCCGGTCGATTCTGTCGACGTCTCACGGTGTTCACCTCGGCGGAGTGAACGACAACTGAGCTGTCATTACATCTTATTTGTATGGTTTGACAATTCACCCGTCGTGCACCCTGACCAAGTGTTCACTTCGACATGCTTACAGAATCGCACTGCTGTACGTAGTGGCTGCCACTGGAGTGTGCAAAACACTTGCCAGTTACTCCATCTCCAGGAGATGTTACGCCATTGTTTTACTATTGTGTCTGCTTTAATGACAGCTGATGAGCTAAATGAGGTCTAAGTAAGATTGTTGAAGAGAAAACTAGATAGCTATGGCGCTAGTGTGCTGTAATTGTTACTTTTGTGGTCAATGGTATCATCTGTTGTCATTGCTCTGTACTGTGAAAAGTTCTTCACGTAGTAATGGAACTCTGAGAGTGGATTTCACCAATGAAACTGAACGCGATCAGTACATCTAAACTGCGTTCAAGAGCTGTCAGCGTCAATATTCCATAGAAAAATAGTGACACTGACAGCTCATAAACGTGGTTTATACGCTGATCGCGATCAGTTTCGCTTGGTGAAAATGGCCCTAAAAGTAATAAAAAGATTTCTATCCTTTCTCAGACTACGCAATCGTACGTAGAGCGTCTTTTTAAATACGCTCTAGAAGTACCTACTACCCCTCAAAACTTCATTCCAGAAGTTTGGAGGTAGCGGAACAGAGAGTAAAGTCCCACATACCTCCACTGGAAAGAGAGGATCCTCCGACCAGACGGTTGTTTGTGTCTGGTGGGCAACTGCCCGAGAATTGATATTCGGGCTTTGCATGTGTTCTAATCGCACGGTAAACTTTGATATCGCGATTTAGGATTTTGCAGTTAAATCGCAGCTGTCGAGATAGATGGCGCTGCGAGTCTCATTTGATGTGATGTTGATTCTGCTACGTTGATTTTTGTGGCGGTATGAATGCCGCTACATCACTCCCCTCCGGAGACCGGAGGTCGATAGTGGATGAGTCATCCATACATCTTGAGATGCTTGCCAGGCCAGTGAAAGGTTGGTTCCAGTGAGTCGGAACCGGAAGTCGCAGAGTTCTCGGTGAGTCGGAACTGTCTGCGTCGCAGAGTTCACGGTGAGTCGGAACTGTCAGCGGTGCCCCGATGCTGCTGCTGGCGTGACTGCTGGCGTCGACCAGGAGAGGTTCTTCAAGGCTCTTCATGTGACTGGCCGAAGGTGCAGTGTGCTTGCCAAGGTGGGTCGGAGCTGTGCGATGTGCTGACGTGACTGCTGGCGTCGACCAGGAGAGGTTTTTCAAGGCTCTTCATGTGACTGGCCGAAAGTGCAGTGTGCTTGCCAAGGTCGCTGATGATAGAGGCTGAGGATGCTGACCAGGAATGCGCGTCCGCTGCATGCTGGTGGTCAGGATACCCGTAGAAGCCGAGGGTTCTGGCTGGCTGTATGACTCGCTGCTCGAGAGCTTGAGGTCAAGATGAGGAGAAGTGATGATGATGATGATGATGACGTCATGATGAGGTAGCTGCACGAAGGCTGCGCTGACGTCCAATGTCGAAGGTCACCAGTTTAGAGGTAGCGGAACAGAGAGTAAAGTCCCACATACCTCCGTTGAAAAGGGAGGATCCTCCGACCAGACGGTTGGTTTTGTCTGGTGGGTAACTGCCCGAGAGTTGATATTCGGGCTTTGCATGTGTTCTAATCGCACGGTAAACTTTGATATCGCGATTTAGGATTTTGCAGTTAGTTCGCAGCTGTCGAGATAGATGGCGCTGCGAGTCTCATTTGTTGTGATGTTGATTCTGCTACGATGATTTTTGTGGCGGCATGAATGCCGCTACAGA
The DNA here is from genome assembly GCA_947386135.1 of Melanchra persicariae. Taxonomy (NCBI): domain Eukaryota; kingdom Metazoa; phylum Arthropoda; class Insecta; order Lepidoptera; family Noctuidae; genus Melanchra; species Melanchra persicariae. Next base: position 15,347,640 of record OX376664.1, read on the forward strand.
AGTACTACCATACTGGTACTTTGTGAGTCTACTCGACAAGTACACGATTTTGGGCACAAACCAATATTACAGTTTTCCCCTTAATCGGTATTTGTGCTGGCCTTATCCAATCCAATACTCAAGGGCCTAACCACCAACTCTTACAGCATTATTACTTCAATATTACTTCCAGAGGGAAAGAGACGGAGCTATACAGGACGTATAACTCCGTCTCTTTCCTACTGGAAGTAATATTAAAGTAATACTGCTTTAAGAGTTGGTGGTTTAGGCCCAGGTCAGAGTGCCAGTTCTACCTATTTTCAACCAACGATCTAATTCGCATCTCGATCGAAAAACTGTCAAAAACGTATGAAAATTAAGGTTTTTTGACAGTTTGCGATTGACATGCGAATGTGAACGTGGTTTGACAATTAGTTGAATTGGCCCTCAGGCATTTAACTTCATCTGTAAGATTCGAAAGCACATACTAACTAACGACAGTTTGAGGACTATATAACACTAGCTTCTACCAGCTGCGGCTTCGCCCGCGTGAATATCGGAAATAAGAAGGTTTCCTGATTTGTATTGTATTTTTTTTACTCAGGAAACACCTACCCTACCGCTACCCTACCATACACCTACCCTACGCCTACCCTACTCTACACCTACCCCACACCTACCCTACCTACATAATTATACCAGCCCAAAAATACTATGACATGTTTCTGGTCTCCTGGTACTTGTGAATTTGAAGTACTAAAGCGGCTCTGAGTTTCCACTTCCTCCTCAGTCTCCATTAATCTATGCCACTTACCGGGATAAAAAGTAGCCTATTTTTTATTCCAGGATATAAACTACATGTGTGCCAAATTTCATTCAAATCCCTTCAGCCGTTTTTGCCTGATTGTTACACAAACATACAAACTTTCGCCTTTATAATATTAGTAGGATTGATTTTCAGACCAAAGCATTCTCGGGTCTAGTATACCGATGATATCGTGTAGGTGACACATCCGGTAATCTCACAAAATTACCACCACATTTTTCCCCTAATTTCTGAAATTCTCGATTAATAAACAGCATAATCACCCCTATATTACCTCTTCGCTCAATCAAATCCAATCGTCCCATCCTTAGCTGGAGCAGGGCCCAGTGCACGTCTGTAGTCAAGCCCGAGGCGCCTCTGTGTTGGCGCGCACTCTATTTTCCTATTTGCGCGGCAGATTGGCTCTGATTGTATTGTTTGCGGCGGGGCGGGGCATTGATACCCGGACCCCACACCCCGCATACCCCCCATACCCTCACGGGGTGCAACCGAGCGGAAAAATGTTATCTACAACGTGAAATATCGCATGTTTGTGATAAATATTTGATAGGAGAATGGATTTTTAAATTTGTTTCGCGCGGACATTAGTTTTGCGGTCGGCTCTCTGGAGGCTGGTGCGATTCAGGTTTGTTTGCTCTGTGTAGTTATGTAGGTGAGGCCTATCTTATGTAGAGAACTGGGTAAGAGAAAATAGGTTGAAGAAACAAAACTGTGACTGCTACAATTATCGCTCCCGCTTAATTTAAATTTTTTGAAGTGAAAACTTCTTTGACGGCGTTTGACTCGCGTCAGGACACCTGATCGAAAATTCGTAAGACGGATAATGTAATATGTAATATAAATTGTCATGTTAGTGTACGATAATAAATGAATATTGTATTTAACCACATAAATGATAGTACTTTTATACTGATAAATAAAGAAATTCGTGCGTAATTATTCCCTAACCATTCCAAATTATTCAAAAATGCACAATGTTAATGTTCAAGTTTTCACTTCTGCCGGCACTCGCGGAGTGCAACCCGTTGTTTTTTTTTATCTATAAATTGTGTTAAAGATCTATAGGACAATGACCCAACGCACGAGTATTAAAATCTTTCCATTTGCAAATAGCATACACCGTTCAAAAATACCTTCCAATATTTCTTCCAACATACTTTTCCTAAAAACCCCTATCATAAAAAGAATCCTTGTCCCATCAAAACGATATAAAGTAATCAAAACAACGCCTCCCCATAGGTAATTGTCAATATCGGCACATCTGATACTCCTCCTGTATAAGGTGACACCGCCGGTAACTTTTATGAGTGCGAAATTGTGTTTATGCGACGGCGGAGTGCGATTTACCGTCGCCCGCGCCGCACACACCGCGTAATCGGAAATATTGCACGAGAACCAAGTTAGGATGTGGTGTATGGGGTAGGAGTTAGCGGGTATGAATGAGGAAGTTTCTTCTCTGACTTAAAGATAACGTTATGTATGATGCTAATCTATACTGGATGGATGTATGGATGTTTGTTACACAATCACGCCAAAACTACTGAATAGATATTGATGAAATTTGGCACAGAGGTAGATTATAGTCTGGAATAATAGATAGGATACTTTTTATCCCGGGAGTATGTTCCCTTGGGATAAATTTCGACATTCACGCGGGCAGCAGCTAGTATAGAAAAATAGGTTTATTTGGAGCCAAGGTTTCAGGCGTATTGGGTAGGTATCATGAAAATGCGCTTTACGCCGCAGGGCACAAATGAGCGATTGATAACATGTATACCTCGGTAACCCGCAATATAACGCAACTTGCATGCGAGTCACTTGAAGGTGGAAACGCTGCCATACACGGAGAGTACGGAAAGCTGTGGTTATATTTTGAAAACTGCTTCAGCCCATGATAACTTTGTACGAAAAAAAATTTTTTTTTGGTAATTGACTAAGACTCCCTTGAAATAATCTGTTCATTTACATATTCTCTTTTCCTTTACACCCTGTAAATCTTCTCTGCATTCGTAAGCCCTAGCCGTTGGCTAAACCTACTACGTATTTGCTCGCTCTCGCTTATGACCTGCACCACACAGTGGTAGAGCGGCCGCATCTGGTGGTATTGTCGATAGTTTTACTATAGCTCTGTAACAAACTAGTAATTGGTTTGTATTGCCAGTTGATAGCTGACACCTTTTGTAATATCATAGTTTATGACTGTAAATATGTTTTGTTATTTGTTTTTGTGCGTGCCTGCGCGTGTTATTGTGAACGTTGATCATTTACTATTAGTCAATTATGTTTGTTTCAATGGCTTTATCCCGTGGCTTATATTTTTACCGTTTATATTGAAACGTATAAGAATTTAAATTGCACGCACCCGTTACGTATTGTTGATCATACTGTCTAACCGCCATTTGCATGCATTTTTTTACACTAATTAAGTTAAATAGAATTAGAACAAAGAATATCCACAGAAAAAGGTAAGTTGTCCATCGGTACATCACTTGCCCATAACACTCTATATCTATGTCGCAGCCAATTAGCATAATCAGCCTTTTAATTGGTGGCCTAGCCTTTTCATTTAAATGTGCCGATTTTTCAGCGATCTAAGTGACATATTTTGTTCATTATCATTTAATGACTTGCCCATGTCACTTATTTCACAGTTCAATGAAAAGGCTAGGCTTTTAATGAAACGGCTGATTAAGATAGTTGGCTGCGACATCTATATAAATAAAAGTGAATGGCTAAATGTGTTACTAAGCTCAAAACTCGAGAACGGCTCGACAAATTTAGCATTTTTTTTTTTCATGTATATCTTGAAGTCCGAGGAAGATTCTTATGAAAAAAAAATGGATGAATGGCACAGAAAAACGTAAAGACCACATTTTACTTTATCCCATACAAATTGTTCCTAGCTGTCATTGCCACAGTCTATTTGCTTTGACAGAATGAAGTCTGTCAGGTCAGCTAGTAAATAATTTAAACTGAAACATGAGGACACCTGACTTATTGGTTTCCTCTGCTTTTTATGAGAAGACATCATTGATATCATGAGAATCATAAACGTCAGTCAATGTTTTTTTTATGGATGGGAAATCATCAAATGACTTTTTCCGCTCTGGGTGGAGCGGGAGGGAGTGTCAGACTCTTATTACTGACTAAAACCCATCAGTGTTCCTCTCTATGCTCTTTGCGTTCCAGGGACGCGGTGAATCTTTCGAACAAAAAAAAAAAAATGTATTTATTATCTTAAATAATCCGGAGATACAATTCTGCAACCCTGGTAGGACGAATCAATGCTACGAGTATTTCATTTCTTAATTTTAACACAATGATTTGACGTTACTACGCAAGAAACCGTTCTTACTTATTTCTTTTTTAAAGACTCGTCAGTTTTCACGTTAGAGTCACAAGTTGGAGTGTTGTTAACGAGCACGACACGTTAACGAGGCTGCGGCGAGACGGCGACGATACGTCATTATCTCATGCGAACTGAGAGACTCGCACTAAACTTGACTTGGGCTGGTTAAAGTTGTAGTGCTTAGGAGAAAGGTCTGTTGCATTGGGTCGGTTTAAAAATAGTGTTTTTCGTATCAACTAACATTTAAGTCAAGAGTGAATAGTTTACTTCTACGCCAAGCGTGCTCGATCTTCGACCACATCTTTGATTACCATCAGGTGAGAAAGTGGACAAGCGCGTGCCTATAATAAAATAAAAAAAATCTTCCCTTGATAATTTTTCTTCGACTCATACTAAACTGTCTACTAACTTGTGATTTTAATAGAAATGCCTGTAAAGCTGTCGGTTATGAAATTGAGCAGTATGCAATATGCAATCTACATAGCCGTGGAAAAAGAACATAAAATGTACAATGAAATATCTTCGTGAAATATGAATAATAATAAGTCGTGGCCCCGATCAGACCAGGGCCTAAACCACCAACTCTTAAAGCAGTTTTACTTTAATATTACTTCCAGTGGGAAAGAGACGGAGCTATTCGTCCTGTATAGCTTCGTCTCTTTCCCACTGGAAGTAAGATTGAAGTAATACTGCTTTAAGAGTTGGTGGTTAGGCCCCTGATGTGATTTCCAAACAGAAAAGAACTTCCACTCCTATTTCCGCTTCCATCTTGGTTAAATAGGATATGAACATACTTGCAGAAAATTAATTCCCTAAAGGGGAAATCCCGTAAGTGTATTTTCCAAAATCACTGTTATAGGATAAGGCACTCGTAAAGATCGAGATAAGATTTTGTTAAAAGCGTTGATCGCCAGTTGAAAGATAGGCATAGGCTGGATAGTGCCGTTGTTGCCAACCCAATTATGACTAACCACCCACAAAACAAAGCCCCAAATCCTTGAAAACAAACCTAGTATGCACTAATTGGTCTTCCTACACACATAAGGCAACATGCAACAAAATGCGGTTTTATTTTTTTAATTGTCACTGAGGAGTAACACCCGCGTAATGACGATTGTTAAGTACAAGACAAAGGTGTAGGAAGGTAAAGAAATGTGTGTGTGTGTGTTTGAGAAAGATAGGTAAGTGTCGTTAGTGTCTTTGTGGGAGCTGTTGTGTTTTACTTGTTAAGAGATAATGAGAGAATCTTATGACGAGTGTGATGAGATGTGACGCGTCTTTGGTACTTGAAAAGTCATATGCAAAGCTGTGTAACTATCAACTAAATAGGCTAGCCTATTTTGTCCCACTGCTGGGCTCCCTCGTATTTTTCCACATCATCATCATCATATCAGCCGAAAGACGTCCACTGCTGGACACAGGCCTCCCCCAAATGGTGGGGGGTTTGCCATAATCGCCACGCTTGGCAGGCGGGTTGGCGATCGCAGTGTAGCTTTAGCAATGTACCTACAGAGAATGCTGCTGCCCATTCTCTGGTGAGTTCCTTAGTCGCCTCTTACGACACCTACGGAAAGTGATGGGATGGTGCTATTCTTTTACGTTCGGCACCATACGGAACCACACATATTTTTCCACACAACTCTGAAGATTTAGAACATAGCTCTCCTTTTTGTCTTCGCTGTTGGGTATGAATGATCTATCTATAACTTTGCAACTACTTATTGATTTTAAAGAATGCCCATAGAAGTTCTTGCACGTTCTTCTCCAGATATCTACGCTTTGGAACGTGTTATTAGCTTACTTCTCTATAACTGACCGTCCCTGACAATTCAAAAGTGCCTGAAATGTGTTAAATTAAAATAAATGCAGTTTTGATAATAGTAAGGTAAACCGTATTTAAACCTTACTAATTTTTGTAGTAATACATTTTTCTGCGAAAACCAAATCGGCGAATCTAACAGCAGAACTGAATCTATATTAAATAAACCGTTTTGTTGCAGGTACACAAGGACTTCTTCGGTCGAATAGTTCCATTGTCACAAGTACAAAGAAATGGTAAGTTCGCATATAATCGATCTTCTTTTGTTGCTGCCTTTAAAAAAAAACTGCTATTCAGTACCTACATTTTGTCGAGTTATGCTCACAGAAATGTTGGTCCCATAGTAAAAGTTGTTCATAATGATGAGTTCAATGACCGTACAGTACCTTAAGAGGTATTGCGTTTATTCTGTTACACGTTGTACATAAAAAAAAACTACCTTATACACAAGAAAGTGGTTACAAATTTGTGTGAAGTCCCTGACTCCTGTGCTAGGTGGTAGACCTGTGTTACAGGAGCCAGTGTCCTCTCTCCGGAGGAGATATTACAGAATCTTATGCAACAAGATTAACAAAATAAAAATAAAAAGATTATGGTATTAACAAAAGGAACAAAAAAAATAATAAAAATAAAATAAAAGCGGTAACAGAAGCGTTGATTAAACGGCACAGTTCAATGAAAAGGCTACACTTTTAATGAGACGGCGGATTCAGCTAGTTGGCGGCGACATATACATTGGCTGCGTTTCCATTTTACCTAAAACAATTAGCAGAAACCATACACTTACACACATAACACAGCTACCATTTAATACCACTTCCCAAGTTCCCAGCGCTTATCGCATAAAGTTAATCACACGTTCCTCTATTATTTTCAATTACTACCCTCGAGGCTGCTCAAAGGGTTGTTAATATTCGTTTGTGCGACAGCCGAACGTGGGCGCACCTGAACCGCGGGATGTAACAACGGCCGCCCGGCCGATTGTCTGACATTGTGCTGTTAGTACCCGTAATTTTGTCACTGATGGACGAAATTTTAATAGATTGAGATTTTGAGGATTTGTAGGCTGCGGTACCTAGTAGGAATCATTTATTTTATCTACACCCATGCTATAAACCCTCTATGAAAGTTTCTGAAACAGCATTAAAACAACCAGTGTAATAGTAACCATAATATAATCCAAATGAGTGTTATAATGTTGTACTAATTTTCATTATGCAACTGCCTCCGTGGTCGAGTGGTTTAGGCATTTGCCTTGTGACCCGGTGGTCGTGGGTTCGATACCCACGGGAAGCATACTTTGTAAAGTTGTTTCCAGTTTGGCTAGGAGATTTCAGGCTTGAATAACCTGATTGTCTGATAAAAAGATGATTCCGTGCTTCGGAAGGCACGTATAAGCCGGTGGTCCCGGCCGCCAAATGGCGGTCGTCAAACCATGTCAGAGGCCCTTGAGGCGGTTTAGAAACTGACACTAGGGTGTGTGGGGTCGTTAGACCTTACTACCCACACGAAGAAGAAGAAGAAGATTATGTAACTCCTTTGCTTTTTGGATCCCTTCCTTACTCAAATAACAGCCACATTCTCACTACTCAATTCGTAGTATCTTTATGAAATTCAAAAAAATTCAGTCGAATTGAGAACCTCCTCCTTTTTTGGAAGTCGGTTAAAAAAGAACATCGGCATGCACGCGCGTTTCACTGCCACAGCGCCGTTATTAAAAAAAAACTTATAGTTTATCGAATTCAAGTCGTATCCTGCCATTTTTGTTCGGAATTAATATTGCAAAAAATTATTACTTTGTTGTTTACAAAAATTATTGATACAAGCTTTGATAACACACCACCAGATATTTCTAATGCAGCAAAGGACGTTTCTAACCAATTATTACCAGAAAAGTCGAGAAAACAATATGAAAAGGCGTACCAAGATTTCATGAACTGGAAAAGAACCTTTTATTGAGGATTCATATCATGGGTGTAGATGAAGTCTTGTATGCAACTAAACATACTTAAGTATTAAAACACTCATGTAAAACATGCATATATATTATAACTATTACATTAATTACTTTTGTTTAGAGGACAAATCGTAAGAGCATTGGACAGCGTATTTTTGCATCGTATCGTTAGGAAGTTCTGCTGTTTCGAACCCTGCCTGCCGGTAGCTTGGACCCTAATGCCCACCAGTACCAGGGTCGCGGATTTTGTTCGAAAGAGTTACCGCGGCCCTGGAACGTAAAAAGCACTAGAAGGAGCATGGGTGGGTTTTAGTCAATAAAAGTCGGACACTCCCTGCCGCTCCACCCAGAGCGGAAGGGGTCATTTGATGATTTCCCATCCTTAAAAAAAATAAAAAAAGGCCCACCAGTGGGCTAGTATTTATTTTTTAATAGGTTTTACGGAATAATACAACTGCAATGAGTCCGTCATGTAAAAGTGATAAGGGCAGTATATTATATTTGATCGTTTTTATGAGAAAAAGCCTAAATAGTTAGTAATGAACATTTTTAAAAAAGACTTCAGAGGGAGAGTGATTTTTCACTTTCTATGGAAAAATTAAAATCACTATCTTTCCCCCTGAACTCATTTTTGAAGATGTTCTCGACTAACTATTTAGATCTAAATCTCTCTCTAGCGTATACATACCATGTTTCATTCAAATTGGTTCATTCATTTAAAAAAATAAGGACTTGAAATTTTGTTTGAAATTCATACAGTGATGAAAAAAAAAATCGATTAGCCTTGTTTTATCCTGCGTTAACCGATGTTATAGTAAGTTTGTTAACATGTTTATTAAGCAGGATACTATTTCATCAGGCAGTTTAGCTATAACTTAACAAAAAGAAGGATAGCTTAACGCAATTAAAACCTTCTACATCTATATGTATCTTCTGTATCTTTAGTCTGATCTACTTCCATTCTGTCTATTCACACTTTCCATTCTGTCTTCATCCTAGTGCATCCCTTCCCCCCTTTTTACTCAAAATAAATACCCTAATACTGCTTATTGATCAGTTTTGTGTATACCCATTGTTGGAGATCCCTAAGAAACAAATTAATTTCTCAGATTTGTTTTTACTCGCACCGATTAGTACTTGTGTAGAAAAAAAGACAGTCAATGCGATCTAAATTCATTTAGAACCCAAATATCAATCTTCAGACCTCACTCACACCCTCCACTGTTTCTTCATCCCAAAGTGTCTCCCCTCCTCCCTTTCTTCTTTACGCCCCGTATACCTCCCCCCCCCCCCTAGCCGTCACAATTCTCGTTAAGGTGACTGTTTAATAATCTCAACGAGATTTGTAATGGGATTGAGTTGAACAGGACTCCCCGAAGCTATATTATATGTATTGTTTCAATGAGTACGGCTCTAAAGGTACCGTTAGACAATTTGATATTTGTGTTTTATTCTGATTTTGTGTTTTAATATTGGTTTTTGAAGGAACTGGGGGGATTTAGGCTTTTGAGTCTGTTTAATGATGTAAGATTGTTGTGTATTCATTAATTTAATTGTATACTGCAACAAAAGAAAAAAAACTTTTTTTTTTGTAGAAAGGATTTTTTTAAAGTACTTAGACTGAATATAAAAAAAAAACATTCAAAATATCCGAAGTCAAATTTATAACAATCAATATTGCTAATGTTTATTTTTTGCGGTAACAGTAAAAAAAAACATAATAAAGTATATTATATGCAAAAGTCAATAGTTTTATTGGTCCACAAATGTAAAACAAGAAAAATAACAAAAGTACTACTAACTTCGTATTTAATTCATTGTAAGCGCTACGAAATCTCGTGCATCCGTAGCCGCGGTGCTACGGAATCTGCTACGCGGCTACGAGCTACGCCGCTACGAGCTACGATTTATTGTTCAGACGTTAAATATCTTAGTGCTGTTTTTAATCTTTACGTTAGTCTGGCTGTATTTTAAGCTGATTTAGTATTATTACTTCAACAGAAGATTTTATTATTTGTTTGTGATTTTCATTGCAATGTTTTTTAAATTAAAAATAGCGTATAAATCGTTCAGTTTTGGAACTTAAATTCGGTAACGGACCTTTTCAACGTAAATAATCAAGATGCGAAGTTTTCGGAAGCTGGTTTTTATTTTTTGGTTTTCGAAAATTCGAAGTTTTTTATGCTGAATAGATACGTATGATTAAAATAAATAATAAATTCAATATTATTTGATAGTTAACTTACGAACCAAAATAAAATTATATTATTTTATCCAAACTATTCTAAATATACCTTTCGTAAAGTTTTCTACAAAAGGCATATTTAGAATACCTACTATAATATTATAAATGCGAAAGTAACTCTGTCTGTTTGTATGTTACGCTTTCACGCTAAAACGGTTAAACGGATCGTCATGAAATTTGGCAGATATATAGCCTGGGATATGGAGAAGAACATAGGCTACTTTTTTTAGTGAAAACCGACATCCAAACGGGTGGAGCCGCCGCCAAAAGCTAGTAGCATAATATGAATGCTTAAATTATAAATGGCCAAAAAACCTAACTGTCGTAATTTTTTTTAAGAACCTCCCCTTATAACTAATTTAAATCCAAGTTATTCTCCTATCATTCTTGCCATCAGTACAATACAATACGAAGTTATAATGAGTCCCTGTATAAACTAATTGTTCGTTGTGAGGCAGCGGCGCTTGAAATCGACTCGCTGTTTGATTTGCGCCCACTTTGTATTACATCGTTACAACGTTGTGGATTAAACGGTATTATTGTTGTAACGTTGTAGATTTAACGTTAAACGTTAAGCAGTTATGTTGATTGAGAGGTAATTAGTTTGGGGTTCTAGTTTTGTTTGAACTTGTCAAATAGAATAGAAAACATTTATTCTACACAGGCACAACTGCTACAAATACATCGTAAAAAAATGATATGAATAATGTTACGAGGTATTGCGTCCCCTTAAGAGGTATTGCGTTTATTCTGTTAAACCTTGTATATAAAAATGTATTCCTGTTTCCTTTGGGCACGCCATAACTTGAGAACGACTCGAACGATTTATTTTATTTTGTTGCGTTCGTAATTGTCAGGCGAGGTTTATATGAAATAAAACATCCGAGCGAAGCCAGGGCGGGCCACTAGACAATAATAAAAAAGGCTTAATTAAATCCGTTGGCGCATGATCAAAATCGGTGCGTATACCAACCTTTATACCAATTTTATAAATAATTAGCAACAGCGCCCCATGAAAACGTAATAACAGCACTGCAACATTCTCCTAGTACTATACGAGTATGTACAATTCTGCAAGGAGCATGGCAATGTAACTGCGGTAGCATCGTCTAGACATACTAATAAACAACATCAAATATAACAATTGTCTTGCTAGTTTCTCTTTGAAGGCATTAACTAGTTACCACAAGATTCTCTCGCGACACTTGATATAACTAGGCATTGTATCACGTCGTTATATGCTTACACAGTAGACACATAATGAGTACTAACATGTAATTAATCTCTTTGTAACTTAGCACATAACAGGTTGATAGGACGAATAAACAGTAGCAAATATCGGTACTATGTATCAATTAAATGTATGTAGCGAAGAAAAAAATCGACTGCCCCATACATTTCTTTGCGTAACTCGACAAAATGTACTGAATAGCTGATTTTTTTTTCGCGATTTCGGTGTTGGTCCCGTAGTAAAAGTTGTTCATAGTGATGAGGTACAATGCCCCCTTAAGAGCGTTTACGCGGTACGGCTTTTCATACAAACTTTCAAATCCTTATTTTTGGAAATGAATGAACCGATTTTAATAAAACTTGGTATGCGAACGCTATATATCTAGGTCTAAATAGTTATCAGAAAACATTTTCGAAAAAGAGTTCAGGGGGAAGGATATAGTGATTTTTCACTTTCTATAGAAAACTTAAAATCGCTCTCTCTCTCCCTCTGAAATCTTTTTCAAATATGTTTTCTGATAACTATTTAGACCTGGATATCTAGCGTATGCATATCAAGTTTCGTTAAAATCGGTTCATTCATTTTGAAGAATAAGGACTTGAAAGTTTGTATGAAATTACATACGGCTTACACGCTCTTAAGAGGTATTGCGTTTATTATTATTATTATTATTTATTTATTATTAATTAACAATTTATGCAACAACTTATGAACTATGCCCCACAAAACCGTTGTAATGGTTTGACTGTGGGAACTGGTGACTCTTAATACAATTATTTTTACATAAACATATAGCACTTTAATACATTAAAATGTCTAAATAGTGTCTTTTTAATTTCCTTTTATTCATTTCATTTCATTTTCTTTTATTTTCATTTTTTTTTATTTATTTTTTTTATTTATTCTGTTACACGTTGTATTATAAATAAAAATGAATGTCTAAATGTGTTGCTAAGCGCAAAAGTCGAGAACAGACTCGGCAATTTTTTTCCAAAAATTTTTCGGAAGTTCGAGGAAAGTTCTTATGAAGAATGAAAAATGCACGAATAAACCCAGACGGAAAAATTCCGGGAAACAACTATGATATATTTAACCTTAAAATGTATTCATTTACAGTCATTTACAGCGATGAATATCAATACAATGATTGTATAGGAGAATATTTCTTCATCAAACTTAGCCCTGGCACTGCCAGCCAACCAATCAAATTGTTAATATTACCAAAATGTTTTGGTACTACTAGACTTTAAGTCTAAAGAAGGAAGGAGTAAAGGAGGTTTTCCTTTCTTGTTTAGTTTTTCTTGTATATTTGATAGACTGGCGTTGAACCATAATCACGTTTGACAATTCACCTGCTTTAAATCATCATGCTAATTTTGGGTATTTGCAAAAACTGTGGTCTAAACACATGAATAAACAATAACAAATATAACTATTGTCTTCCTAGTTAATCTTTGAAGGCATACTATCACGCCGTTATATGCTTATACACATAATAGGTAGATACTAACATTAAATGAATCTCTTTGTAACTTAGCACATAATGCGTGGGTAGGGGGGGCGTCTCGCCGCTGTAATTAACAGTGGCAAATATCGCCATTGTGTAGATGCCGCCCCGCCATGTTCTACCTACTGTCGCTTGATAAATGTCTCTTTATTACCTACGTGAAGAGCTTTATGTAGCTTTGTTAGTTATGTATTCCTTATGTATAAATTTGTGCTATGTATTGAAGCTCAGGGATCATTAAAGTATTTTTTTTCTTTAGTGATAAGTATATGATATTTATTCTGCAAATATAAGTTAGAGTAACTCTTGTTCCTCAATTTTTTTTGTCAAATTAGTATATGTAAATTTTCGGTTTTTCCTAGCTGACTATATCTTGAGAAGAAACACCGAAACAAACTCCGAGGTCAAAGTATCTTTTAATGTAAAAAAAAATGTCCATATCTATTTTAATATTATATTATTATTTAGGCAGGCCTGTTGGTCTAGTGGTTAGTGACCCTGACTGCAAAGCCGGAGGTCGTGGGTTCGATTCCCACCAAGGACAAACTTTGTGTGATGAGCATAATTGTTTGTTCTGTGTCTGGGTGTAATTTATCTATAATATGTTTGTATTTATAAATTATATAAGTATGTATATCAGTTGTCTGGTTACCATAACACAAGCTCTGCTTAGCTTGGGATCAGATGGCCGTGTGTGAGTTGTCCCAAGATATTTATTTATTTATTTATTTATTAATATAATCAAAATATATGAGAACCATGTAGGTTAATGTCTAAGGTGGTATGTTGAGGAAAGCATCATATAGATTAGAGTGGACCTGTACATACAGTGTAAGTGTAACCATTTGTCAGTTATCGTGGAACTCAAAATAGAACTTTAAACTCTGGTTTGGTAAAACTTTGACATGTCCATTATGGTTATACATAAACTAGCTTTTGTCTGCGACTTCGTTCGCGCATATATCCCGTTTTAACCCGTTCCCGTATAGCCTATAGCCTTCCTCATAAAGGTGGCTATCATTTAGAATGTTCTAAAAGTGTGTGGTCAGATTTATTGCTGGTATTCTGTAACTGCTGTAAAGTAAATACACAATATCAAATTTTAAAAAATAATAACTTTATTTTAAAAATCCGACCGCAGGAAACGATTGAAATGTCCCAAAAACACTTCAAGCAGTCTGATGCAGTTGGTGGCGCCTAGTTCAGTTCAGTAACAAATTTTATGCCAGCAACTGCATGTGACTGCTTGAAAAATGTTTTTTTTAGTGTTTTGTTTTTTTCGGCTTTATACGTTACTGCCACTGTGTTCCCACAAACCCTAGAAATGTAATTTTCTTGAATAAATATATTGTTCGTTTCTACATAGATCCAGTTGCCGACGTGATATCGTCAAGCAGCGTGTTCTACCACTACCAGGAAGGATTCAACAACGCGGTGCGAAGGAACGTGCGCATGCGAGATATCCTCTAACAGTATCGTAGTCTGGTGTCCTTAGAAGATGATGGGAATTTAAATACTAGGGTACAGTGATCAAATCGAGTTACGGCCTTTTAGGAAAGTTAGTCAAACTAAAAATTTATGAAAATCATCATCAAATTTACATAGATGGGTCTAGTCTTTTTCAGATGATAGTAAGTTACTAGGATATGGTAATGAAATCGAGTGAGGTGCTTTCAGGAAAGTTAGTCGATCTAAAACTGAATGAAAATAAAGTCATTAAGTTACTTTTAAAATGCTTAATTATGTTTACTCGTTATTATGATAGGCGCCAGATAAATTTGAAGTAAAGTACATTACACTTTCACAAATATTTCTTCGTAGATATCCGAACAATTAATTAATTGTGAACTGTTTTTGATTACGGTACTAGAAATTGTAAACGATCCCGAAAGATTTCGGACACAGAACAGTTGCAAGTCTTCATTTCTGTTTTTGTAATTATGAATGTCAATAAATGTTCCTACTTATTAACGAAGGTGAGCTAGTTTCCGTTGTCCCGTCATTGCAACTAAATAAATATTTTTATACTTAAATAAATTGCTAATTTATCTGGTGTTTACCATAGTAACACTAACAGTCTATGTTTTTATACAACTTTTTTTACATTAGAAAAAAAATCCTCTGACTGACCAGTATCTAATTTCCAACTGCTGTAATTTATCAATAAATACTGATCACTTTAAGCGTACTTTTATCATATGTTTCTTTAAATAAATAAGTAATAACAATACAGCAGCGAATGCGCAATAAATTGTAAACTTGTGTCATTTCTCTGCTTGCCACCTGAGATAGTAACTTTGAGCATAAATCTTTGATGTTCCTAGTTATTGTATGAGCCTTAAGACATTTGTTTAGGCACATTGTCACTGATGTTTAAGTTGTATAAAATAAAACGCATCCCACCAAAAACATTTTCATGTAAAATGTTGCCAAGACGAGAACATATGGCTCGCACTGTCAAAATGTTATCAGAGGGCCAAAAATGCCGTACCGCGTAAACTAACAAGCTTTCCATTTCCATCTGATCATAAATTTTCTCCCACGTATCATCGCACTTAACAGATATTAATAAGCTCTTTAAAACGCCCACTGTAGAAGACATTTTATTAAAAAACTTCTTTCATAAATACATCGGGAACATAATTTACGATTCTTGCTACCGTTGTGTTGTCAAATACAAGTGATTAAGTATAAAAGTTTGTGCAACTTGAAATTGTTGTCAACTCAGAAAATATGGAGTAATCCTGGAAGTAACTTGTAAGATATTTATGTTCGGATTAGCAGTGCGATGCTACAAACATCTCGCCGTGGAAGTGAACTTGGTGTACGCTGTATTTTTTCTTTTTACACGTAAACAAAAAATTACGACGATATGGTGCGTTCGTTGAAAACTCGCGTGACGTCACAATTTAGTACACTTTTTACTAAAATATGACGTCACCAGCCCCCACTCTTGAACTTTGATGCGCTTTATCTTAATTAATTTTTTATCCGTCAGTAAGCAGAATTATTATTGGCTAATTATTTTTGAGGCGAATAACAACTTATTAGGCGACTAACTAATTGGTTACAAAAAATAATGACTTGGCGGCTAATATTAACAGTGGGATGTCATACGTATATGTGTTTTAATTGGTGTAAGAGCGAGCGAAGCGAGCTCGGGACTTGGGGCACCCCGACTCGGACAGGTTAGGTTAGAAGGGAAGGCCTTCGTGGTTATTTTTTTTAAACCACCCAAAAATATTTATTTATTTATACTAGAATCTCTGCCAATTTAAATTTAAACAGAGCTCACAACTCTATATAAAGCTGCTACTTTATACTTAAAATGCTACTCACTGTAGCTGCCAACCTATTATTTTTGCTACCCATCTTAATTATTTTTAAAACCCTATAACAGGTTAGTTTGTCGCCGCGATAAATACATGCCATTATTATTTTTCTATCTAGGAAAATACCCGATTGAAATGACAGCTCACTAGGTGCTCACTTCACCTAACCTTTAAAGGTGAGTTTGGCAAATCTCATGCTATCTTACGTGGTTGGTCATAGTCAGAGAATAAGCGATAGTAGTCTCGCTGATTTGATCTGACTCTTAGAATCTAGACTTGTAGAAAGTACCTACTTAACTGCGCTCTATTTGGTAAGTTTGCTGCCGTTAATAGGTAATATAAGACTGCCTAGACCTATTATGATTGGTCTATTTCAAACGAAATTGTCGATCAAAAGAAACTGTTCAGATTCATAAGTGTGACTAGTTAACTTGGCCTGTTTCACTAACACTATGCGACACAATGAAGAATGGCGAAATAAAAACACGCTGTTGGAGTTTCAACTCTTTACTAAACGTCAAGAGTTCAAAAGAAACGAGCACAAGTATCCAATTCTGCATCGGTCATAAGTTTTAAAAAAACCGGTCAGGTGCGAGTCGGACTCGCGCACAAAGGGTTCCGTAGCATTATCTATAAAAAAAACGGCAAAATAATCACGTTTGTTGTATGTATCACAAATATTTATTATTATTCTGTTTTTTAGTATTTGTTATAGCGGCAACAGAAATACATCATCTGTGAAAATTTCAAGTGTCTACCTATCACGGTTCATGAGATACAGCCTGGTGACAGACCGACAGATAGACGGACGGACAGCGGAGTGTTAGTACATAGGGTCCCGTTATACCCTTTGGGTACAGAACCCTAAAAACGAGTATATTCAGATCATGACTTTTAGTAAGTGTCTTCGCTGTTCAGTTATCAATTAATTATGATTACAATTTAACAAATACTGTGTGATGATCAATATTATAACGCATAACACACTGACATCTGATGTAAATAGTGTAACTAAGTACTTTTTATGTAATCTAAGTAAGCTAAGCCGGTTAAACAACTATTATGTAATTGAAATAAATGATTTAAAATTAATTCTTTTGTTTTCTTTAACATCATTCACAGAAATGTGAACTTTACGTCTATCTTAACAAGGGCGCTAAAACTTGGTTGCATATCACGTGCTAGGCAATCATGCAGCGTGCCATAAATCAAACGCCTCCTGGGCCTAAACCACCAACTCTTAAAGCAGTATTACTTTAATATTACTTACTTTATTAATTAATATTGAAGTAATACTGCTTTAAGAGTTGGTGGTTAGGCCCCTGAACACTGTACTGTACCATCGATGTAAGTAGCTTCATCTTTGAGACAGACAGACTCCTTGACAGTTCAAAAGTATTTAAATACAAATGGTTTAACCGAAAGAGATGCTTTGTGTTTGAGTAAGCCATAAACCTACCAGACTATGTCGCGCCTCCGCCAGATAAACTTGCAATAAAGTACATTGACCTTTCCCTAATATCCCTTCGTAGATACCCGAACAATAAATGATGAACCGTTTTTCATTACTAAAGAACGTTCACGATAGAAATCGATTCAGGACAGCTTTACCGTCTTTGTTTCTGTTTTTAATATTAAGAAAGCCAATAAATGTATGTGGGTCAATGACCGTTATTGCACATTTATATGGCGCCTACCATAGGACAAGAATGTTTTGACGTAAGTATAGTAACGTTAACGTAAGTGTATTTTGAATGTAAAAAACTACAACCCCACAGTATTTTGGTATGATACACAATTTGTATCATACAAAAATATGTACCTAACGATTGATGCCGTTGATCGACGTTAATCTATTGGTGTGGTAGCCTTGGCTGATAGAAGAAAGAAGTAGAAACCATCGATCGACGTCGACTAATCCATTCTACCATCGATCAATGGCATCGATCGACTATCGATCGATTGGTGTAGCATCACCCTTAGAGGTGGGTTTCCCGAGCTCGTTCCTCTCTTGTTTGTCAGCACTTCTCCTCAGCTCCCAGTCTTGACGCAATAGTTCAATAGGCACAGTTAATTCTTATATCGGTTAACCACGTGGCGGTCAGAGGAGACCAATAGAAGTCCGGCGACGAGAATCAATCGCAGACGATGCTGTAAGCGGGAGGATCACGTAGCGGGCGTGAAATCCAAGATTGTTGAAGATCCAGTGAGAGAGCCAGAGATACAACTGAGGGTATTTTGATCGGACAGCGAGCCACCCAACACTCGCCGTCTGTAGGCCCGCGCCTACGTTGGCCGGGCGTCTTCTGTTGCGGCGGCTGGGGCGTGACGTTTGCCTCTCCCTCACACGGCCCGCCTCCTCCTTCACTAGCATTACTGCTTCGCAGAAGGCGGTGAGGGCTTTCCATGCCTCCTCGCTCTGGACCATAGAGTGAACCAGGGCCGGTAGCGAGAGTTCTCCGCCGCCAGACGATCCCCCTACATCTTCCTACAAAGTGGAGCCACGGCTAAGCTACACAAGTCTTAGTGTACTTTACTTGGGTATCTAGCCTTTGTGGAACGGCTTCATAACGACTTTCTCTTGACTTTTAGGCGTCGTCCTAATAAATAGCAATCATCATGCGAAAATGCGATCGTAGCTTTCATTAATACGGCAAATCGATCGCGTCGTCGCGCCGACAGAGGGTGCCGTTTGGTTTTGGCGAAAAAATTAAAGCATCTTTTGCATATTCACGCGATGATCGTTTTGTATTTGGACGGCGCCTCAGACTACAATTTCATAGTACAAAAAGGCGTCAAAATAAAACCAAAAAATTATCATTACGTAATATTATATTTCGCAATAATTAAAACAACTAACGGTACATTTCTAAGGTATATATGTATAACGCATGTACACCCCGCGCCGACAATTCCACGGGTCGTGCATACTGCAGTAATCACCGTCCACACTCTTATGTACAGCTTTGGCGCGGGCTAGCTTATGTATTAGATTTATTATCACTATTATGTGTATGGAAAGGATAAGAAGGAATGTGGCAAGATATTTTGAGGAATGCATATTATGGAATCGTTCAAACTTAACTAAAAAGTTTTTAAAATGCAAATCTTAAAAAAAGGAAGAGACGAAAAAGGTTTCCTAATAATCGCAAGAGAAAAGTAATGACAAGCTTATGACTAAGTCGAACTTTCGAATCGAAAAAACTGAATAATTTCTTGTAACCATTGCACTGGGGCGCTGTGATGTATATTTTAGTATTGGCATCAGTTTCATTTGTCGCCAAACGTGAGAAGAGTTCTATCCAATGACATTTGAAAGCAAAAAACCGCCAAGTTTTGACATAAGGCGGTGTTGATACTAAATTAATATTACAACATGCAACAGAATAAACGCAATACCTACCTCTCAAATTTTCATGGGACCAACCCCGAAATCACGAAAACAATCAGCTGTTCAGTACATTTTGTCGAGTTATGCCACAGTTATGCGCACGTAAATGCTATGGGACAGTCGATTTTTTTTTTCGCGGTTTCAGTGTTGTTAATAGTGAAAGTTGTTCATAATGATGAGTACAATGACCCCTTAAGAGGTATTGCGTATTCTGTTACACGTTGTATTCATCACAATCAATTTAGAGTTTATTTACGAATTCTTGGAAAACTTATCAATCATTTAACAAAATCATTGGTTCGGGAAATGTGTGATTATTTCTCTTAATTATAGCTTAATTAAATAACAAATGGTTTCCATATTTTTGTGTTTCTTATTTTTACTTAACTAAACTATGTAAACTGTGTTACCTATATACAATTTTGTGATCTACATACGTACGAACATCGAACTCTTATATCTAAATAATTATATTTATTTACAATTTTCTTAAGTTTAAAATAATGTCAAATGAAAATATACACAACAGTTGGTCAAATACTGCAACGGTGATGTTAATTATGTACAAAATTAAAAAAAATATTATAAATTACATAGATTTTGTTGTGAAGTAATAAAAACAATGTTTTAAATAAAAATATATTTTTGGAGCCAAATATTTAGATGCTTTTCTTAAAATTTTAATTTTTGTCATAAATAAATCAACGGTCGATAATCTTAATAAATAATAATATTAAAAAATATATACACAGTGTGCAAGCTATTAAATAGAATACAATACATTTTTTTAGAAGTTATGGCACAACTCATTGGCACACATTTTATTAAAATGGGTTTTTACTAATACTGAAGATTAGACCACTTATTACTAGGTAGTATTATGGCACATGAATTCACAAGGTAGCTGTCACCCTGGTGGGTTACAATTCAGCCGACGTTTCTTGGCTTACGTCCAGCAGATAATCTTTTAATACTCGTATATTTTCTTAAAAATGATTGATAGGTGCAACTTATAAGGGGATGATAATAAAGTGTTCTTGAATGCAATGATACTATGCTATTTAAAAGAAAACAGGTGATTTCATTGCAGGAACTGAACAGCATTTAAAATGATAGGTTAACAGAACCTACTACTAAAAATAACTCAATAAATTTCCATATCAACACGTTTCTAACATAATATCATACCGAAAGTGTAGGTTCCTTGAAAACATAGCTGTATTCTCTGGAATATTAATTGAGGTGAATAAAACACCACCCATATTTCACCAGCTAAGTTCAAACCACGCTTGTAAGTTTCCAAAGGTACTATCCGCCTACTCAAGATGTTTGGGCGGCTCATGCGCCTGCGACGTCGGCGGAGCGTCGTGCGGAAGCAGTGGCAGCGGCGGCAGTGGGAGGGGGAGAGGCAGCGGCAGCAGCGCGCGCGACTGGAAGCTGGCGAGCTGGTGCAGCAGCGCGGCCGAGTGCTCGTGCGCCTTGCGCCGGAGTTCGGCTACGCTGGAGGAGCGGGCTTCCTCTTTGGGGCAGCAGGGACATGGTGCACCCCAACCTGAGAGAGAAAAGAATAAGAAGGTTCCTTAAGAATAGACAGGTGGCTTAAGTTAAAAGTATTTTTAACATTTTTTTTCATGTTTGTCTCATAAAAAGTGTAAAATATTTGGTCTTCTGTTGTTTACCTTTTAGCGGAAAGAAGGGCTGCGACAAGTGGTTGAGGTGCTGCGACAGATGCGACAGATGCGGCGGCAGGAACAGCGGCGGCGGCGGCGCCGGGGGAGGCTCCCCGCCGCTGCCCGCGGGGGACGTGCGGAACGCGCCCGTGCTGCGACAACGGAAAGCTTCTGTTACTTACATGGTTCAAAATTCAAAAGTCTCTTATTCGATTAACGATGAGAGCTTTACATGAAGATAGTCCTCCAAAACGCCCAAGAAGAAGTGACGCAACAAACTCTCCAATACTTCTGTTAAGTTGGAACTGGTGAACCCCAACCCCAAGGTATACGCTTGTGGCGTTTCCAAACGTCACAAACAATTTCCCCGTCTTCGTAATAATCTCGGAGTTGTAAAGTCATTTTCCCCAAACGCTTTTAGGAATCATTGTACGTACAGCTAAGGAGTGAAATTCCCTACCAAAGTCTGTGTTTCCTGATCGAGGCCTAGAGGCTAAGATTATAGTCTGGAATAACACATAGGATACTTTTTATCCCGGGAGTATGTTCCCTTGGGATAATTTTGGACATTCAGGCGTGCGGAGCCGCGGGTGGCAGCTAGTAATCTATAAAAGTCAACGTACAATAGGCAAAGCCAGCACAACCTAGGCCTGGGTAGTAGCGTATAACGGTTCACCTTCACGCTTTTCATTATAAAGTTTAAATACGCTACCTACATGATGGCATTCACCATGGTGCATGAAATCTATTTGCGCTTTGATAAAATTAACTTTTGGCAAATATATCATTATAGTAATATTTACATTGCCTTCACAAAGAATCTAGAATTACCATTCAGAAAATAAATTGCAAACAAAAAGTACATCTGCCATTCGAAAAAAATATACGATTCACACGTGCAATTTGATCAAAAACAAATTCAATTTAGTTAAAAATCAACCTTTTTTGAATTTCCATACGTCTAGCTAAATAAAATGTTTTATTTAAATAAGTTTAACGTTGAAAATGTGTGCGCTATCGATGCGAGAGCCTGGCTTTGATCTCGCAAACGACGTTTGTGGGCAGTGGAGCGACGCTATTTGAGACGAAAGCGGGTGACTCGACGCCTTCAAATACTTGCTATAAACAAGTATGTACCTAATAAGACCGATCCCTAATACAAAAAAAAACCCTGATCCCCTGATCGGTTCGCATTTGACCACTATTACCTGATAGTAAGCTTGTGTGTTCGACGATGGAGCACGCTTGCCTAGAAGTAACCTATTCACTCTTGACATAACGACACCCTGGTTGAGCTTTCATACATTCAGCCCTTTATGCTAATGATGTATGAAATGTAGTAGCACAGTAATTTTCACAAACGTCCAAATCTTTAATTTACAATATACACAACTTTCTAAGGAGACTACCCTAGCTATAAATTTAACTATTAAGTACATCAAATGCAAAACTAAAACACATGGGGCATGATGCTGTTTACAGAAACTATTGCAAAATTCAACGCTAGGTGGCGCTGGCGTCGGGTAGGAGGGGTGGAGGGGCAGACAGAGACAATGAAATGAACGCTGGGCCGAGGTGTCGCGTCGCTCCCGCATTCCCTCAGTGCATACTTGATGTACCGCGACGGTGGACGGTACGAGGCATAAGCGGCAAGTGGGAATAGGTTCGAGTCTAAATCTACCCATGTGAGTACTCTAGTAGTTAATTCTAATACAGGTAAAACGGTTAAAAGTTATAATTGCAACGTGTAGGTAACAGAATAAACGCAATACCTCTTACTCTTCAATATGAACAACTTTCACTATGGGACCAACACAGAAATCGCGAGAAAAATCGACGGCCCCATACATTTATGCGCGCAATATCTCGACAAAATGTACTGAACAGCAGATTTTTTTTGCGACTTCTGGTTATTCTGTTACACGTTGTATAAGCGATCTTGTGTTTTATGAAATTCAGAATTTCTGTGCATATCGATGTAGGTGACATTTGATAACACAGAAATTCTGATCTTTAACGAGACCTTTTAAAGAGAGTCATACAAACATTGTATACACACTTGAATTTTGATTTTAACCCACAAGAATATAATATGTGAACTAAGAACTGGCGTAAACACAGACACCAACGGAGTTGCTGAGGAGCAGAATCTTCACTGGCGAGTGTTCTCTACCAGTGCCAATATAATATTTATGTATTAGGTTACACAAAACCCATTGGAAAGTCAAACTAAGATATTTGTAGTAGCTACCAGCTGTATTTCAAGCAGTAATATTTGCCATCGAAATCCTTTAGAAAACATTGTGTTATGTCAGTGTCTCAAGACGAAAGTCTATGACCAGTGCGTGTTGCCAGTGATGACCTATGGACTCGAAACGTGGTCGCTCACAATGGGCCTCATCAGAAGGCTTAAAGTCACCCAAAGGGCAATGGAGAGGGCAATGCTCGGAGTTTCCTTGCGTGATCGAATCAGGAATGATGATATCCGCAAGAGAACCAAGGTTACCGACATAGCCCGAAGGATCGGCAAATTGAAGTGGCAGTGGGCAGGGCACATTGCTCGCAGAACAGATGGTCGATGGGGCCGAAAAGTTTTGGAGTGGCGAACGCGTACCGGAAGACGCAGCGTTGGAAGGCCTCCCACAAGGCCTGATGACCTGGTGAGGGACGCGGGTAACCGATGGATGCGAGACGCACAGGACCGGTTGTTGTGGCGACACTTGGGGGAGGCCTATGTCCAGCAGTGGACGTCTTTCGGCTGATATGATGATGTCTATGTAACAGTTACTGTTAAAGTTTGTCTTAACGTGGAGACCTTTAAATCGCTGCCGCTTCAGCTCATCGCTCGCACAGCCTCCCACAAATTCCCTCTGGCACTCGTTCAATGGAATCAAAGGATTTGTGTTCATTACCCGCTCAAATAATTGATGGGCGACGCGACACTAACGCTTTTAGTGACGCCTACTTGTTTGTGCCATCGGTATTGGCACTTCATATGATCGGTCAGGCTAGTGACTGGCTTTTTCTGTTGCAGATTTTTTGGGATGAGCACGCGTTCGGTAAGCTTTTTGAGTATACAACTTATCAAAGTTTTCGTGGTGTTACGTCACTAAGGTTCAGTATGTCGAACGAAAATTTTCACAAAATAAAATAGTGACAAATTGTAAAACACTGTTTGACAACAATAAACGTCCAATCAAATCACTTGACTTACATTTAATTAATGGCGGGTTGATATTTTTTTCAGGACTCAGGAGTAGGCTGCTGGATTTCATTGGCGAACATTCAAAGGTGAATGTTCAACTTGCAATGGCTTAAGTTTTCACCGGCTTGTTTATTAGCCTAACTTTAAGAGCATGATATTAAGTGCACAAATCGTAACACATTTTGTTGTAACGTACAGTATTTTAGGCACGCTATTTCTTGTTTCATTGCTAGTTTCACTAAAGAAGATCAAAGTTAACAAAATATACTTTCTTTAATCAATAATACCTAAGCTCTGAAGAAAACTTCAGTTAATCTAAATCAATTCCACTTCACCCGCCAGACACAATTTAACCAATCAGAACCACAATTTTATTCAAACAACCCTTACACTTGACAGCACCCCAAGAAAATCTTTTTCATCCCCGAAGTCTCCAATATCAATGATTCTCCTTGCAGCTCAATTCCATTATATACAACAGGGTCAAGTTAGGATTGTCTAACGAAGCGGGACTCTATTAATTGATTTTAGAGGGCGGGGGGAGGCAGGGGACATTTGGAAAATGTCCTCCTTGAATCCCCACTAATATGAATATTCAACTAGAGTAGAAGCGGCCTGGTTGTAACAAAGAGAATTAATATTACAGCTAACAGCGTTAATGTTTTGATTAAGACGCGCCTGCTGAAATTGAGTGGCATGTAATATTCATAAACGATGTTAAGTAGTTATTTGTACATAGAGGTTTGCGCTGACTCCGCTTGTGTTGCGACTTTAGTGTGATTACAGTTGGATCACATAGTAAGTAGCTCGACTCGTAAGGGGCCAAACGATTATTCTGTTACCGATAGACCATGCTGACACGAGAATACAACAAATTGCCATCAGTAAATTTCACTACCAACGAGATTATTTTCCTTAAACCCAGAATTTCTGAATGAAGCTATTGATGTTGAGTATTTATCAAAATCTACTTTATTTAATTAAAGTAGTGTTTATCACATTAATAACTAAAAGTACTCGATACAGACATATAAGTAGATATATGACTTTCCTCTTTTTTTTTTAAGGATCGGTAATCATCAAATGACTCCTTCCGCTTTGGGCGGAGCGAAAAGGAGTGCCAGACATACTGACTAAAACCCATCCGTGTTCCTCCTAATGCCCTTTGCTTTCCAAGGCCGCAGTGACTCTTTCGAACAAATTCCCCAACCCTGGCAGGATGAGTTTCCACCTACAAGTACCTACAAGTAGATAGATAGAGTTATTCGCTACTTAACCGCCGTAATCAGACTTATACAAAACTATGTTGACACATTGTGTAATTAAAATCAGTAGAACATAACTGTACGAAATCCTCATCAAGCTATTTCTTCTTTTTTTTTATCTGAAGGTAATACTGATAGATTTGCGTTAGACTACTCATGGTAGGCAACGATGGAGCTTGCTTGCCTAGAAGTATCATATTCATTCTTGGCTTAAAGACGGGAGAAGACTGTTTGTAGCTAACTCAGCTCGATTGCAAGAAAACTATTATCTAGTTTAGGTATTTGGAAGTACCTACAGAATATTACATTTCTCTATACCCTTCATTATTTACTCGAAAACCATTCTAGAAACCTAGCTAACCGGGCTAGCACCGGGTCTAGGTTCTGTAACCTATATTTAGTTGTGTGTGACGGCGCGCGGTCGCCGCGTTAATGACGCCGTTCAATTATTCATGCAATTAACTGATTATAGCAACACTCCAGGCCAACCCCCCCCCCCTCCTGCCTCACCCTCCGGAGTCCCGCGTAAGTAGGCAACTAGTGTATGTACTGGTGGAGTGTAACCATGTAAGGTGAAGTGTGGTATTCTTCGTTGTAAATGTGAGTTTGCATAGAATCGGTAAATGAAGTTTGTTTTTCGGATAGACAAGAATTGACTTGTGAAAATCCTGTTAGAAAAGTCGAAAGTCATGATATGTTGATTTTCTTTTATATATTTCATTCTTTCGTTACTTATCTATGTACCTTGTTCCAATCTTGAGCAATACGAGTTTACGTATACCACCAGGTTAGTAATGTTAGAAGCTCATAATAACAATGATTATAAAATAACAGGCATAAAATTCTTTTTTTTTATTATTGATAGGCACGCGCTTGACCACTATCTCACCTGATGGTAAGCGATGATTTGGTCGAAGATGGAGCACGCTTGCCTAGAAGTAACCTATTCACTCTTGACTTAAAGACTCCCAGGATGTATCTATCAGGAAACACAGACACTGGTAGGGAATTCCACTCCTTAGCTGTACGCACAATGAATGTGTTCCCAAAACGTTTTGTGCGTGTTGGTGGGATGTCCACCATGTATCGGTGGCGCATCGCCGTACGTCTTGTGGTAAGTTTCATTCATTTCTTGACACACAAACTGATACTTTAAGTAGTAACCATAAAACCTATACATCAGACATACTTCAGCATCAGTTAATATTGCCTTATTCAGGCAAAATAACACCTACCAAACCCTATATTTCCCGCCATACTAATCAACACCTAAACCGAATAATTCCTAAGCCATCAGACACATCTACTAGAAAATGCACACATGAACCTCGAAACGTAGCCATCAGGCCGTCGCCACCGTATCACGAAATTACTGTCAATTTATCACCCTGCATTATTAATTTTCATTTGTGCAACAATATGCGAGGTAAGTGTGTATTCAGTTAGTGGGCCGACTATATTTGTATCATTTATTCATAGAGACACGTCAGGCATTTCATGAGGTTGAATATCAAAGGCATAGACAATCTAATCATAGAGAATAAAGGTATCTCTATTCTCTATGATTTGTTTGATTGTAGCGGAGTTTTTGGTACCCACCAAAAACTGTTGATGTGTTTTTGTTTTATATTGAGGTAGAAAAATATACCGGAAAAATCATCCTTTACCACCTGACCTTTTCTTAACTATGCTAGTGTCGACTTCCTTAATATTCACCTGCGTTCATACAGTTACTAGTCTAGATTAGGGACGAAGTTCAAAGTTGTTTTTTTTTTCGGTGTGTCCATAAGTAGGTACCGAAAAAAAATAAAACAACAACTCCGCTTTTGGTATCGATAGTCCTGGAGGACTGCTGATACCAAAAGCATATTATAGAAACATGTAGGTATACTTGTAGATAGTTTCGTATTTTAAAAATGTTTGTTGTAGATCACTTATCTGAATTTAAACAGCCGGTCGATTCTGTCGACATCTCACGATGTGCACCTAGGTGGAGTGAACGACAGTAGAGTTGTCATTCCATCTTATTTCTATGGTTTGACAACTCACCCGTCGTGCACCCCGCCCAAGTGTTCACTTCGACATGTTTACAGCCGGTCGATTCTGTCGACATCTCACGGTGTTCACCTAGGCGGAGTGAACGACAAGAGCGCTGTCATTCCATCTTATTTGTATGGTTTGACAAATCACCCGTCGTGCGCCCCGAATCGCACTGCAGAGTATGAACATTCTTAGTACATATAATAGTTTGAAAATACGTGCACAATCGCACGGAACAAACACGCTAACATAATTTAAAACTGGCTAAAGGTTAAGAAAGAGGCTTTACGCTACGTGCTACGAAAAGCAGGCTTTCGTAGCACGCAGCACGTAGGTGTTACGCTAGTCGCTACGCGGAACTATCAGACCTCAAAATTACAAAGAAATAAACAGATTAATAGTGAAAATAGACTCCTTAAATACACATTTACAATACAGAGTAACCACACAAGTCGTATACATTTAAATTAGCTAATTTACAGCGTTACTCGCAAAGGGAAAATATTAAAGCATCCTAACACTCAATTTATGTATATCTTTAAGGAGCAAATTTAATTCTTGCGCGAAGGTAGGCGGGCCGCGGAGTGGGGTCTAATTGCCAATTTTCTCTTTACGCCATTTTTTTCAGCTTTTAAGGAGAAAAATTCGTTAATGCATATTTAATAGCCGTAATCGCCTCTCCCTCCCAAGATATTACGAGTAACAAGCCACCGACTCCCTATTTTAAATACAGCGGTGTTTTTAAATTATATTCAATTTGTTTATTTATTCATTTGTTATCTGTTCCGCGGATGACGGTCAGTTTCTTTTGTTTTGAGTAAGATAGTATCTATAAGTAAATGGTCAATCATGTGCCAATACTGCTAATTTAAGCAACGTTCTCATTCCCATCTCAGTCGCAATTATCAAAAATATCCCATTTTTCATACATTTTTGGATCAAGGGACACAGTGGATCCCTAGGCAATGATGCCGCAGACGAACTTGCGAAGAGAGGTTCCGAGATGGTAGTGTTAGGCCCTAACCCACTCCTTCCCCTGCCTTTCTCGCAGTTTCGTACATGGATTCGCCAGAGATCAACTGAACTCCAAAACAACAAATGGTCACGGTCCACTGACTGTAGGCAGTCAAAAATGGCAATGCCAAGTCTAGATCCGCGATTAACAAAACGACTACTAAGCCTAACTAGAAATGACCTCAGAACAATAATAGGGACAATTACGGGCCATTGCCCCCTAAACAAACATCTTTATAACATAGGTGCCACGGACAGCCCACTATGCAGGGGCTGTTTTGACGCCGAAGAATCAGCCGCCCACGTCATCCTGGAATGTGAGGCCGTGGCTACCCAACGTGAACAAATCCTCGGAACGGTGAGGTCGCTCCGCGAAGCCTGTGAAGCTCTCAGGAAACTTCTGTGCTTCTGGACGGAGCTAGGCTGGTTAACTTAGCCAGGACACGTACGCACAACGGACCGAATGAGAGTCTAAGTGCGGAGAAGGGAGTCCCTACTCTACTCTACTCTACTCGATGCGAATGCGATCGTTGCTTGAAAATTAGTAGTATGGCACTGTGTCTAGTTTTTGTTTAGTGTCCAACACAGCTTGCAATGAACGAAGGTAGCGAACGCACAGGATCATTCGATTTGCGACTCTTTAGAGTGTCATGTCCAGCAGTGGACGTCTTTCGACTGAAATGATGATGATGAAACAGTCCTAATACTTCTTTTGAAACTACATAGTTCTACTTAACGTTTTAAGACTTCACTAGGACTTCTTTCAATACCATTCATTTACGAATTTAGAGAAGCATTTCTGTCATCGAGTTCTTCAAAGGGGTTTAAATCAACATCTATACACACAAATAAACAAAATTATAATGTATCTTTGTAATATTAAAATAACAGCTTTTTACTAAATGTATATGAAAGTTTATCCTATTTTATAGGGACAACATTAGGCTACTTATACTTAAGAAAAAGAATTAGGGTGCCGCGTAAAAAATAAAATCCCATGAAATTGACATTTGTACTGTTTAACGAGTTTGGTGAGAAAGTCGCGGGCAACGGCTATTGGTAGAATATAGGTATCCTATACATTTTTTTTTAAGGATGGAAAATCATCAAATGACTTCTTCTGCTCTGGATGGAGCGGAAGGGAGTGTCAGACTCTTACTGACTAGGTAAAACCCATCCGTGTTCCTTCCATTGCCCTTTGCGTTCCAGGGCCGCTGTAACTCTTTCAAACAAATTCTGCAACCCTGGGAGTCCTTCTATCTTATAGGCATCATGCTGCCACAATAATATCATTACATTCATTACGGTTTTACTTCACTCTTATTATAATAGCTCATTGGATTCACCCAGTGAACAACATTAAGTGTTCACAGCAGGGTTTTAAGTGGTATCAATATCCCGTATCAATCACCCTACCCAGTTCGGTTACTTTTGAGTATTTAACTTAATTGATTGAGCTCAAATAAACAATTATACGAAAACTGATTGCCTTTATTATTTTTTTTACTGAGAAATGGGTTAGTTCTTGACCTCAATTACGCCTGATGGAAAGCGATGGATGAGGTCTATGATGGAGCGAGTGTGCCCAGGAGATGCCTTGAGGCACTGGTATTGACTTAAAATATGTAAAAAACATTCTATGTATCTATTTGCCAGTTAATTCTTACTACAAAAAACTTGTCATTCTATCTGTCTAGCTTGTTCCCAACTGTATAGGGGTCAGCTTCCAGTGCGCTTATCCGACATCCACAACCCAGTAACTGGGTATCACGGTACCCTTGGCAACTGCTGTTAGATCTTCGGCGATTCGTAACGACTGCCAAAGATGTACGATATTACTACCATCTTGTCAAATATTTTGTGCCTTTAACTTTATGCGTGTTGTAACCTAAAATAGGTTGGTAATGAATAAGTAAATTTCCTATAAAAAATAGTAGTTTTTCAACAGAACCTTTCCCATCCGAAGGACCACCATTCTCTCCAATAATCTAGAAATATATAACCCTGCCTGACATCCCTCCACTATCTCTCAAGGGTCCGGCCCGCGATCATTTTCTTTGAGTCGCCCATAATCCCGCCTCATATATAATGCGCGCATATAAATTTCAATTTTAAACCAGCACGGTTCAAGTTTCACCCATTTGCGGAATTACGCATAGGGTAGACCGGGGTAATCTGGTAATGCGTTCGCGACGCGACCTTATAAATAAAAAAGCTTTCTTTTGCACTCGTCTTGAGTTTCGCTCATTTTTTTTATTATTTTTGGCGGGTACACTGTATTATGTAGAAGTCTGAAGCTGCAGTAAGATTCAGGAGCACTCACATAAATTAGAATGAACTACTGAAATAAACAGCTTTGTTTCAAATTATGACTGCTGTTGTTCTCGCTTGACGTTTATGCAATTTTGATATTTAAAGTGAATGCAAAATTATTTAAAAGATACAAAGTTTGTTTTGTCTGCTTATGACATTTATGTTTAAATATTTTTTCAAAACGCTAATGAAGTTTTCAGAGACTCTAGACATTCTGTCAAAACGTTAAAAATGTATCACGTGATTCAAAGATATCTATCATACATAACACGAGTACGTCCATTACTGTAGGCATTGATAAAATAGTCGATATCGGATTTTGCTTGCCATATAAACATATAGAATAAGAATAGGTACATTAATTGACAAATTACTGAAAGTTATCGGGTAAATAATCCACAAAATACTAAGAGAAAACACACAAAACTTCAAATATAACCCTCTACTATCACGTAGGTACTTCATATTAAAATTAAGCAACTAAAAATGAAACAAATACTTGTGCAAGTGTATCTAATGCTAACTGACGGAGTATCAACCCCACTTGATTTTACAACACAACAGTTGTTCAGTAACCCGCCGCAGTCAACCCTAAACCGCTCGAGGTTACATCAGAAGTCGATAACAACGCTAATACGAGGGGGTTGAAAGGAAAAAAATACCGTGTACCGTAGTACCGTACTTGTACCAGTGATTGTGGTAGAGGGGTTGTTGAAATAAATAGTTACTGTGTTATTTATTTTAATTTTATAATAAAAAACTTTTTCACAAAAAAAAAAGAAACCGACTTCCAAAAACACTACAAAGTTCAAAATAACTTTAATTTCGGAAGTCGATGTTTTTGGTTGCTTCTTCGTTATTTGACACCGACTTCCGAAATTAAAGTTATTTTGAACTTTGTACTGTTTTTTAGAAGTCGGTTTCTTTTTTTTGACATTTACCTGACGTAAAAGTGCGTACCGTAGGCACTTTTACGTCAGGTAAATGTCAAATCATTGATGTTTGTGGACTTGAACAATGAAAAAGTAAGTAAATGTAAGTGTTAGTGGCATCAAGCGCCACACACATTTTTTTTTAGTGCCGTCTTTAGTATCTTAAAATACTAAACTGATATAATCCTTCAAGAGTATACTTAGTTCAGTTTTGTTTGCCCCGCTAAAGCCAAATCAAGAGCTTATTCTATTTTTCCAAAATAAAATCGCCTATCTGAAAATATTCTCTGTCTCGTCAGCCGTCAATCGGCGGTAATCCGTCAGAAACAAATAATAACATTTGCCCAAATCCAGCGCTGCTAATGTAGCCGCGTCTCCCCGCGGACTTTAAACTGCTTATATTTGGTTTAAAAATCCCCGACCTCCCCAATAGGGTTTATAAGCCGTTCGGTAAGAGCTCTTTGCTAACAATAAAGATCTATACGTGATTTAAAATGGTTTTTTTGATAGATATTATTTATTTATTGAATTTTTTTATGGTAAAATGTGATTTGAGGGGATTTTTATTATTCTTAGAATTACATTTCTGTTCAAGTAAATAGGCACCTGCATCCCAAAGTATTATTGCTCTTACAAAATCGCAGCTTTACAAAACTAACCAACTTATATATTATTCTTTAATTCAGCACATTTAGTCCAAAGATTATCAATGAATGACAATGCACTTCGTCATAAAGTTACTGAAATGAATCTTAAACTCAAACGCCAACGCCCGATCAAGTTAACCATTACTAATACTTATAAAAAACCAAACATATTAATCTAATAGAGGGTTATTCTCAAGCAAAGTGTGGGGCTATTCCCATAAAGTGAATCGAAACTCATTCGTTCATATTACGCATATGAATTGAGACAGCATTGTCGTCCTGACTCATAAATTTCAATGAGTACATCGCGAGTTATCAAATTAGAAAAATTAAAAGTGATAAATAAAGTCCAATTAAGCGTTATTGCGTAAAAAAGGCATAAATTAATGCGTTAGTCGTGCGTTCCGGCGGGAAAACATGTGACGTCTGACAAGTGACGTAGTGATGGGACTGGCGGTAACGTTACGTGATTGTTTGCGAATTGCTGAATTTTTGTCGATAGTTCGGAAAGATTTTTGGTATAAATTTATGTGATTGCTAATAAAGAGTCGCGTTTACAATCAAAGTCAAAAGTCCAAGCATTTATTTTGAAATAAACCATTTACAGGCACTTTTGAATTGTCAGAGTCAGTCAGTTAAAAACATGAAGCTATTTGCACGTTCCAAAGCGTAGATCTCTATGGAGAAGAACGTGCAAGAAACTCCACGGACACTCTTTTAAACCATTTTATGATTTACAATAATCCTGGTAACATTATCTTTGTTCTACATGTGAGAACAATGTAAAGAAAGAGAAAAAAAAGAATTGTAAGCATCAAATAAGCATAAAATATTGAAATAAGCCAGCGACTGCTAAGAGATGACCAGTCTCCACTGATGGCAATGCAATACTTATAAAACTAGCTGTTCCACCTTAATATCTGAATATAGTAACAATTTGACATTAACATGTTCGTTCCAGTGAGAAAGTTTTTAACATGCTAATTTCGAAGATACATGATAATTAATCTTGCAGCTAAGAATAACCGTACCTGCAAGATTCAAATTGGACGTAATCTATTGCAACTTTATGCTTGCATTTTATTTTTCTGCCCTTAAGAAGTGCACAAGTTACACGGTACCAACACTTACAAAGACTAAAACCTAAATGGTACTCTAAAACTTGCTAGATATAGTTTCATTTACTTTGAAAACACTATTTGTGAGTACAAACATCTACTTCAATGAAAACTGTCACTGCACTAGAACTCACATAATTATAGACGTAGTGTGCACATAATAAAGAGGACATTACTCAGGGCGCTCATAAAATTAGGTTTAATAAAATGCACATCTAGCCACTTAGAACTAACGCCTAAATGATTCGCGAGCTAACGTCAGCCGAGTGTCGAGCGAATGTTATTAAATGTGCTATTCAATCAAATTGCTTTTATGAGTGTCAGTTCGTTTATTCATTTCATTAATTCGACAAAAAAAATGCCAGGAGTTTGCGAAAAACAACTGAAAGTAAGGCTAAGTTAGTGCCCACTGATATGAAAAATCTACTTACGCGAATGTCAAAAGAATAGGGTTAAAGTAGCTCTTTCAGTTCAGCCCTCTTAGCTTAAATAATGAACCAAACTTCGCTCAAAATTTTTACAAACTCACATTTCTAGGATTATTAGTAGGATAAGATGTCAAATGTTGTAATATTAGTCCGTAGTATGAGTATGTCTTCTATATAGCTCAGAAATACTACGATCTACCGGCTTTATCAGTAGTATAGAAAAAGGTTATCAGTTGAATGATTTTTTTTACAGTCATAAAAAAGCGTATCCGGAGGGTCATTTGTATAACCAAACACATCGACAACAGGAATGTTGTTTCCCATCACTGTAGCTCATCACACGTGTTCTCTAATTACGCGCTTAAATTGTATTAATTAGTGCGCGACTGAAAGGGTTCCGTCACAATTAAATGGCATTTTAGCTGCTACGGAACCCGCCGCCATTGTTCTCAGTATGGGGGTTATTAGCATAATTTTAATTTTATTTGTTAATTATACTTGATATGATATCGTGTTAATGGGAGACTGATATTAATATGACGAGGCGTTTGTATAGTTCATTTGAGTACTTTAATGAATGATTGTTCTGTATTGAATCAGGAACGCCTTATCATCATTTATGCTTATGGTACGATTAGCAGTAGGTAAGGTGGTGATGCAGGCTACACGACACCGCGCAACGGAACACGACGCCGTCACTTCGTGTGTCTTAGTGTATATTTTATATGTATTAAGTAGTATATTTTTTTGTTTTTTTTTGGATGAGCCACAGTTGCCTGAAATCAAGAATTAATAATAATCATTTTGGGAAGGTCTTTGACTTGAATGCACCCTAGTAATCGGGGATGTCATGCTCACTCAAAAGTCTAGCTGATGGTGGCGCATGCGTTGGATCATTTAGCTCCCTTAAAATGGTTGAACCGAATGGTGCTAGCGTATGCGTCATGTTCGTGAACGGGCGCCGTCAGCGGAGACTGGTCATCTCTCAGCTGTCAGTGTTTATTTTAATCATTTCTTAGAATTGTTTTTATATTTACTCCGCATGCTTTTATCCTGCACGTATTTTACATCGTTCTCACATATATGTTTAATTTCAACGTGAATGATGTAACCATAATTTCGTCCGTGGAGTTTCTTGCACGTTTTTTTTTCCATAGAGATCTACGCTTTGGAACGTGCAAATGGCTTCATCTTTTTGACCGACCGACCTTGACAATTCAAAAGTGTCTGTAAATGGTCTAATTGAAATAAATGCTTTGAGTTGAGTTGAGTTGACAAGATTTCAAACGACTATGAGATAAACCGGATAATAACACCTTCGATAGTTACATAAAACCTTTAACATGAAAAAGAAACTAAGTAACTAAACTACCCAATAACATATTCACAAACTACAATATAACCCCAACCGATTTATTCAAGAAGTGGAATATAAAACTAAATTGCATAACATAAAACTTGAATTATACGGGGAGGAGGAAACTCCAGCGATACTAACATCAAAAGGGGGCTATTATGAAAAATCGTAACACGTTTACGGGGCGGACTACGATACATTATTCATGAGTGAAATTGCTCCTTCCCCGGTACCTGTGAACGGAACTGTTATTTATACTCGTTCCGGGTAATAACTGTTATTGGGGAGTAGGCCCCGCCCTACTCGGTGTGCTGAAGTTACGTTACGTGGTTCTTATTTATTGTTTATTGGTTTTCAAACGTTTTGTAAAATGTTTTTAAGTTTGGGTTTTAGGAGGTGAAAGCTTAATAAAGCTTTTCCTTAACCGTCAGTTCTATTCTACTATAGATTCTTTCAGGAACGTTCAGGAAGCACAGAAATGTCATTATCAAGTACCTACATTTTACATATAAGTTTCTAAATTGCAACGCTGGATGGCACACTAAGGACCGGTTGTTGTGGCGACGCTTGGGGGAGGCCTATGCCCAGCAGTGGACGTCTTTCGGTTGATATGATGATAATGATGATGGCACAGTCTACTTCGTGCACGTTCGCCTAAACAGAGCGTGTAGGAACACAGAAGCGTCAATGTAATGCAAACACTAGATGGCATAGTCAACGCCATGCACGTTTCTTATACAAATAGTACCTATCTATTGATTTTAAGTAACCCCCTCTAATACATAAACTATTATCATTTTATTCGCATTTTCCTCAATCCAGTTTAATTGAGATCGACGCAATATGTGTCTCCTTTACATAGACCGGTTTTACTTCTTTTTCCCTACAGAGACTTTGTTCCGTATGGTGTCGTACGTAAAAGAATAGCACCATCCCATCACACACCGTGGGTGTCGTAAGAGGCGACTAAGGGACTCACCAGAGAATAGGCAACAGCATTCTCTGTAGGTACATTGCTACAGCTACACTGCGATCGCCAACCCGCCTGCCAAGCGTGGCGATTATGGCAAACCTATGGGGGAGGCCTATGTCCAACAGTGGACGTCTTTCGGCTGATATGATGATGATGATGATAGATAATTTGACTTAGAGTATTTAGAAGTACTCAACAGATCTTTTTTTAATAGCATCATGGGTTGCTAGTCCCACTGAGTAATCGTCTTAGCACACGACATTGCCTAACACAGCACAGTACGTACCTCACAGAATGAAGTCCAACAAAGCTGTTAAATCACAAATACTAACAATAATTATTATCTATCATAAAGCTCGTTCGGAACCGGAGGAAAATCCGACACTTAAAAACACCAAATTCCCGTTGATCATTTGTCATTTTTTATTGAAACTTTTCAAGTTCCAAAACAAAAACTACAATGTCTCTCAAAGCCACGTGCTCTACAGATCTCGTCTTCCCATCTTCCCGAAGCGACGTCCTATCTCCCGTCATAAGGAGTCGAGTCACGGCCCGCTGCGACTGTCGCAGCTAACCTGCTTACGGCACAAACACTCTGATTGCTAACGATACCGACACGGCGACGCGGCGACTCGGGAAATTCAATCTAACGTTTTTCTCTAAGGGAGGATTAGTTGACGTTCTTCAGAAGTTTTGTTTTTGTTTTTGGTAAGTTTTAGAGCTTTTTATAGGCCACGTAAGATGGGCTAAGATTGGGCTATATGGGCTATCATGCAGTTTTTTTCAAATTCATATTCATTAATTAATTTTGTGAACACAGGGAACAATGATGTTCCGCTGAAAGGCATACAAAATAGTGACGCTAAAGTGTCGCTAAAGGTTCTTAGGTTCATAACAAATGAGCTGTTGCGGTTAATTGATGTTTTTTCATGGTGTCTTCGTCAAGCGATAATTACGAGACGACGCGGACGTATGTTATATGATGATGACGTTGTATGAGGGTTAGATCAGTTGACATTTACACGCTAAAATGAATTAAACGACTCTAGTAGAACAATGAGTAAA
Organism: Melanchra persicariae; assembly: GCA_947386135.1. Lineage (NCBI taxonomy): Eukaryota > Metazoa > Arthropoda > Insecta > Lepidoptera > Noctuidae > Melanchra > Melanchra persicariae. Next base: position 15,385,303 of record OX376664.1, read on the forward strand.
TTAATGGTTGTTACATAGGAACGTTGAGAACTTTATAGTCCCTTCAACGTGATTCTTAAATCTGATAGCATAGTTTCAATCAGGACAAAATCTTCGACATAAAAATATCCGACGATCAATATCCTTGATCCGATTATCCAAATGATAAAACGCGAGCGACACAAACAGCGCGTTGATTATAAAAGTGGAACAACGGCGCAAACGAGATGATCCGAGCCCCCGCGCCCCGCCTGTCTGTACCAGTGCGCGAGTACCACCACGAGGCGGCGACGCGCAGCCGCTCGCCGTAAGCAAAAACTCAATTATCATATTTTATACCTCATAATACTTACGAAAAGATATTCAATTATATAATTTTTCCTCTGAAAAGGGAATCCCTTTTCATTTCTCATTTGGATTTTTCTCTTAAGCAATTACGAGTGCGCCCGGGGAGCGGCGCCGGAGCCGGGGAGCGCGAGATTGCCTCGCGAATACATTTGCGCGCCGGACGCGCCCGCTCTAATTTATCTTTTAACAAGGAATGGAATGTTATGTTAACTTATGCACAGACCGCGTTACTCTGTTTTCGTTTAATAAAAGTGTGTTTCGCGGATGATTTTATGAGTTTCGGCGAGTTATGAATTTGTTTGTGCGCGGAATAGAAATGAGCTCATTTCGTGCACCCCCGTGTTTTGTATGGAGATTATTTAGGTATCTAGAATTTATACAGCAGCTTTATGTATAATGATAAACCTAATACAATCTCAAGATATTCCATTAGATTAGCATAGCTCTGTCAAACTTCAAACATAATTTGCGAGAAGGACATTATGTTCGTAACAAACTCTCGCTCGGCATCGGCAAGTCGCTCAGGCGGCTCGGCACAATTCGATTCCGACAAGCGGCGGATCGGATTCGGGCGAAACTCGTAATCGTATCGCGCGGCCGGGAACACAAATTATTCGTGCGCCGAAACTGGCTAACTTCGTCAACCCTATAAAGGAGGTAAAGAACAAAGCGGAACCACAATTGGCCGTGGATCCTCTACCTGAGTCGATGGAAGTTTTAAAAATGGCGGCTCTTTGAGAGCAAACTCGATAAGGGCGCGCCCGCGGGACGCGTAAATACAATTTGCAAGGAATCGCTCGTGCCTTTGACGTGAATCGCGACTCGTAAGGCGCTGTTTGCCCTCTCGCCCCGTGCGCCCCGCTCTGCGATACGTGTACGATCTGTCTACGTCTATAAGTGAAAAATCTAATATAACCCCGATGAATATTTAGCGTGCTCTACAAACTAAGCTAATGAGATATATCAAATAAATTTGTTTATTTAGTTTGAGAAGTCTGGCGCGGAGAAGTACCTACCTACTTGTCGAGAATGTGTTTTTGAGATGTTAAAACTTTGCAATTCTGTTATTTATTATTTTGAAGTGTTTAATCTTGGCAGTTCTCCAGAGGATGCTGTAGCATTATAATGCTTTTCTTCGTTTCAAACCATAGTAACGGTTATGATCATTCTGAAGCTCTTGAAACCCCTAGTCGTTTCAAGACTAGTACACCATTACTGAATATTATAGATACGGTATTAGATCACTAATAATACTATTTGCGTTTGATTTTTTTTTCCATCCTTGCCACGCAAAACGTCGTTTTTACTGGTTGGTGCAAATTCACAAAGGCGTGACTTGCGAGTGACGAGTGCTCTAAGTTTATCATAAATTAAAAAAATAAATAAACAATAACTTACTACGTCTTGTCTTTAGCTTTTGAGAAATGTAAAAATAACATTCAAAAATCCTATTTAGAAAATATGCCCCACACACAGTTAAGGCCGCCTATTATTCCCAAACACTCACAATTTCAAATTTACTAATGAAATCTCAACTTCACATTTCGAGGGTAGTTTTAATTTGTTATTCGGCGCCATAATTAATTAGAAGCGACTTCGACTTCAAACGGATATGACGTAGCGACTTCATTTGATTGATGCGATGTTAATATTGTTATTTGATTCAGATAATTAATGGCTTCTTTGAAACTTTTGGGTAACTTAATGACTTAATATGGAGATTCGATTTTGTCTGTGCAAGTAGCTCCATAAGTTTATGAGAAATCAATGTTACTTGTCTAACGAACGACGCCTTAACAGTTTTTGTTTACAAAAATATACTTAACTAGTTTTGTCCGCGACTTCACTCGCGTTATAGTTTTATTTTCGCAAAAAAAGTTGCCTCAGGTTCCCATCTATTTCTGCTCCAAAACTCATCAAAATCGGTTTAGCGATTTAGTTAGAATAGTTGAATGAAAATAATATGTTGTGTTTTATTGAACCTAACTTTATTTATTGTCATTGTTATGTATTTCATAAACTAGTATATTTATTTGGATGTTAATCTGGAAATAAGCAATTTCAATTCATATCTTTAATTTAAGTTTTTAATAACGCATTGCCTTTCAATTGAAAAAACCGATGTGATGAAAATTGTAATTAAAGTAATACATGTAACTAGAAAATGTCCGCGACTACGCGCATATCCCTTTTTTTTCGGAAAATCCCACTACCCAAGGAACCTACACGCCAAATTTCAGCTTTCTACGACCAGAAGTTTCGGCTGTGCGTTGTCTGTCAATAACTCAGTCACTCAGTAACGGAAGAATTGTATATAAGTAATATAAGTATAGGTATTGATATCTTAAGCCAATCTATTCAAACGTTACAATGGCAAAAGTGAAGACCATAACCAACATTTAAATATAGGTACTCTTTACTCACAAAAACTTCCTCACTAAAATACCTAGACAGCCAGCCATCACAACCCTCTAATACCTACACTGAACCCGTAGGTATTCCCGTTACCATGACAACCGCTTACCCTCCCTCCCATTCCTAACAACACAAAACTGCACCCTATGCTATACCACATAAAGTTTAAACTCTTATAAAAGGGGCAAGGATAAAAGAGTGGGTAACTTGGTATAACAAACGTAGATAAAGTCGTTAGATCGTCGTGTCGGTGTCGCCTCGTCCGGTTACGTCACGGTAACAAACCCGGCTGTGAAGTCAGTTTAGTTTAGCGTTCAGACAATATTTAGTTAAGAGTTAACTGGGGATTGGTGCCTTTTAACTGCTTGCAGTTAGTGGTGGCTTGTCAAGATTTATAGTTACGATTCATTAATCGACAATCCCTCAGCTCTGGTAGGTATAGGCCTAAATATCCCTATGGGAGCCATGCGGGGTGTGGGGGAGCTTGGTCTACGTCGACGGCGGCCCCTGCTGGCTGTGGCTGGTGTCCGCACCCGTGCAGCAAAAAATGCAACCACGCGACGTGCTCTTACGCTCCTCAACTCAATCGTACTAACTCAAAATGTAGACCTGTTCACTGACAAACTGAACAAAATAATATCTGCGGCTAATATCTACCTCTCACACTGTTCTACAAGTACGTAAGTCATAATAACAATGTAATTACTCCATTTGTTTTAGGGTTGGACAAGTAACGGTCATCGCCCCTTTGTTATTTCGATGTAAACATAATTATAATAAACTTCGTTATATCGGTATTAACCATTTATATTGAAATGTACTTAAATCTAAAAACAATTAAAAAAAAATTGTAACCATAATATACAATAACTGTCCTTATTTCGCCGTTATTTTTTGAGACCGGAACAAATGGAGTTAAGATTATGATTAAGGTTAAGACTATGATTAAGGTTAAGATTAAGATTAAAATAAATTAAGATTAAAACTAATCCAAACTCAATAAAAGTTAGTAGGTAATTACAGTATCCAATAGCAATAATAAATAGTTAACACTTCTAACAAAAAATTGTAACTTTAGGCACGCGTATATTTAGTATATAGATAACTAGTTTGTAGACGTCTTGGGTTGACCTGTTAAGTCTACAAATGTTTTTAATAAATAAATAAATTACTAATTCAGGTTTTCTAATAGGGTATTTAACTGAAAAAATCCAATTAGTCCATCAGATAGATTTCCAAAAAATATTCGACACGTATTTTCAAACAAAAAATGAAGACAATTCATTGCATTCAAAACATGCGTGACGTCACGTCGCTGGTAAAAACTGTACAGGGGGCCTACCACAACCTCTTAAAACAATATTACTTTAATATTACTTTGCGTTCCGCTCTGTTGGATTTTCAACGCTCGGATCAGCGCCGAGAGTTGAAAATGCAACAACAGAAATTACAAAGTAATATTAAAATAATATTGTTTTAAGAGGTTGTGGTAGGCCTCCAGACCTACATCATAGATTTTTTATGTCAAATACTCAATTCCAAAAAAAATAATTGTAAAAGTAGGTATGTATAGGTTTTTTAAAAGTAAAAGGATATAGGCGAATAAGTAAAAAAAGGCGTAATTATAACCACTATTATCACAATCTAGCATTCATAATAATAAACCTTTAATTCAGACAGCATAATTCTAAACTTAAATTCAATACAAAATACAAGAAAAACTATGTTGTTTGTAATGAACCTAGTAGAAAAGTATTACTGAGTCTGAATTCCTAAAAAAACTTAAAATGTTATGTTATTGTGCAAAAACAACAATAAAATTAAATAAGTATGTTTGGGAACAACTGGAACAAGTCACCAAAAGGCTATTTTCTTATTTTACGTACCTATCTAATGACCGAATATTCCATATAATTGACAAAGAGATCAAGCCCTCAAAAAATCAACAACACAAAAAGAAGGGTAAAAATAATAAAAAGAGTGTTTAATTACCCCTGTACCATTTTACCCGCATACGGTCAGTGAAGGGTTAGGTCACCGTTCAATCTCAACCCGTGCCTGATCAATGGGCTATTTGATTTATTTTTTATTTTATGGCCACTTGAGTCTATGGTCTACGGCTCTATGATTCTATGCGATTGTATGCAGGCGTGAATAATGTGCGTAAAAGGGTATTTTATGTTTCATTGAATTGTACAATTGAGTATTTTGGGGAAAGTTAAATATTTTGGTGCTTGTTTTGATTCTGGTCATTGGACAATATTAAATGGACTGTTGGCTGATGTTTATACATTTTAATCAGTTAGAAATGATTTTTTTTTAACTGTACTACATATCTAATTCTCTCTCTCTCTCTGTCTCTAAATCAAGACTGAATATTGGATTGGAAAACTTAGACAACGTTTTCAATCCATCCATAAAAATATAGAGTCAAGAGGTGGCAAATCGACCCTCTAAAGTTAAAGGCGATATCATTTACACAAACAAAACAAAAACATGTTTTTTAGGGCTATTCATTAGCATTATAAAGGCGACTTCACGCTGTCTCGCAGATCGCTGTGGCACGCGCGTGTTATCGTAAAATATTGCCAATTGCCCGCAGCGCCCAGCAGGTGGGAGGCTCATTGTGTTTTGTTCGGTAGCAGTGGTTAGTGTAAAAAACTTTTAAGCTTTCGATATGTAAAGAATAGAGTAAAAACAGTTCAACAGGTGATAATTTTGCATAAGAGACCTATTCAACCTAGTACGTGAAGTGTAATTTAAAGAGCTATAGTTAGACCAACTCATATGTAACATAATTATCTAATCCTCATTCTGTTTCTGGCAAGCAGAATTATTTAGGGCTTAGGCCCTTAAAAATTTCTTTACGGGCCAAGTTTATAAATTAGCTTTGTTTGGTCCATCATCACAAATTAAATGATCTCAGTTTATGTTTAGGTTATGACCAATAAAAGATCAAAGAATAAAACAAAACAAACTCGTACCTACTCCATTAAATAAAACGTTCGAGGATTTCTGCGATACACATCGAGATAACTCTATTAAGACAGCATCAATACAACATAAAATGAGTCATTAAACGTAATTTAGTCTTCGAAACAAAATCAAGATCCAATTACGGTACATTTAGCATCAATAGTCCACTTGAGCACACGCTCGAGTCGCGTGGCGTCCGTGCGTTTTGTTTATCCACCAGATTCGACTCAATATAGCGTTAAGTGATCGCCTATTGCGACTGTGGGGACACACCCTCGGCTTTCCGCTTTTTTAATCGCGTCGCGACGGGTCGCCGCGATTTATTACGGACAGTGTGAATGTGCTCTATTGTCCGAGCGAGTTTTGTTGCTTGATTGAGATCGGTTCCGCTATTAGAGCTATGTTTGTGAGACATTTTTATTTTTATAGTTTCGTTTTGGGCGGCGGGTGTATGGAAGCGTTGATTTATAAACGATGTCGTGATGTATGAGCTGTTAGTGTTAATAGATTTTTAAAACACTTCCAATAATATAGAAGATTATTTTATCTTTCCTGTTGGTGTGTCTTTTGATATCTAAAGGAAGCGTAAGCATACTAAATACTTTCTATCTAGATTGGAAAATTCTACTTAAATGAATCTTTGATTATGTACTTAGTAGATAAGAAATTAAATATGGATTACAAACCGGAGATCGAACAGAGTAGCGAAGCATTGGAGAGGAGTCTGCCCATTGGCAAGGTTGGGCGAATGTCCGCTGATAAAGAAAGAAAGAAAAGGAAATTATAGTCTGTCTATTTTGCTACATAAATGGAATCACACATTTAACTTCATTTGAATTATGACATAGAAAAGAAAGTACGTTTTATATTGATGGTTTAGGTTCATAAACACATAAAATAAATAAGTATGATGTATATTGGCCTTCGTTTTTTCAGACAACTGTTTGACCTCACAGGGCGATAAGGAGCATTTTATAATAAGACGCTAAGAGACTTAAGAGACTTTTAGTATTTAAGATATCATAATTAAATGTTTCGGTAATTAACAAAATAAGCACTGAAAATGTGTCTCTTTTAAATTAATACTACCTTTTGCCCGCGACTTCGTACGCGCAAATGCCGTTCCCGTAAGAATTTTCTTAACTTTTCTTTCCGTAAGAACCTTCTACAAAGTATTAGAAAACTTAAAAAATAAGATGAAAAAAATCGGTAAAGTCGTTTTAAAGTCATGACGTGACCTTGGGACATAGGGACTCATTTTTATATAATTATATAGATAGTGCATTGAAAGTCTTTTATTTTAAATTTTCTCATTCGATCCATCGCAGCTCCTCTTGAAAAACCTCTTAAAGAGATTCCCTGGGTTAACGAAATACTTCGCCTATCCAAAATATACATTAGTGAAAGTCTCTAAACGTAAAAACCCTTCAACATGACTATCACACCAAAAATAGCCAACAAACTCAACCAAGCGGGTTGAGTGTTGCGTCAACGCAGAACAATAGACCGGCTCAGTGTTCGTACTGTTCATTAATGGTATTAATTAATGCTTAATTGAGCCAAATAGAGTATCAATTTAGCGGACGGCAATTGGATCATGCATCCCGGCACACGATGTATGTATGTTTGTATGTAGTACTTAGTAGAGCGGTTAAACGGAGTTAGTGATGTAGCATGTTTGTGGCGTCGGATTTATTTCAGATAGTGACGATTTTCATGGGTTATCCAAATGATCTCGGTGAATCTCGGTTTGTTTCGGTGTTTCTACTCAGGGAAAAAACACTGGCCTCATTTAGTTAAAACTGATCAAAACGACAAAATTCTGGGTTTTTCATTTAATTCTATAATGCAGAAAATCAATGATATCAATATTAAATCTTGTACAGTAGATACCTATTTCGGGGTAATTTGGGAGAGGAGGGGTGTGAAGTGAGTTTCCTCAATAAAAAAAATGTTTTCTTCGGAATTCGGCTATTATGATTTCACGAAGAAAACCTTGGATAGTCTGTAAAAAGTAGAAACGTAACAAGTAGTAACAACAACGTATTGAATTGCTTTATCATCAGTAATTCTACGTAAAGCCACAATACTAGGGATCTAAAAGTATTCGATTAGCACATTGGCCAGAAACGCCATATTAAAAATTAAAAATTAACATCTTTACTATTGATAGTCACTCGTTTGCCCACTATCTCACCCGATGATAAGCGATGATATGGTCGAAGATGGAGCACGCTTGCCTAGAAGTAACCTATTCACTCTTGACTTAAAGACTCCCAGGTTGTAGCTACATTATTACACAGGGTTATTTGTAAAACACTAATAACCTTTCAGTGGGTGCAAGTACTCATGATTCTAAGCAACTTTTACTACGAGATCTACTCTGAAACATCTAAAAATAAATCAGCTGTTTCATACAAAATGCTATATATTCACCCGATGAAAATGTATGAAGCAGCAGATTTTTTTCTCGATTTTTCAGGGTTGGTCTCATAGCAAAAGTTGTTTGTAATCATGAGTACTTTCACCCAATGAAAGGTTGTTAGTTGTTTACAAATAACCCTGTTTCAACATCTCAAAATTCCCATCTTCTCTATTCCTAAGTCGACATATGACACAACATCTCGAGCGGAGTGCGTCTCATCGTTTCATTACGACGTTAATTACTCGAATTGACTTAAACAGACATGCGATTAGTTGCGCGACAATCAACGACACTGTGGGCGAACCCTTGTAATTGAACCTTGTATGTAGGTACTGCAAGGACATTGTGTGCGTGTCTTATGGAGTCTTGAATACATTAAGGAAGATTTTTTTAACGGACTTCAATAAAAGGAGGAGGTTCACATTTCGGTTGTATTTTTTTTTTGTTGTTACCTCATAATTTCGTCATTTATGGGCCAATTTGAAAAAATATTTTTTCATGTGAAAAGATACCTTTTCGATTGGTCCCACAGAAATTTCATCAAAATCAGTTTTGCAGTTTGGTTTTAAATCAAAATAGCTAAAACAAATATGTCATCCAAGTTAGCAAAATTGCTTACCTATTTTGCTCTCCTTTCCTGTGACTTTCCAGTCATCATAATCATCATAATCATCACTTCCAAATAAAAAACACTACAAAGTATAAAATAACTTTAATTTCAGAAGTCGGTGTCAAAAGACGAAGAAACTGCCAAAAACACCAACAAGAATTTGTTCATAACCACACGGTACCTACATCGATATTTCCTCTCCAAATAAACTACTAACAGAGTACCTTTCCTACCTCTCAACATCAAAAATGAAGCCCACCCAACAATAGGCGTGAAGCACATGACACAGACAAAGCGATTTGTCGCTCGACATAGGATTAAACAAGGCGGGAATTAGCAAACGCGTCGACAATGCACGTAACGTATTTATGTCGAATGTTGGCGACAATCGTATTGTGCGCTGTCGTGTCGAAGGATTTGATGCGGAATAACACTGGTAATGAATTTAAGGCAATTTCGGTTTGGTAATACGTAATTTTATGAGGGAGTAACATAATTATAGATTGATTGCAAGATACTTAACTGGTTTTATTGGAAAAGATAATAAATTATTCCGGATTCCAATTAGATTTTCAGAATTTTATAATAGGCAATGGTGGCCATCCTGGTTGAGGTAGGAAGAGGAGGTAAAAAATGGGGTGGGCACTGAAACTGAAGTCATTCACGTCAGTGTCCATTGAACAGTTTTCAGCGTTGTTGCTAAATTCAGCTGTAAGTCATCATCATTTCAAAATCTCTTTAAAATTCAGTAAAACTAACTTTAGCTGTGTACAAGCTACAAGGTAGGTACTTTTGGAAATGATGATGACCCAAAACTCAGGAATTTTCGCCTTTTGTGACAACTGACACGTTAAAAAAAATCTCTTTACAAAAGACACAAGACATCTCTTTCAAATAAAAATCATCAAAAATAACCTATTCAAAAATCTTTCAATCGGTATCAAACTCGGCGCACCGACAGAGAACCCCCCCCCCCTGCCGCCACCGGGTACAAGCGACCGATGTAAATCTATTTGTCATATTAATGTGGACAATTAGGGCGAATGCGGGCGGCAACCCTTGCGCGCGAAACCGCCGCGGGGTTCATTACACCGCCCAATTGTACCACACTGCCATGTGATCACGGGTTCAGGAGAGATCAGAAGGACCATTGTTTTGTTTGAGGTTTTTGCTGTTGTGGTAAGTGTTTTAAAAAACATTTTTAGTTTTTTTAATTCGATGCTAATTAGGGTATTGGCACAAGAAAAGAGAGGCCTATGCTCAGCAGTGGGCGAAGTCGGGCTAAGGAGGATGATGATGAATTATGAGGATTACGTGATAAGTACATAAACTGTTGACTTAGAAAATTATAATATAACTAATAATATAAATGAGAAAGTGAGTTCGTATGTTTGTTTGTTAGGTTTTTACGTCTAAATCGATGAACCGATTTTGATCAATTTTGGTACAGAGATAGATGGGATCCTGGAGGCGGTTATAGGCTACTACGTGCTTTTTCGAAAATTTTACTCACGCTAGTAGAGCCACAGACAAAAGCTAGTAAATTATTAAATTTATTTAGCAACTCAGAATTGTACCACGTAAGACACGATATTCAGATAGATTTGTGTAATAAATGATGGGACTGCACTTAAAGATATCTTTATTAAATTTTCCTGAAATTATAATAATACACCAGAGTGGCAATTTTACTATTTTTAAGCCACGTTTGCATACGCAATCCGTCAAAAATGTATGGAAATTGAGACTTTTTTGACAGATTGCGATTGAGATGCAAATGAAAAAGTTGTTTAAAAATTAGTGGAATTGGCCCATATATTTCTCGTATTATAAAATAATAATTTGACAGAAATTATGCTTTTGTTAATGTTATTTAAAAAGTCCAGTCAAATCGTTAATCGCTAATATAACATTTCTTCAAAGTTAACCGGGGTGAACCTTCTGCAGGTGTTTATTTAATGACTCAACACTGATGGCGTTTTAATCGCATCTAATTAGATTTGACGACGATAGTGTTTTTAAAAAATAATGTAATAAAAGCGAGTGTAATTACTTTTGTCATTGTTCGGTTGGATTAATTTGGTCTCGTATTTGCACTTATGTGGTTGCCAATTTATTATTGTCGAACTGAAAACGTGCAAATACTGAATATATTTGTATTGAGTTATTTTAGATTCAGTCTGAACGCTGCTTCTTAATTTATTACTCTGCGTGTAATCACATCTTTATTTCTAAAAAAAAAATCTTCTAAGAGTTTATCATGCTTATTTTTTAATGTGCGGTTTGTATGTGTGGAATAAACTAGTTTTCTTTCTTTCGTTTTCTTTAAGTATATCTCTAGCTGTCCTTCATACATTTTCATTTTAACTTTACTAAATTGGCTGTACGTTACTGTAACAAGCGTAAATTAAGTAAATTTGAATGAAACTACGAAAAACCATTGGTTTCATAGATTGCTTGCCTTAAAAGCTAAATCTCTGGTCTAGCAGGCAGCCACTCTACGTAAAATACTGGTATTCAGCTGAATCCGGTTTGACTGGGAACCGATCCAATATAGTTGGGAAAAGGCTAGGCAGATGACTGTTGAGGACAAAGGCCTCAAGTCCACAAAGTCCTTCCACTAACTCTTTTCGTGTCCTCAAACCAGTCCTCGCGATACGCACCCAGAGATCTAGACAAGTCCCATTCTGATAGCAATGGCGTTTGTCAAAATGTCAAAACACAAGGAATTGATCACGTGCTGACAGTATTTGTTAATGCCATACATTTTTGACGTTTTGACAATCGCCTACCCCACGCTACAGCTGACAGAATGTAACTTGTCTAGAACCTGAAGACAAATTCTACTAATTTTGAAGCAACATTCGCATGTGTCAGTCGCAAACTGTAGAAATATGGAGATGTGAATGCAAACGTTGCTTAATTTTTTTTTTGTAGAATTGGCCCTCTGAGGTCATCTTGAATTCGTGTAGTCCAACCCCCTTATTCATAAAAACTTCTTAACCATTACTTAGATTAATTAAAAAGGAAGTTCCCTTAAAGGAAAATTTTGCATAAAGAATCTGCTAATGTATTTTAGCTAAGTAATGTTTTAAGTTTTTATGAATACGGCTATACAGGTACCAAAGCATATCAGTTTCAGCACTCATTGACATAATTGAATACAAGTAAGAGCTCAATTGATTCGGCGTCGCTCGGCGTCCATCGGCATTGTTCGGCGTCAGTCGGCGTTGATACAATTATTATGATAATTCATCGCGCGTGTGAAACTGTTGTGTAATTGAACGTGCCTTGGTGCTAGAAGAGAGAAATATGGATGTGGTATGTTTTGATCGAGCGGCGGCATTTGAAGGGTTGGCTCGGTCTTTTTGTAGGAAATACAAAATTCTTTTGAAATTATAGCGAAACATAATAACTAAAAAAAATACACAAAATTAAACATGTTCAATCGAGTTCAGGTGAGATAGTGGTGAAGCGCGTGCCTATCAATAATAATAAAAAATAAAATAAAAAAAATAAGAGGAGGTATTCAATTCAACTAAATGCATTTATTTTTTGTATGTTTGTTCAATAATATCTTCGCCGGTTGCATTTATAAAAGTAAGCAAAAAAGCATTTTTTTTTGTTTTTATTAAATTATCTGCTTATTATCAATTTACATTTTTTCGGAAAAAAAATTACTTGACATTAAAATAAATTTGCAGAACTTATTTTGAAAATCTCTATTGTACGAAGAAAAGAATTGTCACTAAATTAATTCCCACCTCCACGTCGCACTGCGTCCACTAAACAATTGATCGCATGCGCACGCGCCGGAGTTCGTTCGAAATTCAAACGATAGCCGTTACAGTGATAGCCCAGAATGTATGGTTATTAGGGTTACAGTCGCAAAGGTCGCTGACACCAGCTTTGACTACGTTATTTAAGAAGTACCTAAATTAGATGCTGTTTAGAAGGACTCAATTGGGGCTGTAATTGAAATATTATGTTATCAGCTGACTAATTGAAAGTGATCTTTTTTCATACTTTCAACTTAATTTATCACAATTATTTTACAGACATTTTGAAAACTAGCTGCAAAGTTTTATCTAAATGGTAGAAGAAGAATATTTACAAAAGAATTATACGTCCTACAAAACTAAAGATATCCTAATCTCACAGTTTGTTCTCTTGCCAAAAATCACCACTAGGTACATGTAGAGCGTGCGATAAGTCTACGAGGCGGCGCTATAAACCGGGCTCGACGCTACATATCGCATTAGAGCGCTTCCGGTCCGACCGGAAGCACAGTTCAGCTCCGTAAGGCTCTGCTTGAGGCTTCCGAAGTGATTTCACTGAGCTGAATGAATTTCGTGTTTAGAACAAGTGGGAAAATTTCAGTTGAAAGTTGACACTTTCAACTGAAATTTGAAGTTAACAACGTTGAAGTTCTTTAAAATTTTCTAACCTACGAGAACCTACTTTAATATTTAATATTGAAGTAGGTTCTCGTAGGTTAGAAAATTTCTGATGACTGCCACTAAATAAAAAGATAAAAAAACGTACCTAAAAATAATACAAAAAAAATCTTAAATAAAAAAATAATCATAAAACTAATATATCAGTTCTTAGCTGAAATGATCAATGATATTTATTTTACAACTCCGTAAAGTCAAGACACTGGTAAAATAACGATAATTAAACCACCACCAGCACAATACAGGGTGTCCAGAAGTGGGTGGTCATTATAAAGGATGATATTAAGTAGCTGAAAAAATAGCTTTATTACATTAGTATAAAATAATAAAGCTGAAGAGTTTGTTTGTTTGAACGCGCTAATCTCTGGAACTAATAGTCGGATTTGGAAAATTATTTTTGTATATAACTTGGGATTTTATATAAGTGTGAACTTCCAAACTTCGATCAAATCAAGAAAATGATTTGCTCGAACCATCCAAGTTTGCGTACACTCAAATTCATCTCCATGATTTAATATCTAAAATTATACCTCCGCCAAAAGTATAACTAACCAATAATAAAGTTAATCAATACTTAACTAATTACGCTTGAACTTCAAGTTAATTTCTCAAGTGAAACAGAGTTAACCCGAGATCATTATTATTGACAATTAAACTTCGTCTGATTTGATTAAACTCAATCTTAGGAGTTCGACGGGACCGAGCACGACCTCGCGAAATGCGGTGCAAGTTACTAGAGGGTGGAATGTTATTTATATTTCAGTAAATCGAGACTTTTAAGGTTCCGTACTCGAAGGGACACCAACGGAATCCTATTACTAAGAGTCCGCTGTCCGTTTGTCTGTCATCTATTGCCACAATAACAACAAATAATTAATTGATTTTTTTCACACGTTTTTGGTTTCGCTCCATGTGAAAATGGAAATTCAGATTCAATTGTGTAAAAAAAGCTCAAAGCATTTATTTCAATTATAACGATTACAGACAGATTTTTCATATTAATTTAAACAGGGTATTTTTTTTATATTTTATATTTATATTTAGTATTTTTTCTTTTTTCACGTAAGTAAATAAAAACTGAAGACGATACAGTGCGTTGAAAACACGCGTGACGGCACTACGATGGCACGGTGACGATTTTTCAACACTTCAGCCGCTAAAAGACCGCCTTGTTAGTCGCTGCAAACGCGAATTATTGAGCTTTCGTGTCTCGATTTTCAACATTTTCGAGTTTAAGTTTTCTATAGAAAGTGAAACATCACTATTTTTTTCCCTGAACTCTTTTTCGAAAATGTTCTCAACTAACTTTTTAGACTTGGTTGGATGGCGTATGCATACTAAGTTTCAATAAAATCTGTTCATTCATTTCGAAAAATAAGGACTTCAAAGTTTGTATGAAAAGCCGTATGGCGTAAACGCTCTTAAGGTCAACTTAGTAAGGAGTTTTTATTTTTATTTCTAGTGTAAATAATTAATTATTTATTAAAACAGCTGTAATAATCTTCTCTACAAATTAAATATTGGTTGTTAAAACAAATAGAGTAATCAATAACAAAACGCAATCAATTCCATCGACTTGATTGACTCGTCTGTGATACATGCTAGTCTGTGGCCTACATACCGGCTGTTACAACAAATTAATTTAAATGGCTGCCGCTGAATCAATGTCAATCAGGCACTGATGCTTCGCTGTTGTGCGCCTGATTTTGATATCAATGCACTTTATTTGGGAGTGTTTTGATATGTTGAACTGGGAACAAAATGTTTATGAAATACTCATGCATTGTATTCATTTGGGAAAGACAAAGGTGTTGGTATATTGTTCGAGATTTAAAATTTTACTATATGGTCCATGTGTCATAAGAGTCAGGCCATGTTTGGGCTGCGATCCGAAGCAAATAGAGTGTTACATGCGTGTGTGGTAACGATTCAATTCGTCGTTGCCAGTTTGCTCGCAGAAGAAATGGTCGATGGGGCTGAAAAGTTCTGGAGTGGCGACCGCGTACCGGAAGACGCAGCGTTGGAAGGCCTCCGACAAGATGGACCGATGACCTGGTGAGGGTCGCTGGAGCCGATGGATGCGAGACGCACAGGACCGGTTGTTGTGGCGACACTTGGGTGAGGCCTATGTCCAGCAGTGGACGTCTTTTGGCTGATATGATGATGTTGATGATGAGACCAAGCTGTCAGTTGGAAATACTAAACACAGCATAAAACCTGCGCTGGGTATCTAACGCCGGGCAAATGGTGAATTAGTAACCCATTCTGTTGGGCACGCTCAGCACAATTTCATTTTATTTAGTCATGTTTTTAGGGTTCCGTACCCAAGGGTAAAAACGGGACCCTATTACTAAGACTCCGCTGTCCGTCTGTTTGTCCGTCTGTCTGTCACCAGGCTGTATCTCGTGAACCGTGATAGCTAGACAGTCGAAATTTTCACAGATGATGTATTTCTGCCTAAAACAACAAATACTAAAAACAGAATAAAATAAATATTTAAGTGGGGCTCCCATACAACAAACGTGAATATGCCGTTTTTGTAGATAATGGTACGGAACCCTTCGTGCGCGAGTGCGACTCGCACTTGGCCAATTTTTTAATTTTCTTCTCCTAACCTTGTGATTGCTACGTTGCTGTTGTGTCCGTGTTGAATAAATCATTTACCTACATATTCTTTTCTTAGAAAAAGGGAGTTTCACAACTGTTACCACCATGGCAAAAACGGTATAATCCATGAAAACATTAACTATCAAATTATCAACATTGTTAATACTCGCGCATGGCAGCGCAGGCGCAATACAATTACGGTTGATTAGCGCGGGGCGGGCAGCGCGCTCTTAATTCAGTAATTGCCTTCATAAACTCAACTCGTCATAAGACCACCGAAGATGTGTGGGACGGAGATGCAAAAGTTCCACTTTGAACAAAGCCAGATGACCATAGCAGTATGAGAGAAGTATTGAGATAAAGGGTTATTTTTCAATGATCTGCCAAATTGTAGGGTTCCGTACCCAAAAGGTAACCAACGGGATCGTATTACTAAGTCTCCGCTGTCCGTCCCTCCGTCTGTCAGCGAGCTGTATCTTATGAACCGTAAGAGGTTGGCAGTTGAAATTTTCAAAGAGTGAGTAATTCTGTTGCCGCTATAACAACAAATAAAAAAATAAATGCGCTATCTTACTAATTATATCCCTACTAGAAACACTTGCTCACAGAGTATATCCGCAAAAAATATATATTTAAGAATTAAAGGGCTCAATAATGGTAATAGTACGGAACCCTTCATCACACTTAGCCGGTTTTTTTAGACATCAGGTAGCAATCAAAGACACGATTTGTGCAAAAATACACTCCCAAATAAAATTCAACTGGTCTGGTAGATACCTATATTTTCCTTCCAGAATTGCGAAAGTTCGAAAGAGTCACCGCGGCCCTGGAACGCAAATGGCATAAGGAGGAACACGGATGGGTTTTAGTCAGTAAGAGTCTGACACTCCCTTCCGCCCAGAGAGGAAGAAGTCATTTGATGATTTACAACACAAAAATAAACCTATATTTTGCCTAATTATGCCAACAAAAATGTCCTTCACAACTAGTTTTCTTTTAATTTGAGAGAGTCATTTTACCAAAGTAATTGGCAAAAATAACCCTTTATGTAGTCACTCTAGGGAGGAACCCATGATTTATTGCAGTCACTAGACTAGGATATATTTTGTATATTATATTAATTACAATCTCATTTCAATAGCTGTATGAGGTAACAAAGCTTATTTGATAAATTTCAGATACTGTGATGTTTTTAATTTGAATCACACTCCATGTAAACGCAACTTCTGCATCTATTTTTTCTATCTGATAGATGACACACGCATGCGCACACTTGTTGTCATCACTTGTACTTAACTTTTGTGTATTTAAATAAAGCATTACGTCGATTAGTTAATTAAAACGATCAGCGGTTGAGCTAAGATGATAGTCGCATTAATTAGGAGAATAATTTCATTCTGTGTAGTAGCAATGTAACAAAACATCTAGTTTGAAAAAAGTTGTGGCTTATGAAAAAGATGGAGAGAAAAATAAAAAAAAAATAAAATTTACGTTGGGTTTGGCTGCTAACTCGTACGTAGCTGTTGTATGTTTTTGTGTGTTTTAATTATTGATACTCTCACTCTCGACCACTATCTCACTTGATGGTAAGCGATTATAATTATGGTCGTCGACCGTAGCCCGCTTGTCTAGAAATAACCTCCAGCAAAAAACGGATTATATAAGAATTCGTGAAGACGTAAGTACTTTCAAAGTAAGAAATTTATCTATAACGTATCTATAGTACCTATTTCAGGAGAATGTCTCCTGATAGTTGATCACAATTTAGTTACAACAATGTTACTTACTGGTCAAAGGGAGAGAAGATGTGGTGTGGTGGGCGCTGGTCCATGGCACCGTCTCTAGAACTGGCGCTGCCCACTGATGGGGCTGGAGACGGACAGCTGGCTTCAGACCTAGACAACAGATAATAGCTTAAGTCGCAAGAAAAGTCAGAAAAGAAAAAAAACAAGAATTGGGTTATCGTTATAACGTGCGTATATCCTCGTGGATGTTCTCTGCCCTGGGGCGGGCGCAGGGGTATGTCAGTGTCTTGATTTGACTATAACCAAAAGGTGTTCTGCAGCTGCAGCTATGGACCCTGGATCATGACACCGGCGTCGTCTCAGATGCTTCCAGGCACTAGCTTCATACCTCTCGTGTCGTGGCGATCTGTTCGGCGACCTGTTCGGCGAGCGCAGCGGGGAGCGGCGTGGCGAGCCGGGGGTGACGGGTGGGGAAGCGCGGGGGGAGCCCGCTGCGCCTGACACTGGCGACGCCTCCGCTGACCCGCGTGACATGCCGCATTCTGATGAGCCCTGAGTGACGAGACGAGGTTGAGTTGGTGGTCCGTATGCAGTTTTTTTAAAGGTATTAGAAAGTTATAGATGTAAGAAGGAAGGCGCCGGAGCCGGTGCCTCAAGTTTCTCCCTTCCCCCGTTTATGAATGTATTTTGAGTGTATTATCGTTTATGAGTGTATTTTGTGGTGTGTCAATCATAAGCTCGAAAGTCAGACGAGTCTAGCTACCATCGTACTACCTAGCAACTGTTTTTGGAAACTTATGATTCTAGTGTTAACACCAACGAATCTGATGGGACCACCCGATTTTATGTTCCAGAATACTTGTGCTATTGTATTGATCTTTGTATTTGACGTGACAATATCAAAGGTAACGAAAACACGTTTTTAGAAAACATGTGCATTGCTTCCCCAATGTATTTAATTCCAGTCAGACATCTCCCTACCGAGGAAGAAACAGGCCACCTCAACAAATCGGCAAGTTTATCGCCGTCACAACAACCCTCCCTTATCGCACCTTATCGTCGGCGGGGTCCCTCTTAGTCAGCAAGTCGCCCTCCCGTTTCCTCTGCTCCTCCTTCAAACGCTCCGCTTTCCTCCACTTCGCTCGCCGGTTTTGGAACCACACCTGGTGACAAGGATAACAATTATGTTTAGTTTATTTACCGTAACCTCATATTTTTGCCTTCATCTTAAAATTATGTAACTGATTTGTGGTGGTCAAATTCTCATATAATATATGTCGCCAACTAGCTTAATCAGCCGTTTAATTAAAAGCCTAACCTTTTCATTGAACTGCACCGTTTAATCAGCGACATAAGTGACATAGGCAAGTCATTTAACGATTTTGAACCACAAATAATTTCACTTTGCTAAAAAATCGACGCAGTCAAATGAAAAGGCTAGGCAACCAATTAAACGGCTGATTAAGCTTATTGGCTGCGACATATATTGGGCCTTTCTGGGCCAAATAGGTAATCGGACCACGTAAAATACTGGTATTCAGCTGAATCCGGTTTGACTGGAAACCGACTCCAATATAGAAGAGGTAGTTAGGAATAAGCTAGGTAGATGATGGTGACCTCAAAATTATGATTTTCAATTGTATGTGTATTTAAATGCTTTATTAAGTTCTATTCCCATTGAATTATGGTATTGTATCTCATTTGTAATTTATTGAACTTAATCCTGGTAAGATCGCTAAACTGAAGTGGTAGTGGACACATTGCTCGAAGAACAGATGGTCGATGGGGCCGAAGAGTTCTGGAGTGGCGACCGCGTACCGGAGGACGCAGCGTTGGAAAGCCTCCCACAAGATGGACCGATGACCTGGTGAGGGTCGCGGGTAACCGATGGATGCGAAACGCACAGGACCGGTTGTTGTAGCGACACTTGGGGGAGGCCTATGTCCAGCAGTGGACGTCTTTCGGCTGATATGATGATGTTGAATCCCGGTAGGCGTATACCAATTTATTGACACATCACAATTGTTTTTTTTTACACACACATAAAGTGCCGTGGAAAACTATGTGGAGTAACTATTATCTAGTCTATTTTCCCAGGTATGCGCAAACAATCATGTTGAGAAACTAGTAACATGGAAGAGCTATATCTGTGGAACAAACTGTAGAATGAACTAAGTTTTAAAAAAACTGCATGTCGCAGCCAACTAGCTGAATCCGCCGTTTCATTAAAAGTCTAGCCTTTTCATTGAACTGTGCCTTTTAATCAGCGACATAACTGACACGGTCAAGTCATCAAACGATATTGAACAAAAGGTGTCACTTAGGTCGCTGAAAAATCGGCACATTTAAATGAAAAGGCTAGGCAACCAATGAAATGGCTGATTAAGCTAGTTGGCTGCGACATATATAATGTAAAGTGACATTTTTTCCCTAGTTCGTTATTACAATAAACCTAATAAAATTTTATTCCCATCATAAATACATCTAAGTAGAATTTATAGGCCATCCCAGTAATCCTCAATAGGCGAGCTGTCAACACGGAACCCAGTAACAGCACATCATTACGACCCCATTTTGTACTCGTTATAACTCTAAGATAACAGATCATTCGACCACTCTATCGCATAAGGGCACCCTATGACCAAAACAACAAGACCCTTACACACCAACAATTTCTTTGCTACGAGCGCTCATCTTAATTTGGTCATCTCTTAATACAGGCCAATTTAACAAGATCCCTGCTGTCAAACAAGTTGTTAGCTACAGTAGATCTTGTTATGTTGGGGCCTGTAAGCCGGTTAGCAAAATACGTCAGGGCCACATTTGCACTGCAATTTTCGCAATTTAGTTTTAATAAGCTTCGGTGGGTGAGTGCTACGAAATCTAGGGGAGAATGGGGAAACGTGGTTGTGGCAGTAGGCAGAAAAGTCAAATATATTTAAGTCATTTTTTTTCTTTTGTTACACTTTTGATCGTTGCGTAAATTGATGGCGAAAAACAACCTTATTCATAGAAAAAATATTAACAAAAGGCAATTAGTGCTCATTCTTCATTTTTTTCATTTTTTTTCTTTCATTTGAGTAGCAGAAACCCAAGCGTTGACTGGCAGATAATACCTAGGGGTATGGACATTCTCTTCCAAACAACTTTTATAACCTTAAATCATCTTTACTGAAATTGAATTATAAATGCTATCCTATTTAATTAAAAAAAAATAATCATTATTAAATATTGTAAATGTTACCATAATTACTAACATACGACAAGTTTTTTACTAACAAATGAATCAATAGTTACTTGAATAAACAAAATTTGGATAATTCTGAATTAACAAGTTCCATTCTCAGCACTAATAAAATCTTTATTATTTTCAACCCAAAAAATAAATAAAACCAAACGCTTGTCTCTTCTACATCGTCGACGTTTAGTCTTTGTCTCGTAAGAGCGCCACAGTCCCTTAACACCAGTAAGCTAATTTCGTTAAAATAATAATCTACCCATAATCCCGACCCGCCTAATAGTTTTTATCTCTTACGAGGGTAGAATTAATATTTGAACGTGTCGAACACCCCTGCTAGCCACCCTTGCGACTTTATTGTTATTGGGGAAAACGTACTTTGTGGTATTTTTTGGTGGTTAATTTTTGAAGAAAATCGTTGCATGGTGGGTTTGTTTAGGCAGTGGTGGTTTCACAGAGTGACAATAACTCGTGTTTATATTAAGATTAGCTTTCACCCACGGCTTCGTTCGCGTTCATATAGATTTTCGCAAAACAGTAACCTATAACCGTCTTCAATTTATCAAATTCTGTTCAGTGATTTAAAAGCTGAACAAAAAAAATCTTTCTTTTACAAATACCATAGGATATAATGATAAAACCAAAGTGTAACGTGTCATTGGTAAAAATAAAACGTTAGGTAATTGTTTCAAGCAACGTTTACATTCGCAAACTGTCAAAAATGTATGAAATTTAAGGCTTTTTTGATAGTTTGCGATTGACATGCGAATAGTAGAATTGGCCCACTGATTGCTTTGAAATTCAAAACGTTCAAAAAAAATAGTTTAACAGCATGACCTAGCGCAGTAGTATGTGTACGGGGCGGCGACACAGCGTTGCAGAGGTTAGCAATCAGTTTTACTTGCCAAACATTAATGTTCTTTTTTTAATTATTCAAGAATTTTTAATATTTACTTGCCTAATTACCATTGGATATCTATTCCATAAATGCCATTCAAGGGACAACAGGCTTTTTGTTAAATACTGTATCATCATCAAATAATATTGGTAGCACTTTGAACGAGTTCCTTTGCAAACAGCTTTACTAATAAACAGGGGTCACGAAAAATCGGGTGCACTCCTCTCATTAAGGGGTGTGCACACTAGGGGTCGGGTAATTACCGTCTGTTGCCAAACGTGGATTGTTTGTCGTCCTTTACACGGCGCATTGAGTGTGCTTGCGTTAAATAATAACAAATATTGTTTGTGTGAACGACGCTTAAGGGCGGCCAGTTTAATTACTTCTTTTGTTTGTTACAATGGGGTGTATGAAAGTTTTAGTTTTTTGAATAGGCGATATTGTGAATTTTCTTTGAAGTGTTGATGTCATTTACTAATGAGTTTGGAGGTGTAACGATCTTATCTTAAAAGTTGATTATTACTCAATAAAATTTGTTTTTTTTTATGAGTAATATAGGTACTGAAACTGATGTCATGTCATGCCAGTACATGCACTGAAATAGTAAAACTGTTGATCGCTACACTAAATAAGGACTTACAATTAGCACATTTAATAATAATTGCGTTTATCACAGTCTGACTATTTTTCTACGTATACAATTTTATGTTTCCACGATTGCGTTTTATAACATTCTCTGCTACTCAAAACGAGACCAAACAATAAAACAAAATTAAACATCAACCTTAATTCCTCTAGTTAGAAAACACATTTCAAAGCGCAGACATGAAGTTTAAACAGAATTTAATTTCAAACATAAAAGTTTAATTCAAACTCGCCACTTAGAGCATAACTCGCATGCACCACCTACTTAAAAGTTACTACCCCTTAATTGCGTCACCGCGAGTAATGTTTTAAAACACTTCATACGCGGAGTTAACGTGAAAGTTAACGTTAAAGACTCATGGAAATATGTTAAGAAACCGCGGCGAAACTGTTTAAGTAGCGGGGAATGTTTTCGCGACTCGTTTTAAGTGACAGCTCGTGTGTTAAGGGGAGGTTAACGCTAAGTGATTACACGGCACGGTGGTTTGTTTTTGGTTGACGTTAAATATGTCGATGCTTTTTAACGGATGGTAAAAATGCGCATAACAATTTTCGTGTGATGGTAAATTTGCTCGCGGAGCATAAAAGATTTCCATTACTTTGTATTATGTGTTTTCTTTGTTGGAAAAATTTTGTTGGTTTGTTATTTTATTTTGGAAGAAAAATAATATGTATCATGTGAGACCAAACATATTTTTTTCCTTTACAATGAGTTAAAAATCATAGTGAGTCACATATGTAAAGTAGATACTTTTTAAAACCATTTACCAAAAACTTTATAACTTTATCATGTCATCGTTCTCAAGCAAATTAGGATAAAGCTTACGTCTTTTAATTACTTATAAATAAATCATCAATAAACTAGAGGGTAAAATCACACTCTCCTTAACATGTAAAACCCGGTACACACTGTCGATCGTGTCTCGCTGACGTTATTAAAAGACCCTAATGGCGCACGTCGCACGGGGGCTAATTTGAACAACTTGCCAATCTGCCCCGTACTCGATCACTTAGAGCAGCGGTTAAGTTATTACTTAACGACGAACGACGGTTTATGTCGCATGTTTGGTGGTTACACCAAACATGCGACCTAAACCGTCGTTCATCGTTTTTGAAATTTAGTTCAATAATTTTTGCGGCTAAAAAATATTCTTCTCCATTGAGATCAAAGCTTTGGAAGGTGCAACTAGCCTCATCTCTTTCACAAACCCATCTTAAAACAAGTTAAAAGTGCCTGTAAATGGTTTAATTTAAATAAATGCTTCGAGTTTTTTTGAGGTTATAATTTTCATTCTAACTTAGAGAATAGACCTAGCCAATACAAACGGTTTACGTTAGAGTTTTTTAACAACGTAAGCACAATGTATTGGTACTCTTTGAAAGAAGAAAGAAAGAAAGAAAATTAGTTTATTTCGCACACACAATGTAGGTACAAACAAAAATAAACTTGAATTTTAAAACAATGAATTGTGTGCCCCGCGGCTGCGCCAAATAGGTCCAGTTCAGCAAAATACCAGACAACTAGGTGCTGCCTGACGCTGATTTTCAACTAAACTTTGCTGGTTAACCTATCATTATAATATGTAGATATGTAAATATAACTTTTGTTCATTGTCTTAATATCGTTCTTTCAGATATAATATCATAAACACAAATATCTAATGAAAAAAAAGCACTAACAGACAGAGACAATGCACTGTGCTTTGTACCACTATGTCTTAAAACATTACATTTTGCATAGATTTTTTTTTAAACCACGAAGGTTAAAACTAGGGAAGGATTAAAAAAAACATTCTAAAGGGTTGAAATAGGGGATTCAAGTTGATCATTTTTGCTGACAAACACCATTGGGTACACAGTTACTCACCATTGGGCAAAAGCCCTTTAAACTTTTTTATTTATATATCTTTTAAATATGCCTATAAAGGATTTATAACATTTATCTAATAATCCCGTGAATTCAAACATGAAATCAATAAACACATTCTAAGCCTAATACATATCCAACAAATTAATCCCATATACCTACATACATTAAAATTAACTCTAATAAATTACCCGAAGTATTCCCAAAACTGATTACATACAATCTACTTGAACCGACTGACGTTCGTGTGGTGTTAAGTTTTTCATCACATGATTAGGGGCAAATTGCCCCCCTTTCCCCCACCCTGGGGATCCGGCAAATCTAACGTTATCCTCACTAAGACCCGAGGAGCTTTCTTAGCTCGCGGTGCAGAGAGGTGGTAAGATTTGAGGTGGCATCGTAAAACAATACTACTAATATTTTCAAGAGGTAAAGTTTGTGAGTTTGTGAGGTTGGGTGGTAATCTTTGGATCCACTGAACCGATTTAGAAAATTCTTTTTGCATATGATAGCCGCATTCATGAGGAAGCTATAGGCTACGGGAACGGGAAACAGCGGGATATATGCGTACGAAGTCGCAGGTAAAAGCTAGTAAGGTATACAGAGGCATATGAACATGGGCGCCGGCAGGACTAGGTATTCAGGGGGGTGCATCTTCAAACCCCGCATCGAAAAGGATTCATTTTTTTTAGCCCATCTGTACGGTGCAACCGCACATTGCGTAAATGCTCTCTCATCATAATTGAATTGTAATTAATTAACACACATTTTACATCAACTTCAGTTCACATTCGGACCGCGTCATAGCAACACCTCATTTATCGTTAGTTAAGGTCGTGGACTCAATACACGTATCAAGTGAATTACATAGTTTTACTTGTAGCATTTAGCATCCCTATCAATCAATATCAATCAGCAAAAGACGTATGGTAACAAACCATACATCTTTTTGGTCCTTCGAGCCTTTTGTAAACAGTGACTATCAAATCAAAAAATATCAGTAACTATCAAAACTTCTATCAGTGTAACTTTATCAGTAAAATTTTCTGTGTTCGATAACTCTAAAACCGTGTGTGTGTGCTACTAGCAAGAAAGGAGCACCATCAGGGGAG
Source organism: Melanchra persicariae (assembly GCA_947386135.1). Taxonomy (NCBI): domain Eukaryota; kingdom Metazoa; phylum Arthropoda; class Insecta; order Lepidoptera; family Noctuidae; genus Melanchra; species Melanchra persicariae. The sequence continues at coordinate 15,410,625 of OX376664.1, forward strand.
TCGAGGATTCGAGAGTTAAGCAGCAAACACAAGTAAGACCGTTTCAGTTATCACTTCGTGGAAAAACTTCATCATGGAAGCTATTCACGCGAACCAAGCCGAGATCTACGAGGCTATGAGCAAGCTAGCCTCCAATATCAAGAAAGACAGTTCGACCCGTAAGGTAGGTGATTACTTTAAAAGGCGATTAGAAACATTGGAAGCGTATTGGGCTGACTTCCAATATAATCATGATCGACTTTGTACTGAGGAAAGCAGGTCTCACCCATATTTTATTCAGAATGAATATGAGCGGGCAGCAGAGCTGTACAAATCGGTTAAATCGTTAATCAATCAACAGCAAGTACTGATGAAAGCAGGGCAGCCAGTATTTCCGGAGTTGGAGACAAGGCCTCAACAGCAAGCAGGTCAACCATCATCATCAGGTACGTCTCTAACAAGCAAGCGAGATGAAGAACAAGCTGAAAATTCATCTCCAGAAGTACTATCAAGAGGAACATCCAGCAAGACGGATGACATGCTCAAAAAACAATCAAGCAACTTCAGAGCATTACAGCGTACCATCCGAAGTATTAATTTAGACGAAATGTCCGAGAAGTGGGAGATGGAAGATGCTCTGAAGACTTTACATTCAAGATGGTCGGTAATTGATACATTGCATTGGGAATTAGATGGAGAACTGGAAATCATGGATGAAGATTACGAGCAAGCATACTCCAAGCAGGAAAAAATCTACAACAACATAAAAAGGGCAGTAAATAGTAAATTGTGGTCTGTGGCTCACAAAGCGCAGTCAACTCCGAAATTAGATATTCCAATTTTTAGCGGATCCTATCAACAATGGACATCTTTCAAGGACTTATTTACCGAATCAATTCACGGTAACTACTCTTTGTCTAACGCTCAAAAACTGCAGTACCTCAAAAGCAAGTTGAAGGGAGAACCTGAGAAATTAATTCAACATTTACAGATATCATCAGATAATTACAACATTAGTTGGGAGATTCTAAATCACCGCTACAATAATCTCAACTTAATTTGTAGTTCTCATTTAGCCACATTAACAAACTTACCGGCGGCGCAGCAAGCAACTATCAAGCACATCAAGAGCCTGCATGACACCACCGTCGAGAGTTTGAATGCTATAAAGAACTTAGGGGTAGAAGTTAGTTCCTGGGACCCGTTACTCATACATCTATTGTCAGCAAAATTAGATTCAGAAACCTATGAGGATTACGTGGCATCTATCAAAGACCCCAGGGCAATACCTAAGCTACAAGAGTTCCTTTCGTTCTTAGAAGGCAAGTTTACAGCAATGGAGTCTGCAGGCAGGAAACAAGACAGTCAATCATACAAATCAAACAAGCAATTTTCTGGAAAAACATCAAGATCAAATTACAATAATGAAAAAACATCCGCTGCGAATGAAGAAACTATTTCGCAATCGAAAAACAACAAAAATATCAATTCGACGAAAATAATTTATAAGTGCTCGATTTGCAAGACAAATGACCATGGCATTTTTTATTGTCAGCAATTCCTCGAAATGACACCACAAAACAGGCGAAAAACGTTGTCAAAACTCGACATATGCCAAAATTGTCTTTATTGGCATAATGGTAAGGCTTGCATTTCAAGTAAACGGTGTCGCGAATGCAACGGAAGTCATAACACACTACTACATGCAGCGTTTACGCAATCAAATCGGACATCAGTTGCCAGCACAGCAAAAGCAGGCGACAACACGACACGTGCCTCGAAATCCGAAACGCCGCAGCTGTCACGCGGAAACTCGCATGCGTCACTACAGCAAGACAAGCCGGACGTACTTTTATCAACGGCCCTGATCAAGGTTCAAGATGAGAATGGATCATGTCAGATATTACGAGCTCTACTAGACCAAGGCTCTCAAATGTCCCTCATCAGCGAAAACGCAGCACAAATTTTGGGCATAGCACGTAGGAACAGCTCAGGCGTCATCTGGGGAATCGGAGAAAAGGAATCAAACTGCAAAGGAGTAATAAATATCAAGTGTGCGTCACTTCACAACAACTTTGAGTTTGAAGTGGAAGCTTATATCATGAATAAATTAATAAAAAAGCTGCCTAACCGCACCTTCGAAAAACCAACATGGGCATTTTTAGATAATATCACTTTAGCAGACCGAGACTTTAACATAAGTCGATCAGTTGACTTACTTCTAGGCAGCAGTGTGTACTCAAAATTATTATTAGAAGGGGTTTGCAGAGAAACTGAGGATTCTGCATCAGCACAAAATACACGACTCGGCTGGATATTAAGCGGAGATATCATACAAAACTTTCAGTGTAACGTCATTTTGCACAACCTAGACGATATCCAACAATTCTGGGAAATTGAAGACATCTCAGACAAGACCACACTATCATCAGGAGATCAGCAAACAATTGATTATTACCAGAAAACTACAACACGTCAAGAGGATGGTCGATATCAAGTAAGATTACCTCTGAAACACAATTTTGCCGAGATGCTGGGAGCTTCGAAACCAAAAGCTGTAGCGCAGTTCAAATCGCTAGAGAGGAAGCACACGCAGCATCCCAACATCCAAGAAGAATATCAAAAATTCATGACTGAATATCAAGAATTAGGTCACATGAAGATTTCAAGAAACAATTTCAAGCCCGATTGTTTTTTGACACATCATAGCGTCCTGCGTCCCGATTCAACCACTACAAAGCTGAGGGTGGTATTCAATGCATCGGCTAAGACATCAACAGGCTACAGCCTAAATGACGTCATGGAAGCAGGACCAAACTTACAACAAGACCTTCTGTCTCTGATTCTTAAATGGAGACAGTACAAATTCGCATACACAGCAGATATAGAAAAAATGTTCCGACAAATTAAGATACATGAAGATGATCAAGCATTGCAGAAGATTGTTTGGCGGAACTCAACAGCAGAGCCTATACAGGAATATCAATTAACCACAGTAACCTATGGCACCAAAGCCGCACCATATTTATCATTAATGACGCTAAAACAACTTGCACATGACGAAAAACCAAATTACACGAACAGTTTAGCGACAGATGTACTAGAAAACTCATTCTACGTCGACGATTTGTTACATGGATCGCATACATTAGAATCAGCACAGCAGCTCATAAGGGACTTAATCAATCTCTTGAAGTCGGGAGGTTTCAACCTCAGGAAATGGAAAACAAATGTTCCTGAGTTATTACTCGTACAACACATACCGTCCGAGATCAACACTCAAGATAGTTTCAATTTCAAACAATCAGAACAAACAAAGACGTTGGGACTCATTTGGGAGCCCAAGGAAGACACTTTTCGATTTGAAATGAAAATCGAACAAACAACTACACCAATGACTAAAAGAACATTGTTATCAGATATCTCAAAGTTATTTGACCCTTTGGGATGGCTTTCACCACTATCAACAAAGCTAAAAATAATTTTTCAAAACTTATGGTTACGTAACCTCAATTGGGACGACCCCTTGCCCGAAGACATACGAAGCGAATGGATGGACATTAAAAGCAACATTAATCGTATAAACAAACTACAAATACCACGATGGATAAACACAAGAGAACATGACAATGTTGAATTATTCGGTTTTTGCGATTCCTCTCAGAAGGCATTTGCGTGTGTAATATATGTTCGGATCAAGGGGTGTGAGCAATCAAACCCAACACTGCTAGTTGGGAAGACTAGACTTGTACCGGCGAACAAATCAGTGTCATTGCCAAGATTAGAACTGTCAGGAGCTCTCTTACTAGCAAAACTAATGACTAAGGTACAGCAGTGTCTATCAAACTACAAACTCAACATTTACGGATGGACAGATTCCATGATTGTGTTAGGCTGGCTGAATGGTGAACCAACAAGATGGAAAACATTTGTAGCCAATCGTGTACGTCAAATTACCACTATCATGCCTGCCAATTGCTGGCACTACGTTAAATCAGCAGATAATCCAGCGGATTGTGCCAGTCGAGGTTTGAACGTAAATCAGCTTGAGGAGCATACGCTGTGGTGGAAGGGTCCTTCGTGGCTTCCTAGTATCATCGCAGAGAAAGAACCAACATCAAAATTCACAACAGATGAAGAAATCAAAAAGAATAAAAACAATTTATTACAAGTGAATGTAATCCATCAAAGTGCCGACAGCCGCAGTGTATTACGTCACCTGATATCAAAGTACAGTTCATTCACACAGCTTATAAACGTTTACGCTATGCTTTTACGATTGTATAGACGTTTGCGATATAAGGAAATAGCACAAACAAAACATTTGACTCTTCAAGAAATAAGAGTTGCCAAATTAAAGTTGATGAAATACGTTCAAGAAACCGATTTTCCAGAGGAAATACATAAATTGCAACAGAACAAACCCATATCAAGCAAGAGCAAAATATTGAATTTAAATCCGTTTCTTGATCAAGACGGCCTTCTTCGAGTTGGCGGGAGGCTCAAACATGCCAATATAGATCATCAGATGAAACATCCAATAATCCTATCAAAAAGCAGTCGTGTAACGGAAGTTCTGATTGACGAGGCTCACGTTCTAGCATTTCATGGCGGACCTCAGCTAACTTCAGCATTTATACGACAACAGTATTGGATTGTAGGTGGAATCAGAGCAGTTAAATTCCGAGTTCGACGTTGCGTTAAGTGTCGTCGCTACAATCCCAGCAATCAGCATCAAATTATGGGAGATTTACCACCAGAAAGGACGAATCCGTCACGTCCTTTCCAGAATGTAGGCGTAGACTATACGGGACATGTCTATATCAAGGCCAACAAGGGTCGTGGAATAAAAACCACCAAGGGTTATGTCGCCGTATTTATTTGCATGGCAACTAAAGCCGTGCACTTAGAGTTGGTGTCGGATTTGACATCATCATCATTTCTCGCTGCTCTCCGTAGAATGATAGCTCGGAGAGGAGCCCCACAGAATATATTCAGCGATCAAGGTACCAACTTTATTGGAGCCAACAAAGTCCTACAGGACGAATATCATACAATAAGAAGCACATTCAATCAAGAATTTCAGGCAGAAATAACAAAAATGGGAATCGATTGGCACTTTAACGCACCTTCTTGGCCATCAGCAGGAGGACTATGGGAGGCTGCCGTTAAAAGCCTAAAATATCATCTGAAGAGAGTTGTAGGGGAGCAAAAATTAACGTTCGAAGAGTATAGTACAATACTATATCAGTTGGAGGCATGTCTGAACTCAAGGCCGATATGTCCTTTAACCGAAAATTCAGCAGATTTGAACTTCCTTACGCCCGCACATTTCTTGTCAAGTGGTCCAAATTTAACACTGTACGAAACAGAGAAAGATCTACGCACAAGATGGAATCTAACTCAAAGGATTTATCAAGATATTTGGAAACGCTGGCGAAGTGAATACATAACACAATTAAATACAAGGTCAAAATGGAGACGCCCGCAAGAAAACATCAAAGTCGGTAACTTGGTGTTAATTCAAGACGCCAACCTACCACCAGGTAAATGGGCAATGGGAAGGGTGATACAAGTGCACCCAGGCAGTGATGGGTACGTCAGAGTAGTCACACTACAAACAAGAAATGGCACAATGAAACGGCCTATCGTCAAGTTAACTCCCTTGCTAGATTGCGAAGATCAAGGAGACCACAAACAAGTGTCAGCTTCAGTCCAACAGGATACTAAACTATCACCAAAAGTAAACTTAAACCAACGAAGAAGAGGGCTTAGTTACACTTTCTCTACAATCTTGTCCTTACTATTCCTAATATTAACACTAACTTGCAACGCACACGCTGCATACAACATAACACAACTACAAGGGAAACAAGCAATTTACTTTGACAAAATATCAGAAATGAATCTAATACAAGATCAATGGAAAATTAGAAAAATTGTCTATGTAATGGAAAATTAGTCGTATATTACGACATGCAACCGTATTGGCACGGGTGTAAAATATTTAATATTTACATGAAACACCTTGAAAGCTTATGTACACAAACTAAAAGCAAATCCCATTGTGACGTTATCATGTTACAACTACGTCACGGATTCATGGAACTGGAGTACTACGACCGTATGTTACTCAGTCAGCATTTCGAAGCGCATCCACGTAACCGCCGAGGCCTTATCAACGGGATCGGAAACATTGCGAACAGTCTCTTTGGTGTACTAGATGAAAATTTCGCCGAACAATACCAACGAGACATTACATTAGTCAGAGAAAATCAAAAACATCTTGCTAATCTCTGGCGCAATCAAACATCTATCATTGAAGCTGAGAACAACCTGCTCAAACGAGTTGAACAGACAATGGAAAAACAGCATAAAATATTTAATCAGCACTTAATAAACATAGATCAAGCTATCAGCACATTGAAGAATGAGGTTGAGAAAGTAGCAATCACGGAAGACTTCATTTTATCAACTTTAATTGCAAACAACATTCTAAGCAGTTTAAAGAACATTCAAGATTCTTTGCTGGACACGATCACTAACGTCCAACATTTCAACGTCCATATCATAACGCCAGCTCAACTACAAGATGAGCTAAATATTATTTCAAATCAGATGCCCAAAGATCTATCATTACCCATCAACAGCATTGTATCAGACCTGTACAAGATCTATCAAATTATGCAAGTAAGAGCACGCATGACGCGTGAATACTTCATATTTGAAATAAAAATCCCATTACTAAACAGAGAGAGTTACGACATATATCATATGATACCAATTCAACACCAAGAAAGTAGTCGTATGATTAGTATATTACTAATATCAGAGTTCATAGCTATAAACATCAAAAGGGATACATACTTACCCATATCCGCTAATGAACTTCAAAAATGCATACGGTTCAATACATATACAAACCTATGCCAACTACAAAAACCTGTATATCAACGAGACTCGGACAACAACTTCTGCATCAAAAATCCAGAAGAAGATACCTGTACAACCATAAGCGCAACATGCAAAACAACATGGACAGAATTGAATGCAATAAACACATTCTTAATTACGTGTTGCGGACAATGCACTCTGAGAATCATATGTGGGGATCAAATTACAACTGAACAGGTGACCGGAGTGAATGTTATCGCGCTCGGAAACAACTGTGTCATCAAGGGCGAGACCTTCATAATAACGGCACACAAACAACAAACGATGGACTTGAAAATTAAGCCCGATATTATTGCCGTAGAGATCGCTCCTGTCAATAATATTATCAATTTATCAGTACCACACTACGAGTACAAAGAAGAAAGCTATCAATCTTCGCTACAAAGTATCTCCGAGCAAATAGAACAGATGAAAGCAGCCTCGGAAGAGGTGACCATCGCTGACGGGGTGTCGTTTCACGATATACACCAGTACGTGGCCATCTACGTTGTTGGGGCGGCAGGGCTAGCCTTCTCTACGTTCGCATGCATACGCTGGCGAAGGCGCCGCACCGTGCACCTGGAGCCTGAACCTGGGCAACCCTCCGTGCACTACCGAGCCAGTAACAATGACCTTAGTGCGAGTGTAGCAAATCAAAGTGTACAGTGCGCGAGTGAAGTGTTTCGTACTGATCAGTGCGCGATAGTAGAAACCAATTCAAGTGCTTTCGTAACTGATAGAGCAACTTCACCTGTTACCAAAAAATGTAGTTTTAATAAAACAACATTTTAAGCAGTTTAAAGAACATTCAAGATTCATACAGTACAGTGTTAGACCTAAAGACAACGGGTGCAAGGCCGAGCGAAGGGAGCTCGAAGTACCTACCACGCCCCGGATTTGCTAGGTTTTCTTATACTAATCCCACTTATCTAATATTTTTTCTTTTTAATTTCTTCCTGTTTTCGGATGAATTATTGAGAGCCGGGACGTTCACCCCCTTGCACCCCCTCCCGGCGCCCATGCATATGAAGTATCTAAATTTATAGCATTATGTTAAAGAAGAGTTTTCGCCTTTTGAATGTGGAAATTGAGGGATTAGTCAAGGGGATAGCCAGCCAAATTCACCTATATGCAAATCATTACAGCTCTAGATTCGGTTCATAATGGGTACTCTAAGCGAAAAGCGATAAAGGCTCTGTTATCGCAGATTCTGCGTTTTTCGCAGATAGTTTGCATCGAGTAGTTACCCAGTTAATGGGTTGTGGAGGCCCGATAGGCAGCCACTCCACTTAAAATAGTGGTATTCAGCTGAATCCGGCTTGACTGGAAGCCGACCCCAATATAGTTAGGAAAAGCCTAGGCAGAGATGAGTTGCATCGAGTAATCATGATGAAATTTAAACAATTTGGAAGAAAATATCAGCATCACACACAACTTGACTATGTAGACTTGATTAGTTAAACTTCTATTATTGAATGTTAAAAAATCAAACATTTAAATTATGTACCTACTTGTGAAATACGACCACTCATGCCATGTTCCGCCAAAACAAAACATTTCCCACAAAAATCACAGCACTGCCAACCTCACCACGAAAAAAATAAACAAAGAACATCACAGCTAATTCCATTTTCAAAATACCGCCTCCATGTTTAATCCGTTACGCGGTCGGACCGCGTCGTAATTAGATTCTGTCGCGGAGTGGTGTAATTCGTGCAAAATGGAAGATGTATCGCAGATAACATGTTTATGAGAAATTATCTGAGGGATCATATTGACTGGATTAGTTTGCAGTCGTATGTAGTTGTGACTTTGTGACAGTTTTAGTATTTCTTCGATGTTTACTGTTTAGTTAGTGTGGTTGGTAGATTGAGAAATAGAAGTACTTCTAATGCAATATTATATTATTGGTTTAACGTTTATCAGTAAAACAGGCACGGATCTTCACTATACTAACGTTGGTCAATTTACGATATTTTAACGACCATGTAACAAATTACTTGTCACAATAGAAATGTTAGTTAACACTTTTTACTTTGTTATATAAATATCAAATTTTCGCAATAGGTACTTACATATTTTTCCACATTCTAATAGAAATATTAAGGATTAATAAGTATTTTAAACTGTGTTCACTTAAACATTTTTATAATTAAAAAATACCAACCAATAACTTTTAGAGTTAGAAACTAATAATACTTAAACAAAAACTCACAGTAACAACTTCTAACTAAACTCTGCTAATTACAATTTTGTTCAAACCCAATAATACTCACTGTCAAAACTGCACAAGTATCATACGAGAAATATTAGTCAATGGTAATTTGTGCTGCCTGACACGCGCACTGAAGGGGTTACGACGACTAACACGGGGTACAAGGGGTTCATCAAGGGTTACACCATCACCCACTTGCGACTAGTGTCATCTCACGAGTATAGTGTTGCGACAAATTGTGTTAATTCCTCGTTTCGTGTTATGACAGATGATAATAAAACTGTAAGTTGGTTGGTTCGATGTAGGGTTGTGTGAGTTAGGGATGATAGAAAGATTAGGGTTTTTTTAAATTCAATTCAAATCATTTATTTCAATTCACTTAAGATTATAAAATTATGTTGTACACTGTATCTTAAGTACTTTTGAAATAAAATTTAAATTTAAATCATAATAAATATGTATAAAATAAGTAATAAAATTGTATAAATTAAATTAAAATTATAAATTTGTTTGTCATTACATTGATCATATAACAATGGTTAATGTAGGTACTGACAATTAGACCTGTTCGCAAATAAAAAACAGCAAAACAGTACATAATGATAATACGTAGATTTTTATATGGGATCTCAACAGGATTAATTGGAGAACTTGGAATGATATAAAATCTTTAGATGATCTCCTATGAAATTGTTTTTAGAAACTTTCGATTTCCCATCAATCTAACATTTAGCAAACACAAAATTGTTATTTTGACATTGTGTTTACCGAATAAAGCTCAAGTCTAGGGCACACCCAGATGGGCTCACCTTGATATAAACTAAAAAGATCAATACTGAAAATAGAAATAAACGTGTCACTGCTATAAATATTGCCGATTTAGCTTCCAAGTATCGATGAGACCTATCGAGAGTTCGAGGCTAAATAATAACAGCCGCACGGGTCGATCTTCAAGGTTAAGCAACGTTTGCCAAGGTCGGTCTGAGGATGGGTGACCATTCGGATAACATACCGAGTCTCTTCCATGCCTCGGAAAGTACATTAAGCCTTTGGTCCTAGCTGTCATTTGTCAGCCAGAAAATGTAATGGGTTGTGGAGGTCTGGTAGGCAGCTGCTCCACGTAAAATACTGGTATTCAGCTGAATCCTGTTGGACTGGATGATGATAATAGATTAGACCTATAAAAGGCCTCGAGGAGGCCACCGAGTATATCTCTGGATACTGTTTCTGTATACTTTATTTTAAGGGCTCAAAGTACTCATGTAATGAGTCATAATTTATATCTTAAACATTATGTACAGTTGTGCTATATAGGCCGACTTTATGCCACAAGGCGTGGACTGCTGGGTTGGGGAATTTGTTCGAAAAAGCCATCGCGGCTCTGGAACGCAAAGGGTATTTGGAGAAACACGGATGGGTTTTAGTCAGTAAGAGTCTGACAATCATGACATTTGATGATTCCCATCATTAAAAAAAACCCCAAGGCATTCTTTACCAGTTACCTTTTGAATTAAAAGACTGCACTGTGAGGGCCAATTCTACTATTTTTAAGCAATGTTCGCCGTAGCATTACAATCGCAATCAGTCAAAAATTATGTATGGAAATTGAGGCTTTTTTGACAGATTTTCACTGACATGCGTATGCGAAAGTTGCTTAAAATATAGTAGAATTGGCACTATGGTGTTTTTTCGCGATTTTAGGATCCATCCAATCCTTTAGTAGAAGTCAAGTCAGATGATTCGTGAGCATTTTCATCTTCTGAAATACCAATAAATTAATGTCACCCTTTAGGCCCCTTTTGTCCCTCTTTAGGTATGCCCTTTTTTATTAAACCATTTTTAATCTTGTACTTATCATAATACAATGTACTCACTCGTTCTATGAAAGTTTTGCATGCCTGTAAGTTACTTATGCAGGACCATCGATGTCACAACTTCTAATAATTATTTATTTTGTAAAAAAGTTGTTGGTGTGCCTTATGAAAAAATAAATATATAAATAATAATCAAGTAGGTAATTATATTTTATGATAAAATAATAATATGTCCACTCGTTACATTAAGTAAAATTGTATCTCAGAAATTTAATCTCATGTCTTTCATTTCTTCATATTTTTTATTTCGAGAATCATCAAAAACGTATCCTCTCAAGCATCATTTAAACTCAGCTTCCAATTGTTTTGTAAAATGTGAAATATTTCATTTTCACCCCTGATTAGATTTGAGTAGAAGAATGATTGATAAAGTACAACACGCCGAGTGCGTGTCGCGTGAAGTCGCGGCTCAAGTGACGAAAAAAGAAAATTAAGACGAGTTGAAATATAAAGAAGAGTGTTTTGAGCGGTGCCGCGGCGGAAATCCGCGAAAATCTGGATGTTTTGGGTTCAACCAGCATGCTATTGATCCTACTATATATTTAGTAGATAACAATAATACGCTACGTTATTTTAAAAGCTTCTGCTTCTGGGGTGTAAAAATAAGAAATTTAAGAAATTTTAGTCTTGATGAACGCAGCGGCTTAGACTAAAAGACCTTGGCGCTACCTTCGCTGACTGGCTAGCCCGGGTAAACATCTTTACCACTACCGTAGGTAGCTTAACCAATAGATATCGTGTTATCCAGTAACAGGGTTTTTGTCCAGTAACTGGGTAGTCCGATAGACAGGCAGTTGCTAATTGTAAAATACTGGTTCTAAGCTGCTTCTGGGTAGACTGCAAGCTGATCCCAACATAGTTTAGAAGGGCTGGCATATGGTGGATATAGGCTGAGGACAGTTGCCATCTCGGGTTTGGCACAGGAGAAGAGAGGCCTTTGCCCAGCTGTGGGCAAAGTCGGGTAGTGGACGATGATGTTGATGATAGGCCAGTTTGCAGCGACGATACCATCCTATAACCAACTGCAGGCCATATTTTTATCTTGCTACCAAAAAAGAGAGGTCCTTAAACTCGACGGTTCAAAACGCAATCTAGTGTCGTGTGTTTTCATAATTTTTATGTAGACAAGAGTTCGATATGACGCATGACGCGTCGTTAGCTTTGGTCGCACGCCGACAGGGTTGCGACGTACGCCCCGTACGCCCCCGGGATTGTAGCTAATTGCCATTATTACAAATTTAACACTAGTTTTGTTTTTTTTTGTTGTTGAAGAAATTTAGTGAAATAAATAGAAAGTGAGTTTGTTTATCACAATTTGAAGCCCAAATCACTGATCCGGTTTTGATCAAAATTGATAAAAAACCAGATCAGTGATTTGGGGTTACAGATATGGTTATAGTCTATTTTTTTTGCGAGAATATATTATATTAACACGAGCGAAGCCGCTAACAAAATCTAGTACTTATGGGTAATAGTTACATCGGCTAATTTTCCAATCTTCAGAAAAAAAAGTGTTTTTTTACAATTAGCAAGATCGTTGATCTAGCCCTGTCATAATTATTTATTTAAACTTTATGTACAAAAGTGACATTGGCGGACTTAATGCAACAAGGCGTTCTCTACCAGTAAATCTTTGGGTTAAGAAGATTAGGTACACTCCCAACTAATACTACTCTACTAATTATTTGCCAACTTTCGAAACTCCAAGAAACTTGAAACTAAGACCCATATTCCAAAACGTAAACTCCAACTCCATCGGAGCTTGTCATAAATTGAAGTTTTTGCATTTGTTTGCTCATCTCTCGAGAAATAATCCAAACATCTTTGATTATGTACGTAGGTATCTACCTACGTATGTGATCATATTATGTATTTTCAGAAAATGTGACTAATAGAGGAACGACTGTGTCATCAAAACTTTGAACCACGATTTAATATCTCCTTAACGTTTCTACAGCCAATCACTTAATAATAATTAAAACACGCACACAAAACAAAAAAAAACTGCGCATGATAAAAATAATTAATCTTAACAATTTACCTTAACCTCTCGAACAAGAAACAAATATTAATTAAGTACTCGTTAGGGGCAGCCCTATTCGAGTACCTACTTCGAGTACCATTGTAATGTTGTGTTGTTTACACGCTTGACAACCCTATTGTTTTACACGATTCGAGTGCCTCTACACGTCACGGGGGGAGTTATAAATATTTTGAGTGATTCTTTTTTGTTTTTGATTTTTTGAATTTGGATCTGTTGCTTTGTTTTGAGTGGAGAATTTGTCAAATGTTTTGTTTAGAATTTAAATGATCGTCAATTGGGCCTGCTTCTTCCAACTATGCTGAGGTCTGAGCCTAAACCACCAACTCTTAAAGCAGTATTACTTCAATATTACTTCCAGTGGGAAAGAGACGGAGCTATACAGGACGTATAGCTCCGTCTCTACACCCATCCGCATACCGACCTCGGCAAGCGTTGCTTAACCTCGAAGATCGTACCGCCCCGCTGTTATTATTTAGCCATGAGCTTATAGACAACAACAATACATTTTCCTAAAAACTAAAAATAGTCCCATTTTTTTCTAATTGCCAAAAAGCGACATTAAAAATAGCCCAATATCCCAATCACTTACCGTACGCCTGTTATAGGTACGTTCCACTTGGCGCCGCTCGTTCTCACCCACCTCGAAGTAATCCAATATGGCGGACAGCTGCTGCCAAAAGCTTCCTTTTTATATTTTTCGGGCGAATTATCACCGACACTCTGCAGCCGGACGAGGATGCGAATCAAATTGAAAGCCGACTCAATTATATTACCAAGCTCTTTTAGGGCTGTCGAAGGCAGTGTGGTGTTTGACGTATGATGTCTTTCACGCCAGATTTGGAATGTGTCTGGGCTGCTGGATTTTTGACTAATATTTAATTGAAAGGTCACACAAACACAGAGTTGTTACCTTTATGTACTTAATGCATTTCTTTTCGTAAGTTTCTTGCGATTTTCTTACAATATTTTAATTTCATCTATTTTTACCTATCCACCTCCGCAGCCGATTGGAAGAGACTAGTCTCTTCCAGAATCCTAGCAACTATTCCGATTCATCAACTAAACACCTATACGTAATCCTCTAGTCATTTTCATACGCGACACCCCTTAATCCCAGAAGCACGTGCCGCAAGGTGTGAGCGGGGGTGCGGCGCGCGGGCGCGGGGTAACAGCCTCATACCGTAATACCATTCCGAGATGAGCGACTTAAACGCGTTACAGACCACCACTCCAACCTGACCTCCCCCGCCCCGCGCACTACTCACATATCCACAGCCACTCCGACAAACCAATGAACTATCGAGGGCCAATCTAACATGGACACACACCGTTCAATTCTCAACTGTTTTGGTGGTTTTGCCAACTAGACTGGAGTAGGTTTTGACAATGGTAGTTAACTAATGGAAGTGGATGTTCGACGGCGGACAAACGAAATTGGATATTGTCTTACGTGGTTCGTAGTTACGTCGATTGGGCGCGCTAGAGTAGCCGGCCAATGCTGACGTTTGACGTGTGATTGTAATTTAGTTGGTAACTTTAGAGTTGCCATCAATTGTAGTGTCTGATAGGGAGTGTTATTAAGTAGAGTCCTTGGATACGAAATGGAATATTATCTGCTAGTCTTCGTTTTGAAGTGTTAAATTATCCGTACATTAATGAGGTTTAATAAGCTAGAATATGGACTAAATTCAAAAGACCACCTCAGACATTAACGTATGGTTGTTCTATGACCTGACCATTACAGTAATTGTAATGACTAACTTTAACCTCTGAGTTTGTTTCGTTATTTCTTAGCAGAGTAGTCAGCTTGGAAAAACCGGTCTCATTTAGTTTAAACATTTAGCAAAGAATACAGAGTTGTATGGAAAAGGGAGAAGGAGACTTTTATCCAGCAATCGGACAAAATAGGCTGTATATAGATAGACAGATAGATACATATTTTCTGCCCTGTCATATCTAATAATACATAGAAACATTGTAAAAATAATAAATATTTTAGTGGAGTTTCTTGCCGGTTCTTCTCCATAGGAAATGACCAATTCGAACGGTGTACTAGTTCTGACGATAAAAATAATTTTCCTAATCCGACTGGT
Source organism: Melanchra persicariae (assembly GCA_947386135.1). NCBI lineage: Eukaryota > Metazoa > Arthropoda > Insecta > Lepidoptera > Noctuidae > Melanchra > Melanchra persicariae. The sequence continues at coordinate 15,425,763 of OX376664.1, forward strand.
AGTTCCAGAGATTAGCGCGTTCAAACAAACAAACAAACTCTTCAGCTTTATTATATTAAGTACATAGTATAGATAGATTTTACCAATATTGTAAAGCTAAAGAGTTTGTTTGATTGGTTGAACGCGCTAATCTCAGGAACTACATTTTAGAATTGAAACATTATTTTGGGGTTTGATAGCCCATTTATCGAGGAAGGCTATAGGTATATAACATCACGCTACGGCCAATAGGAGCGGAGGATTAATGAAAAAAGTGACGCAGAGGAAATTGCGCTTGTCAGATACTGTAAAATATTTTTTTTTTTTGTTTTTTTTTTTTTTAGGTATGACCACTAGCAAGTTAACACACTTGGGATATCAACTGCTTAACCGGACTAACCTGTGGTGGCTAAAAACTACTAACAAAATATTTTTATTAATTTTCTTTCAGTGGGACACTTTTAGTTTGTTTACTCCTGAAAATACCTATTTATAAATAAACGCTTGTAACATCCTTTTAGAAATCACAAACCAGATGATGTCAAAAAATCTTGTATTGATAGAAATTTGATGTGCATATCCTACCAACATAAAATAACCTCGAAGCAAACACTTAACAGGCATTATGATTCAGTAGATATGTGCAATAAAAGTGTGATCCCGAGCGACAGCCCGCCACTAAATTGTGGCTGTGGTACCGGAACGACGGAATTGGGCAATTTTTATTCGGGCATAAATAAAACACGGAGGCAGCGGTGGGCAATTTGGCTAAAACAGGCGCCATATTGCTCGGTTCACAGAGAGGTACCGAACCGAGTGAGTGCCGGTACGATTAGGTACCGAACAGGTTAGGTAAACTGTTGAAGTCATTTAGAAAATGGGTAGGAGAGTAGATCTCGAAATATCAATATGCTATGATGCTTAGGTATAATATTTCTAGGTTCGGAAAATTCTAGATATAAACGGAGAAGTTCTCTCTCTGGCACTAGACGAATACTTAAGGTTGATTCACACATAGCCGAGCCGTGTCCGGGACGTGGGTGCGCCGTGGTACGTCCGGAGCTCAAAAAAATATAGTTAAAATATACATTTTGTATGAACTCGTTCACACACCCGACAGAAAACCTATTTAACTGTAGACTTAACCTCAAGTTAAAGCTTTTAGCGTTATATCAGGCAAAACAAACCTTTAATCTACATTAGTTTTAGCAATTTAATTTATCTACTTTGAATTTATCGAATTAAATAGTTCCATGACAGAATGAAGGCATAACCTTCATTCATTCGGATCAATTTCCAAAAAGGCTTTCTGACCCAATAGTACCGTCGTTCACGTCCGGGTATGGGAGCACTCGAATTACATTCGGTCTCCAGTTCAATATCATTCACTCTTCGCATTGCACGCCGCGCCGGCGAAAAAATAAATCGAAAATGATTTTCGGTTCGCAAACTCTGTATTGAATCTAAATGGATTTTTCTGTAGGAGTTTTGTGATAATTGTGGTGAAGTTAGGTTGAAATTTTCTTTTCAGTTCTTGTGCTTGACTAGATGAAAGTTTTTGCTTGATAAGTAGTGATTAAAAATATAATACACATAAGTATGCGAGACTTTAAACTTAACGTGAAATGTGGGTAAGTATACTCTATAGGCTCCCTACCGTTTGGGGAAAATATTGTGATGTCATGGTATATCGAGACCCTGGTGCAGTCTATACTCCATCCGAGTAGATAATTAACTAAAGGTGAACAAAAAAAACCACGTGACTTAGTTAACCGACTAAACGTAATACCAGTCTATTCAGTTGTCATGATGCGTTACAGTTGTACTCTTCAATTTAGCAACGTTATTATTCGTAACGTTGCTAAATTGAAGAGTACAACTGTGACGTAGCATGGCAACTGAAGTGACTGGTATTACGTTTAGCCGGGTAACCCTGTCACGTGGTTTTTTATTTACCTTTAGTAAATTACCTAACCAAATGGAGTATACAATTCCAATTATTGACTTTTCTATTTTTCTTCTTCGTTCCCTCACTGCTGAGGATCGCGAACACAAACTACATGTCTCCAAATTTGCTGTCATCTGCAGAGTAGACAGCTCAGTGTAAAATGCTATCTAATTGCGTCTGTCCATCTGCCTTGAGCATAATATATATGTCGCAGCCAATTAGCTTAATCAGCCGTTTAATTACATAACACGTGTGAACTTGATATAGATTTAAGCAGAACTGTATTTATTGTGTACCTTATTATTTTGAATAAACTTTTATTATTATTTATTATTTATTTAATTAGTTGCCTAGCCTTTTCATTTAAATGTGCCGATTTTTTAGTGACTTAAGTGACTTCTGTTCAATATCGTTTAATGACTTGCCCATGACACTTATGTCGCACAGTTCAATGAAAAGGCTAGACTTTTAATGAAACGGCTGATTCAGCTAGATGGCTGCGACATATATATAGCAATACAATAATTTCATAGGTATTTTAAATTACTTTTTAATCGTATGTAAGCATAAATTATCATCTCCTTGAGCATATCCTTGGCTTAACCAGTCACACAACATAAAGAAGACGACGTTCCTGAACGAATGAGACAGGCGACGTTTCAGAACGTTATCGAGGCGGACAGGCGAGACGTGCGCGGTGGTGACGCGCGTAAATTCTACATTTTATGGAGAACTTCAGGGTTAAAATGATTTTGTAGGGTTAAGAGCAGTGGACGTTATGAAAATCTTACAACCGGTTTCTCGAAGCGTTATAATCGACGCATTACAAACTAAACGCAAATCAATCTATATACGATTGGCTGTTGAAAATTAAATCAATGCATCAAGGTTATGCGAGTTTGATCATTTGTCACATTCATTTTACGATTCGATTTGTTTCTGAAACTAGGACTAAATGTAGTCTTAAGATAGTTTTAAGTAATTGTTATCTTATAATGTCGGTAACCGATTTTATAAACCTCGGGCTGTGGATGGGTGACCATCTTAACATACCGAGACTCCTTCTCGTGCCTCGGACAGCACGTTACGCCGTTGGTCTCGACTGTCATTTGTCCCAGTTAATGGGTTGTGGAGGTCTGGTAGGCAGCCGCTCCACGTAAAATACTGGTATTCAGCTGAATCTAATTTGACTGGAAGCCGACCCCAATACAGTTGGGAAAAGACTAGGCAGATGATGAACCGGTTTTATCAAAGTACCTATACAGAAAAATAGGAGAATCTTTTCATAGATGCACTGCACTATATTCTGGATTTCTGGCACAATTGTCGCTTAAATTATCTACAATTTACCAGATCGATTGAGGTGTTAGTTCAGTCGCATTTACAGTAACTGCCTATTCTATAAATGCTACTAAACCAGCATAATAACGCGCAATGTGTTAGGAATATATTATTCATCCCTGAATCTACATGAAACCCAGTTACGAATCAACACGGTTATTAACGATAGTCGTGATACAACTAAGTAGTTAACCAGTCAACGAATAATTCAATAGATTTCTAGGTTAATCCTAGCTTTACATTCCACATCAATTGAAAATAGATTAATGTATGGGGTTTGATGTATGACCACGAGAGAACACAGTGTAAAAAATGTCTAAAGCCACAAACATACTTTTCAGATTGATAATGCCTGCTGGTTAAGCAAGATGAACAGGGTGGTGACTACTGTGTAATAGTTGGGGCCATTACCCAACTTACGTGCCGAACAAATGACGTTTCGAACCCAGACCTCACATTGTGCAATTTATTTATCACACACAAGCTCTCAAAACAGTGAAAGAAATCATCCTGACGAAATCGAGATATAAACAATCGACAACCATCAACCGAGATGAACCGTGTGGTCGACCCTACCGATGCGGAATTTGTTCAAAAGAGTTACCGTGGCCCAGAATGCAAAGGGCATTTGGAGGAACACATGTGGGTTTTGGTCAGTAAGAGTCTGACACTCCTTTCCGCTCCGCCCCGAGCAGAAGAAGTCATTTGATGATTACCAATCCAAAAAAAAAAAATGGTGGATACTGGCTCGCTCCCCTCCATGACCTGTGTCCCAGCCGTGGGAACGCCATAGGCTGATTATACTAAACAATAAGACGTTGGTTCTGACTGACCTGTACCCTGGCCTCAGTGAGGTTGATCTTGAGCGCGAGGTCTTCTCTCGTGAACACGTCGGGGTAGTGCGTCTGCGCAAACGCCGTCTCCAACTCCTCCAACTGTGAAAATAATTAAGAAATAAATTTGTGCTAAACAGTTCCCACACACAGGTGTGGCAATGCGACAACTTTACATAGAAGTTGTTCTAACCGTAGCGCAATTTTAGAACGGTTTCTTTGAAAACGCGTCGACGCTTAGTTGTTTCGCACCTGGGGGTCTACTCTCTAAGCCCGAAGTCCGTAGTTTCGGCCTTAGTTACGGGCGTTTTCTACTCCGTATCACCTACGGACATACGATTATAGTTCCGAGCCCGAACTAAGAACAACTGTCAAATCGTGTTGTCATTCATTCTTAGTTTGGGTCCGGGACTAATCGTAGGTCCGTATGTGATACGGAGTAGAAAACGCCCGTAACTAAGGCCGAAACGGACTACGGGTTTAGAGAGTAGACCCCTTGTTTTTGGTAGATAGATCCCCTTTTATTGTGTTAAATGAAATCAATGATCTTATGCAACGTCTTATGCCCGAAAAGGGGTCATTGTACTCATCAGTATGAACAACTTTTACTATACCAAAATTGACTGCTCCATACATTTATGTGCGTATATCTCAACACCTTCAATTTGTTAGATTAAATAAACCATTCACTCATTTTCCTTTGTAGGAGGCAATACGTTGGTTCTATAGACATAGTGCTTAAATCAAGTAGCAGTGCAATTATTGCAAATTAGGTTTTATCGTATCAGTAACTAATTAAATAAGTGTTCCAGTACAATATACCTGTTGCAGTGTGAAGGTGGTGCGGTTGCGCCGCTGCTTCCGACGAACGAACGTGTCATCGTGGATCGCCGGGTGGTACGAGTAGCTCGTATCTGTCAGACAAACAGATTGTTTAGTAAATAAGGAGGTGAACCAAGTTAGAATACGCTTTTTGGACGCGCACTAGCTCCTGGCGTTTTATAAGTGCCCATGCAGACTATGGCATGTAAAATAAAAAGATTGTATTTGAATTTTCTTCCAACGCTTTTGTTCTTTATTGAAAAACTAACAGAGTTCCGTGAATAAAATCGAAACATAAATGTAATGGCAAATTTTCAAACGCGACTTGCGATTGGTTGAATTAATTTAATAACTTATCAACAAGCAATAGCAATACTTGACTTGATTTGTGACGCATCGATCATTTCTTTTTAGAATTAAGGTAAGTTTCTCTTAAGGTGAATGGATGAATGCTCTCACTGCCATTTTGTCGCTAGATGGCGACACATCCACAATTTCGAACATTTTCAATTTTTACACTTAACATAGAAAGTTTTAATAGACAACTTTATTATAGGCTATACCTAGGGCATTAACTTGATTTTTTTAGATAATCACTATGCTTGTTAACTGCTACCATACAAAGATTACAGCAGAATAAAGATTTAGCCGCATGAATTTACTCTTTACACACACATGCAAAGTAAATAGTAGTAACTTTCGACCCTACTAGATGTCGTTTTATTCAAAAATGGTTGGAAATTAAAATGTCCAGAGGACCAAATTGTTATATTCCAATCTATTTCTTATTAATATAACCTTAGCAATGATTATCATCACGCTATACTTTCGGGAAGCTGAGCAGCTAAAAACCTTGACATAAATAAGGTCGGCTATTTGAAACAATTATCAACCGTACAAATAGACTGTCGGTTTAGAGACTGCCTTTCATTAGGCTTGGTGTGGGTTCAAATCTCAATAGTTGTATTTATTTTTGAATTATTTTTTATCTTTCTTTATCCTTACCAAACCTAATATTTTCAAATATTAATAATAATATAATTATTGGTCTATGCATATTTTTGTTTCTAGGCTCGATATCCTATCGGATTTGGTGGTAAAAAGGTATCCCTTTTCACCATAACAAATTATTCAGATAAATTATTTTGGGTAATAAACATTGCATGTTACGCTCTAACATCGCAATCAGTAAACATGGGCTCGGCGTACGACTATGCACCGAAACTCACACATCTGTGATCAGTGTCATCACAGTCGCAACCTACTGTTACCGATAGACAAGGATAGAGATAGGAGACGGCGCTGTCGTGCGAGCGAAATCGCGTTAGCTGCCGAATGTTGACGAATGTTTACGATTATGAATGACATGGCATGTGGTAGCGTTAGCAAATAAAATAAAAAACATTAATTATTTTGAGGTAGTTAAAAAAGAAATTAATATTGTTCGCTCGATCGCGCAAGGTTACTAAAGCTTTACTTCTGCCTTTGTTTTCGGAAAATAACAAGCCACTTTTGTCTCCTTAATTCATCTTTAGGAAACCTGAATAAAAAAGAGCCTTAAGTATCACCATTATGCATTTATGTATAAATAAATAAAGAATATGGCTGCACATGACGTGCAGTTTGGGAGTTACGAGGAAGCCTTGAAATCATAACCGTTTGCTTTGCCACAGTCGCGTAATAAAGATAACTAAATATAGTGAAGTAGTGATTCTGCACCAACAATTAGGAACTAAAAACTAGACTTTGTCTTATAAAACATTTTTTTTAAATAAGTACCTGTTGCGTAAAACATAACTGTTATCAATTATTTATAAAATTGACTTGAATTTAAATAATCATGGTTGGTAAAACAATAATAATAAAAAACTATTAATATGTTTGAAGAAATTTGTGTTGCTAACCTTACGCAACCTCGGTCTGGTACTAGTCGTCGCGCGTTGTTTACAAAATCTCTCAACAACTCGCGAATTGTGCGTATCGTGTCTCTCACGCATGTTTTTAATATCTATCTCGCTCTCACAAACATGGCGAAGCAAACGATAAAATATTTTTGTTATTTTCAACAAATTAATATTTTTGGCTGTATTTACGAGTGGTGTGTCTTATTTTTATTCCTAGTATTATTAAAACACTGTTGAGCTGCAAAGATTAAAGATTTTATTACAGATTTTTGGTTTCCTATGTTTAGGTAGGTACTACTTGATACAGAAAGTCAAGTGAAGTCAATTTTTTTTCAAGTCTATGGAGTGAAGGTAGTTCAATTTACACGATAATTAGCAATAAGTACTACTAATTAATAACAATTTCCGAGATACTGATAAAAGCTAACATGTGGGTAGAACTAGGTAAGTATATTTATTCATAGTACCTACCTAAACAAAAAATCTCTAATAAAATTCTTTGCCTTAAAAATCTAGAAAAAATATAGGTATGTTTAGGTATCAAATAGGTACTAAATTTTTGTAAAGGCGAATTGAAATTTTTGAGCCTTTACGTGGAGATCCTAAATGTCGGCAGTCCATCCTGACATCAGAATGACTGCCCATTTTTTAAATTCATTTTCTCAGTTATTAATTAGGTACCAATTATTTAAACAAAGATATCAAATAGTAGCAAATAGGTATTAGATCTTAGTAATATTTTTAAGCTGATCGGTCATTTTGGCCAATCATTCTGAAGGTCACATCAATGATTTTCCGTGCGCGACTGAGTGCCAACTGAGTAGGACCGCTTGCTGTGACTAAGTCCCGTATCTAATGGTAATAAAGGTATATTGTACCTACACAGGTTGTTGTAATGTGACTGAACCTAAATAGTACCTAACGTGTAAATAAATTGTGACGTGTAGGTACTAAATAAATAAAAGATTATTTATGCAATTATTCGTCGCGATCTAAGAATGTTTTCTTTAGGTGATACAGTCGTAACATTCAGTGATTAGTGTGATTACTGGCGTTCTTTGGTGGAATGGTTTTAGATGGCAAAGCAAAGGGTTGTTATCAGCTTAGAATATCTTGGTATTAGTTGGTTAGAGTAGGTACCTACCTATGTAAGTACTCGTATGTGTCACCGGATAATTCCAAACATCGTAAGATTGTAATAAATGTTGTTTATGTTTTAGACTATAATCTATGATTATGTTGAGAACAGATAATGGATTGTGGAGGTCTGGTAGGCAGCCGCACCACGTAAAATACTGGTATTCAGCTGAATCCGGTTTGACTGGAAGCCAACCCCAGTAGGTATAGTTGGGAAAGGGCTAGGCAGATGATGTGTTGAGAAGAAATAATTTCGAATACACTGAATCACACCCAAATTCAATAGTTTCAATACTTGTCTTATCTAGAAGAAATTATAAGTAAGTAGGTACTTGTAAATATACAATCTTACGCGACTTATAATATTACAATCATGCGATACAAATGTAAAAAAATACATCATCTGTGAAAATGTCAACTGTGTAGCTATCACGGTCCGTGAAATACAGTCTGGTGACAGACAGAGACGGACAGACAGACATACGGACCGACAGACGGACGACCATTGCGTAGGTAGCTAGGAAAAAAATAGGTAGTTTGCCTACGCTGATCGCCTGATTTAGGTATAGGTACCCTAAGTATACCTACATGAACTTCTTTTCTCTGATTTGATTCAACCCAAACCAATGAGTTAGTACTTAACCGTGTCAGAAAATGTTTTATCAGTACCTACTTACATACAGTGGAAAGATTTTTAAATCTTTAGGTAGGTAGGCACTATTTATTTAAAGTAGATAAGTAATACAATAATAACATTAGTATTGTATCTGTGTGAACCAAAGGCAGATCGCAGATAATTGTTTTCACTTTCTAGCATTATTTCTCATTCCCTAAAAAAAAACATTTCATCAATCATAAAATATAAAATCCGCGGGCAAACCCGCGCGCCGGCGCTAACTTGCTAGAAACACAATTTTGACACACAATCACGCATGGACTGGAATTTGGCAACACGCGTTGTTGCCAAATTGCGTCTTGAATGGCAACGTCGCATCGCCGCGTCCGTCACTCGATAACCTTGGCGCTTGTTCGAATTTTCGAACAGCGCCATCTACTTAAAATGTTCACCGCACGTAAACTCGTAACATAACAGCAATGAACTTTTTCTCGGTGGTTCTATAAATTTCTGTCAGATGGCGCGATTCAGGTCACTCACACATGTAAAGATTTTTCGTTTTTTATTGGGTCTAATTCTCATAGAAAGACTGTTTTTTTTCTAAATTTTGGGCGATAGGCGATCACAATACATTATAAAATCTCATTATACTTGCTTTATTCTGCAGAAACTGTTTATTTACGGAGATTACAGCTCCTGAAAAATGTATGGCGAGGTCTCTTTAGGGATCCCCCTTTAGCGCAAATTCCTAGAGTAGGATCAAATCATTTCTTTGCAAAATCAATAACAGAGGTTTAGTCACACAATTTTAGGATTGTTTACCAAGCCAAATAATGATTCAATCAATTATATTATGCTACTTAATTGTGAATCAGGATTTTTAATTATTTTTCTTTTCTTTACCTCCCCAAAAATGTCTAAAAGCGATTAAGCCCCCAACACACAGTCTCAACTCCCGACATTTGCGTAGACAATCGCGAGTGGTACCAGGAAGTGCCCGCCATTACGTCCGAGTGCCAAGTCGCCTCCCCACCGTTTATTATAGCTATCCGAACGCATGTCCGCGGGAATTGATGAGGTGGACGACACTGTGGGGTGGCGAGGATTTACGTGTAATCGTGGATAAAGTTACTGTCTATCATGACTTTGATTAGTATCATTTAATCAAAAAACAAACAATTAAATTCTCACATTTTGGCTGTGCACGTACATTTTTTACTGGCATGATAATCAATATGATTACTGTGCTAGAACTAGATTTTAACCCTTTTTAATTTGGTCCCTGTGCTCTTAAATAAATTGTTGTGACGCAATAACTGGCGTGCTACGAAAGCGCTACGAACTTCGTAGCCCGTCTACGATTTAGGTAGGCCTGTTAATTTTCAATGTGCTACGCAGCGTCGATAACTCTCCGGTTTATTGTTTCGTATTTTTCTACTATCAAAGCTTTTGTTCAGAGTACCTTTTCTACTAATTTTCAAGCAACGTTCGCATTTGCACCTCAATCGCAAACTGACGAAAAAACCTTAATTTTCATACATTTTTGACAGTTTGCGATTGAGATATATATATATAGAATTTAGCCTTCAGGTCAAAACTCATTGATATATCTAAATAGGTGGCAGGCACATTAAAACATAAAATAAATTAAACATACAATTTTAATGACTACTTGTCTTTAAGTAAGTCTTTTCAATACTTTAAAAGATTTTCATTCAGTAAACGTTGTTAATTTTCTATTATTAAATAATGACTTAAATCCCAAATCCCAAATCATGGTTTCCCTACACTGACGCAATATATCGGGTGACAATCGCTAGGGCTTGTCCCCCAACTTTTCTATTATTCTTAGGATACTCGTAATGCCGTTGCGAACATTACAGCCGAGAATTGCCCCTAATAGCCGTATTACTGGCGATGACTTTACTGTTATACGTCCGTGATGATAATAGATTGGAGTAATTACGCGTGTAGTTTAGTAAAACCTACCGAGAAGCTACCGAGTCTTTGTCTTTGGATTTTATTGTTATGATATGATTTGTTGTTGTATTGTGTTGTTTAATCTTGTTTTAGCGTGTTGTCCCGCATGATTTACAATCGTTTGCTCGCGACTTCTTAAGCGTATATCCCATTTTTTCCCTTCTTCATGAATTTTGCTATCATATACGAAAATAATTTTCCAAATCCCACTAATAGTTCTAGAGATTAGCGCGTTCAAACAAACAAAACTTTTCAGCTTTATTACATTAGTACAGATTAATTGTATTTTTTTGTTTTATTGTGCCACTGTATATGCACTGCTAGCGAAGTCTCCCCCATAGTTTTCCAACGTTCTTTGTATTTTGCCTTCTCCTCCCGATCCACAGGAACGAGTCAAAACCACCACGCCAATGTTTCTTTGGTCTGCTTCTGTTACGACGCCATTCCTCAGGCACCTTCTGCATGGCGATCCTGATTATTGTTTAAGATTTTTTTATGTCATTATTTAGAAATTAAGTCTCCTCAGTTTTGTTCATTCATTGTGTGTATCTGTGTGTGCCAGATGCCAAATTTTCTTTCAATGATCTCCATTAAGACGTGTTTTAATTTAAACAAAATTACACATTTTTAATACCACTCAACCTGCACCGACCACAGGAAATTCGTTGATAATAAAAATGCTCTTGTTAAACACATGTCGCACAACTTCAAAGCAAGCTCCGCCGACCTAATGGACCGAATTAATTGGTCCAATTTGTACCGTTGCGATTCACTCAGCGAATTCAATTTGTTATCCGCTTATAGTCGCGAAATTGTGAAACACATACGTTTGTGTCGTGATATAACACACGTTTGTGATCGTTATATTCTCTGTCTGTTTGTGCTTTTTGTTTTTGGGTCATGGAAATTGAATTTTTTAACTCTCTCTTTTAGATTTTTCTTCTTAAATGACCACACATTTAACCAGTAGCTACCTAAATTCGTGACAATCTAAGAATTCGGATTTGACAGCTCAGTAGAGAGGGATTGTAGGCGCCAGATAAACTTTCGGAGGTAGGCGGAACAGAGAGTAAAGTCCCGCAAACCTCCATTGAAACGGGAGGATCCACCGACCGGACGGTTGTTGTGTTCGGTGGGCAACTGCCCGATAGTTGATATTCGGGCTGTTGCATCTGTTCAAATCGCACGGTAAACTTTGATATTGCGATCCAGAATTTTGTCATGCTAGTTCGCAGCTGTCGGGATAGATGGCGTTCCAGGTCTTATTGTTGCGATGAAGATTCTGTTACGTTGATTTTTGTGGCGGCTTACGGCTAAGATGCCGCTACAAACATGCAATAAAGTACATTGACCTTTCTGTAATATCTCTTCGAAGATACCCGAACTATAAATATTATAAACCGTTCCGTTCGTCCGTTCGAACGTACCTAAACAATCACGATAGAAGTTGATTCAGAACAGCTTTATTTCTGTTTTAGTTATTAGGAAAAGCAATAAATGTATATGGGTCAATGACCGTATCGGACGTCTATCATAGAAGATCGCTTTACCACTAAATGCGAAAGAGATTTATTTCATTGTCTCTTTCATACTTATTAGTAAAGCAATGTTGTATCCTGCTATAAAGCCGACTTCTTAGATTGTCACGAATAAACCTTTTTATATGGACGGGAATCATCAAATGACTCCTTCCGCTCTGGGTGGAGCGGGAGGGAGTGTCAGACTCTTACTGACTAAAACCCATCCGTGCTCTTCCTAGTGCCCTTTCCTTGCAAGGGTCGCGGTAACTCTTTCGAACAAAATCCGCAACACGAATACTTACAATTCTAGCAGAAAACTATATTGATGTTAATCGATATACATCGGTCTTCTTTTATGAGACAAATTACTCGTAGTTTATTTAAAATATACATACACCAAGTGCATCATATACCAAGTGTAGTCTAGAATACTTACAGTGACCACTGACTTAATGGACCGAATTAATTGGTTTAATTTGTACCGTTGCGATTCACTCGGCGAATTCAATTTGTTCGTCGCTTATAGCCGAGTATTTGTGATGACACACGTTTGTGACGCTTTTTGTACTTTTTGTTTTTTGGTCATTGAAATTGAATTTTTGACTCGTAGCTCTCCCTCTTAGATTTTCATTAACTAAATGACCGCTCATTTAACCGGTAATTAGTTTTTTTTCTAAACAACATCAGTTCGACACAATTTTACTATTGACACGCTCGCCTTGAACCATTATAATCAGGTGATAAGCGATGACGCGGTTGTCAAAAGTAACCTATTCACTCTTGACTTAACGACCCCCCAGGTTACAGCTATCAGAAAACAGAATAAGGAAAGAATTCTGGTTGCGGAATTTGTTCGAAAGAGTCACCGCGGCCCTGGAATGCAAAGGGCATTAGGAGGAACACGGATGGGTTTTAGTCACTAAGATTCTGACACTTCCCGCTCCACCCAGAGTGGAAGGAGTCATTTGAAGATTTCCCACCGTTAAAATGCAAAGGAATTCTACTTAGCTGTACGTACAACGAAGTATTTTCAACTCTTCAACTTTAGTTGTAATAAAAATAATCATGCATTATCGCATTAGGTGGCAAACCTGTAAAGATACTGTATGATGGGGAAATAAATAAATAAACTCGAACAACACGAATCAGTTTTCATGTGTGTTGACGTTAAGCAACCCATTGGTCAAATGTAGAACCAAGTGCAGTTTGGAATATTTACCAAATGGACCAAATTAATTGGTCCAGCTCCTACTATTGCGATTCATACCATACATAACCTGAAAAAATTAAAATCGTCGAAAAACGAAAGGAAATTTTCGAAGAGGCTGTGATGTTGCGAAATGAATTATTATTTTAATTTAAATGCTGTTATTCGAATGATATTATTTTTGATTCACAGATATTATCAACTGACTTCTAACTACCTCAGAATTTATCATATACAAATATGAGCCAAATAGCTTGAACTAATTGGTCCAATTAGTATCGTAGCGACTCACTCAGTGAATTAATTCTGTTATTCACTTTAGTCGCAATGTGTTCTCGGCTTTATATTTGTTTTAATAAATTGTGTTTGTTTTATGAATTACGTTTTACTTAGTGAACTAAAGTAATTGAGTAGATTGGTGGTATTAACACTGGATGGTATTTTAGTTTTTATTGCTTTATTTTATCATCGTGATTTATGTGACCGCCACTTATAACGAGTAACAGAATAAACGCAATACCTCCTCCCCGACCTTTGCAAACGAGCCAGCCCGCGCCGCTGAGCCTTTAGCTTTAATAACCCCTAACTAATGAAACGACCCAGCCTGATTGTCCCTTGCTGTCCCTAACTGACGCCGCTAAGCCGAGGTCGTATTCCACAGGGAATGCCCTTAGCGAGCGGTCAGTAGTTTTTAGCTTGTAGCTAGTTTTGTTGCCTTGGCTGGGGGCCTTAAATTCATTTGACGCCACCACAGGTTAGTCCGGTTAAGCAGTTGATATCAAAAGTGTGTTAACTTGCTAGTGGTCATACCTAAAAAAAAAACCTAAAAATAAAACATTACCTCATATTGGGGTCATTTTACTCATCATTATGAACAACTTTTATTTAACACAAAAGAAGCCTCAAACAAAAGAAAGTTGATTTTCGTGCAGCTCATTATGTACAAAAGAATTTATAATTTAATTAAAACGTGTACGTACGTTACCTATCAAAACATTTATACGCTTCTTACTTTACATAAAGGAATCATTATTTAATTACGCCATACGTAATTAAAATACACAATTACCAACAAGACAGCACCCTCCACCACAGATTATAAATATTTTCATTAATTGAATGTGAATAATTGAGCGCCCATCAACTTCGGTGTAGAAAAATCCCTCCGCAACGGAAATTAAAAAGTGTTCTACGTCCGCCGGAAGTGGGTCCGGCCTGAGCTTGAGTGCAGCGGAAAAAGTTGGACGAAACCGGCTGGATTAACTAGCCTTCACGTTTAATGGAAAATGTGCTAATCATAATTCGATATTTATAAGTTTAATGAATTTTTCGGAGAGTGAAATTAATTTTTCGAGAAACGAGTAAAAACTCCTTAATGAAGTAAAGAGTTTCTTCCATTTTTAATTTATTTGTGGCTTTGAATTAAGGCTTTTCTACTCGGATATTTCAATTCGCAATTCGAGAAAATTATCACGTTTTCGAAGAACAAACTGAATGACACACACGACAAAGTTCAAATTCCAGTGCAACCCATAACTAAAATCGATACTTGAGTCATACTTGAGTTGGTGGCTATGGATTGATATTACCTGCAGAGACTAGGTAAGTAATATAATATTTTCCGTTAATGTTACCTGCTACAGACCTATCCCAACATTTGTGAAGTATCAGGAAAATCTTACAAAATATTTTTATATTAGGAAGCTTATGTCAAAAATGTCAGGGAATCTGATTTATTATACTTACTTAGAAACTTTTATGATTAGACTAAGAAAAATACGCTCGAAAAACATTATCCTCCTTCTGACGCAGTCGGGTACTTAAAAGCAAAGTGGCGATGAATTTTTTTTCAAGATTTTATTTTACTACTTTGTCGGCATGATCAATGTACTTATGGGTACCTACTCATACTAAATTTCAACTTTCTAGCGTTAAGCATCTCTGAGCTAAACCGCGGACGGACCGACGGACGGACATGGTGAAACTATACGGGTTCCTTGTTGACTACGGAACCCTAAAAAGTAATGAAAGTATCTAGTTTTCAATTAAATTAAAAAAATGAAATTATATAAAGCATCCATAACAACTAATATTATAATTAATTGCGTCTTTCTGTTTGTTACATTTTCACATTTTAACGGATTTGGACTAAAATCTTAAAGCTATCAGAAACTAGTGTAAAACAAACGTAGGAGGATTGCTAATTATCTTAAAAAATATATTATATTCTTAATAACCATCTTGGGTACCTACTTAAAGAAAATACCTACTAATAATATTCAAAAAACCTTACTTTTTAGAACGCTAATATAGGAAAATTAATTTCCATACCTACCACACTGACACCAAAGTTCCTTAACCTGTCCGGCCCCGGCGACACACCGGTGTGTAGCGAATTAATCGCGAATTTAATGTTTATTTACCTATTACATAAGATTTATTTTATTTTAGGGAATTTTCACATGTTGGGCCTGAGCAGTAGACGACGTATATATATTACACAATTTACATGTTAAATAGTTATGAAATACTAACTAAATAGCTCTACGAAACGAGGAATTAAGTGGCTTTCATATGAAATGAAACACGCTCGTACCTGACTTGGAATTATCATAATTATTCTACACTAACTAGATCTCTCGTATTTCATTTGGTTTTGCTGGGCGCTATGTGTTTATAATTATGTGTGCCACCCCCTAGCTCGGTGGTTTAGTGGTACGCAAGCGATGTTGGGTAAGAAGTCTTGGGTTCGATTTTTAGGTCAGGCGAGTGACGTATTTTTAAATAACTGATGAAATTTGACCTTTATCTCTGCCTGCGTGTGTGTTTCCAAATGCTTACAACCCTAATCTCTTCAAAGTTAGAGTGAACAGGCTCCTTCTGGGTAAGCTCTTACCATCGTAGACTTTGTCTCTGTCATCTCTGACATTGACTAGAGTCAAGAGCAAACCCATCTCTAATTAAAAAAAAAAACCATTGAGCATAACATTTTGAAAAAAAAAACTAAATATATTCTTTATCACTTACCAACAGATTACAAGAAAACCCTATTCAGACTATATTTTTAAAGTAACATGGTAAAAACTAAAATAAATAAAAAATAAATAAATACTTGAAAGAGGCTCGCCACCTCGCCACCTTATTTAACCAAAATCTAAGTGTTCACATAGGATCTCTACCTACTCCTTTAAACAATACAAACGCGATGCACGTAGCAGTTGTTCCGTGTGGTGTCCGGACGTAAAAGAATAGCACCATTCCATCACTTCCCGTGGCTGTCGTAAGAGGCGACTAAGGAACTCACCAGAGAATGGGCAAGCCCGCCACATCACATTCCCAAGCCACTGCAACTGCTGAAAGCCACAATCACCATTGACGACCACCAGAAAAAACGCCGAGTCAATGAAACTCGACGAGTCTCGAAGAAATGATTCTGAAACTGTCTTGGATCCCGCAACGAAATTAATCAGAAAATAACAGCGGAGGAGTAGGAAAAAAATAAATATAATTTCCAGAATTTACAGAGAATGGGCAGCAGCATTCTCTGTAGGTACATTTCTACAGCTACACTGCGATCGCTAACCCGCCTGCCTAGCGTGGCGATTATGGCAAACCCCATCCCCATTTGGGGTAGGCCTATGTCCAGCAGCGGACGTCCAACGGCTGATATGATGATGTTGTACATAGTAGTAGTATGTTAAAAAGTATTCAAGTTAGTTCTTTACTAAGCCTTACGCAATAAAAAATAACCTTTCTAGCGCGTCAGCTAATTAAACACACATTCTCATACAACATACAATTAATAAAGGTGACCGTCCACCACAGCGCTGCGCTACATCGCCGCGTCGGTGTGATTGCGCGCTAATGAGCGCCCGCCCCGACATCGCTGGAAATTGCCTTATACATTTTTAATAGATTCGTTTAAGCCGCTTTTTTATCCACTAGCTTTTTTATCCTCAGCGCTTTAAACCCCCACCCTCCCCTCCCTTAAAACCCCCCACTTTAAGCACCAGCCTCCTACCCGCAATACGTTAATAGATTTTAAAAATTAATACTTTTACACAATTATGGACGGACAGACTGTCATTTTGGAGTTCCCTAATAAAATAACGCTCCTCATAACTTTATTAAGGGTCCTTTGATCGGTGTTGTGCTAAGTAAAAAATTGTGACGCTGAGGGAGTAATCAAAAGTGACATGATACTTATTAAGTTAGTCGGAATAACCGTGTTAAAGCGACCGGCGGCGCGACTCAAAAACTATTTTATGAATAATAGATGGCGCCGCCGACGACCAATCCCGGGGGAGCACCGCCCACTGCGCCCCCCGCGCACGCCGAAACCCCGCGCACCCCCGGCCTGCCTCTCTATTCATTAGCACATTACCACCCCTTAGGCACGCGACTCAGTTGGGGTAAGAAACTGATTTTTGCCTTCTGAAGGTTTTTTCTAACCCGTTCGCCGATTCGATGAGAACTTTGATGAGTTTGTTTTAAGTGCTATTAGGAAAGAAAATGTACTTTCCTAATAGCACTTAAAAATCTCTTTTTTTTCGTAATTATTGCAGAAAATTTAATAAGAGAGTGAATTTCAAATTTCAAACAGTAAATAACAATGAACATAACCAGAAAACATTCCATATTCAAACTAACCACAACACAGAAGTGTCAATAATTTAAATTCTTCTTTTTTTATTCCGTCAAACTCAAATCTCCACTCTCCAGCCAGCATCAATAATCGTTATCGAATGAGATACATAACCGAGTTGTAAATCGGCAACGCTAACAAGACAAGAGCTTTAACTGAAATAACGGCATTAGGCCGAGAGCCCGCCCGCTAACTGAGTTACACAAGTTTGTGCCGATAAGTGAAATCGACGCGACTCCTGGACTATGCGGTTATGCTGCCACTTCAAACTTTCAATTTTAAGTCGATTTATGGATGGACGATAAACAGGGAGTTGGTTTAATGTTCTAGTCCAAGTTAGTTTATAGGAGGAATTATTCAGTTAATGGCGTGACTTCGTGTTCATTGTCAACACAGAAGACACGAAAAAGTATGTAGGAACGTACCCCGTGCCAGGGTTGCGGATTTTGTTCAAAAGAGTTACCGCGGCCCTGGAACACATAAGGCATTAGAGGGGGAGCACGGATGGGTTTTAGTCAGTAAGAGTCTGTCACTTCCTCCTGCTCCACCCAGAGCGGAAGGGAGTGTCAGATTTTGTTTTATTGTGGATGGGAAATCATAAAACCCAGGACATGCTTTCCGAGACACGAGGGTGTCACACCACCAACTTCGGGTTGCCACAGAGAAATTCCTAATGGAAAAACCCAATGACACTTTTTGCTCGACCTAGGAATCAAAACACGCTGCGAGACCAACAGAGCGGTCCAAAGATGTGCTATTAAGTATCCTGAATAAGAAGTGAAGCAGTAAGTTACTCACAGGGATGCGAGGCTGTGAAGGGGTACTCCAAGGTGGGCAGGCGGTGCTGGTGCGGCGGCAAGCTCGGCGGGCAGTGGTAGCAGAACAGGCCGCGCCCGCCCCCGCCACCGCTCGCCAGCTGGAACAACACAAACACACTGCTCAGAAAAATAAAGACTGATTTGAAAGAAGCGATCCTCTGCAATGTTGCTAATTTTACAAAAAAAGAAGGCAAGTTGTTGGAATATTTATTTAAAATTTATGTACAGTTTAATAGTACATAGGTGGACTTAATGCAACAAGGCGTTCTCTACCATTCAACTTTTGAGTTAAATATCATGACATAAAAATTCATCGATGTCACCTAAGAGTGAATAGGCTACCTTTAGGCGTGCTCCATAGTCGACATCATTGCTTTCCATCAGGTGAGATTGTGGCCAAACGTGAGTCAATGAATAATAAAAAAATGGGATATTTTTAAATGCACATCTGTATAATTTAATGCATACCAGAAAAAATAATGCTGTGCAAAAAATCCCAATTGATTAGAAAACATGTCTTACAAAAAAACTAAAAAAATCATCCAAAACGAGATGACCTTTTTATCGAATTCACACCAAAAATGTGGTTCATACATCGGATTTATGATTTATAAAACAAAAATACGAATTGTTTATCAAAAATACTAACTTGCACTCTAAATTGCACTTCCCTGAAATAGCAGGTGGTTATCATGGTTACAATAGTAGCCGGTCATTGGGCACCCCGACTCGGACAGGTTAGGTTAGAAGGGGATGGCGGGGTCAAGTGAGCGAGCGAAGCGAGCGAACAGACCCCGCCATCCCCTTCGTGGTTATTTTTTTTTAAACCACCCAGAAATATCATTAGCCAAATATTCGTTCAGTAAAACAGTTCTGCAAATACCATTAAACAGTATATCGAATTTGATTTATTTAGTGTGCATAAATTTGAGTGCAAGTCAGTATTTTTGGTTTAACTTTGAAATATTTTGATCGAAAAAAGGGAATATACAGATATCGATTTAAATACATGCCTAAAAAAATTGGCCCAAACCTTATTTTATTATTTATCTCTAAAGCCGTCTATCCCTTTGTACGGTTAGATCTTTTAAAGTACGCAACGGATTTTAATGCAATTTTTACTATTATTTAGAAAATTTATAATACATACATTATATTTATAAATAATAGTCGAAAAGTCAATGTTTTGCCAAGTATATCATTAATAGTATGTTATAAGCGCAGTCCTGAAAATACTCTCAACTAGAAATTTCAGAAAAATAGTTTGAAACTACTGACCAGTCATAGAGACGCGGTACTGGTCACAACCTTTTGATCAATTGAAAGATTTCTCTATGAAAAAATCTTCATACCACAAAAAGACTACAAAAGAGTACAAGAGAGTAGCTACAGTTACAAAAAGTCCAAACATTGCAGCCAATGTTTGCACTTTTTGAGAAATATTTTTTTCAAATTATAACATATAATTTGAAAAAATTTCTTTCTCAACATCAATTAAAAAGATTGACACCAAAACAATCCATTCTAAATCGAGATTCTTGCCATAGCATCGTGCTAGAATGTCATAGAAAGTATTTCCAACACAAGCACACCGCCTCGCAATCAGGACAGTGTCGCACCAACAATTACAGCGATCTAATACTATCGGCATTAACATAGAAATGACGCCGCGTAATAATAAGGCGACGAATCGAATCCTTCGGCGTATGCGCAATGAATTTATAGTAAGGGTACGCACACACTTGAGAGCGAGCCGCAGCAACGCGTCATCGCGCGCGGTGTGTGTTCAATAAAATGTAGCGCGCGTTTTTAACCAGTGTGGTTAACATAACATTCGTCGGTCATGTAAAAAGTTTTGTAAGCATTTTGTGAAAGTTAGAGAGGTGATAGTTGCTAAAACATATTAGATAGTTTCCCATTCTTAAACAAAATATAGGTGGCATTTAATAAAAACCGGAATGTAAGACTAAACATAAAGTAAAGTTTTACCAAAATAGGTAATATGTACAAGTCAAAATGTCACTAGCAAACAGCTTTTGCAATTACACTAAATATACACTGAATGACATGTACATTGCTCTACGATTACCTACAGCATCTGTAAACATTCACAATCACCAACGCAATATAATTTGCCACGAAAACTGTCTACAACCCGCGCGGTTTGCAACAATAATACGTGTGGTCTCATGTTGCACACCTTTACAATCGTATGCAATTGTGAAGTGATTGGGACGGCATTCGCTTGTGATCACAGGCCGTTACTTAACCCGTGTGATCGCTGATTGTGTATTAAGTGTGAATTGTGTCAGATGAACAGGTGAAAACGGAATGTTAAACGCACGGCGCGTCTTATGGCGGGCGCGGATTGCGTACCCTGTAATTAATTTGAGGCTAGAAGGCTAGCACTAGAATGTTACTGTCTGTTTCTTATTTAATTGAAAAGGAATGCAATTCAGCCGTTCACTACTCCTTTACCTCCTAAGCCTACCTTTCCTTGTTTTAAAATAATAAAGTTTTTTGAACCGATTTATTTGCATGGATATATAAATAGATAAATTTCATTTATTATTTAGCTAATACCGAATTCTTACATTACCTTACATTCCAGAAAGATCACAAGATTTATATGCCTTGCAAAAATATAGTAGGCAGCATCAAATGACGTGTTTGTTTAACTGCAATACTTCGTTCAGAGTACCAACTATACTAATTTAATTAATTTTTATGTAATGTATTCTCATCTCAGTCGTAAACTGTCATAAATGTATGGAAATTGAGGCTTTTTCGACAGATTGTGACTGAGATCTGAATGCGAACACTGCTCAAAAATTTGTAGAATCGGCACTCAGACATTTGACACTTACTTACTGCCTACACTTCCGTCGACAACTACCATCTGTTTTTTATATTTCTATGACCACTACCGTGAGAGAGCAAGCGTAAAGACAAACGTTACACAGATTCATTTAGTTCTCATAAATAACACAACGATATTTGACAGGCAGCAATCTGTCTTCAATTTAGTAGATCTTGTGTATAATGGCCGCCATCGCTCACAATCGTGAGATCCATCGCAATAGTGATCTATCATCATGTCGTATTTAAATAGATCTGCGTCAAATATTTGAGCTAATTGGCCCTTTTTTTAAATACAGTAATGTGAGGAAGCATTATCTTATCAACGTACCTGTTACGTATAAGTAAGATCATAATTTGGACTTTCTTTTTCGAAAAAATAACAAATTTGTGACTGCAACAAAAACCGTTGGGTTCTTACAAAGTAAATTACCAAAAAATAAATATGTTTATGTTTAATTCGGACGTAGGTGATTTCGTTTTATTTGTGCCAGCTCCTTTTTTAGGTCAGTAAAAAGAAAACAATTTTGGTAACTTTAACTGTAATAAGTGCGCGACTGTAGACTGCGAACGCAAGAATTGTTTTGTCAGCTTTGAATAGGCTTTGAAGAATATATTAAATTGGCAGTCTTTTGTTTTTTTTATGGATGAGAAATCATCAAATGACTCCTGCCGCTCTGGGCGGAGCGGGAGGGAGTGTCAGACTCTTACTGACTTAAACCCATCTGTGCTCCTTCTTTCCAGGGCCGCGGTAACTCTTTCGAACAAAATCCGCAACTAATTGGCAGTCTGTATTCTACAATTTCACGTAATTTAGTTTTGGAATAGCTCCTAACTTTGGAATAAAATGTCGTATCAAACTTTGCCTATAAACCTTGCAAAAATAATTCCGACAGTCAAAAGCAATATTATCAAAGTGTAGTTCGCAAGAGCGCGGGCGCACTGTGTGACAACGGTAAGGACGTGCTGGCCATAAATCAATTAATTTCGATGAATAAATTGCTAGATTGCAGCGCAGCGTGCGACATTCCGACCATTGTGCACTGCAGCAGGTTGCCAGATACGTCAATGTATGTATGGCATATATTACAAAGATATGTTTCATACAATCAAAAAACGGATATTTTTCAGTTAGAAGTCTAGTAAGCTTAAACTTTTAGAAGTCTAGTAAGGTGTTTTTTTAGCTGCAATTCCAATTTCAGGTTCCAATTAAATTGAATGACCTTATTAAGCGGTTTTAAGTTTATAATGCGAAAATAAGTTCTTTTTCACGCCAATGAAAACCCATTTCATGTCCAGACAATTACTGTCCATCCCAGGTTATCTGGAAGAGATCGCGTAATGCGATAAGGCCGCCCATTGTATGTGTTTTAGTTTTAAGGTTCCTTTTTGTTTTACTTTTGGTGTACAATAAAGTGTATAATAAATAAATAAATAAATAAGTTTATTTTATCAAAACAACAGCTGTCATGCCTAAATCGCTAAACCGATTTTGATGAATGTTGCTACAGTAAAAGGTACCTTGGAGACGTTAGAGCCGATCTATTCTATCAACATCTCACCGTGTATACTTAGGCCTGAATTATACAGAAAAGGCGTGGTGAAGACGCGGCGTAAGCGGGGCGAGGCACGATGCCGCTTCAAAAAGTTTCAATACAAAATGTAGGTAGGCGACACGTCGTGAATTATACACAAACGTCTCGGCGCAGGCGTGCGGCGTGCCTGCGCCGTGTCTTCTCCTCGCCTTTTCTGTATAATTCAGGCCTTAGATGGAGTGAGCGTGAAGTGAACAATCACTTCATCTTCTTAGTATGGATTGACAGCTCACGACACGTACACTCCACCTGAGTTTACACGCTGAGATGTTTAAGGTTCGTATACTGCAGGTGCGGAAGCTGATTCTCTTATAAATACAAGTATTTCTTGCTTGAAATCCAACATTAAACAAAAAATCCATATTTTCGCATGTGGGTCACCTAACCGGCTTAGTTTTAGTTATTAAGTACCTACGTAGTGACTAAATTTTCAATTAATTTCGTTAAGTAAATTGCTAGACTTTGAGCGCAGCGACATTCCGACTACTGCAAGCTGTCAGATGTATGATTAAATGTAAAGGTGATAGAAATACAAAAACTTAGAAAAAAAACCAACAGTGCAGTACTGGTCATAAACCTACAAAAAAAAACAAAAATAAGTCAGATGTATGAAAAATGCGCGCGTCTCTATATTTTCCCGCATAAAGTCCTGACTTCAAAGGTTTCATGTCTTTGAAAACATGGAATCTCATCTTTTGTTTACAGTAATCGTAGCTTTTTCATAATATGTATTTCAAATGCTAAAGACATTTTACAGATATGTGCCATAAAGAATGCTATCGAAGATCTTTATAAACTTGGTGACAGTTAGAGTTGTCAAAAAATAAAAGGTCCATTTTGACAGCAGGATACAACATTACTTTACTAGTAAGTATGAAAGAGACATGAAATAAATCTCTTTGTTGTGTCCTGCTGTCAAAACGGGCCGTTTATTATTTGACAACTTTTTATAATATTCGTTAAAATGCCGCAACTTTTTTCACGTTAAAAATAAATGTTTCGTTTAAATACTAATTTAGAATGTCCACACCATATGAAAGAAATGATAGATAATTTTTAGGAAGATATAATACAGTTTCAATAAAAAACAGCACAGGCTAAGTGAAACATGCTTAAATCAAGTTTAAATTATCATATTACCTTATTATAAATAATCATGAAGGCATAATATTTTCGGGACCTATTGCAAATATTTTGAGGTTATATTACCACTTCACTCAATTTATTTTTACCAAAGCTATAAAAAGTAACCGGTTTTTTTATACAAAATTATCTAAAGCATTATTTATTTATGACAAAGCGACATTAATGAAATCTTTTAATAATCATGATCTGCACACTAGCATAACTTTATTTGCGAGAGGAAAATGGCAATGAAATTCAATTGCACATAAAACTAGAGACCCACGTGTGGACGAGCCGTCGGTATAAATGACATTAATGGAGCAATGAATCGGCTAAACGATGCGCGGGCGCATTCGATGCTGCGACTGACGTCAGCACACTGTGGGCGCAGCATTGATTCTTCTGGACAACAAAATATTATTTGTAAAGAAAAAACATGAAATCAGTTTTCCGCGAAAAGTTAGGCAAGAATTACCTGTATTTTACCCACACTTCGTCAGTTATAATTAAAATCTAATATTACCGGGCGAGCTTATTTCCATCAACTTGGCATAAATCCAGACTTCTAATCTTATATATCCGGACTGCCAATGTAAAATTTAAAAAAAAGAAGGAAAATCATCTTAAATCAATATTTCTCATTATAAAGTAGCTAGGTTTTTTTTAAGTTTTAAAACTAAAAAAAAATATAGAACTATTTTTTAAATGAAAAACACACTTACTAAATTCATAATGAAACGATGAGACTTTAATCCCTTCAAATTAATATCAAAACATTAAATATTTTCATAATTTACAACTAAACCACCAAAGTTAAACAACACAAGGTTAACATGAACCCTTTACCGTTTTAACAATGTTATAATAACTAATTCTGTTAACACTAAAATTCGCAGAAACCGACGCTTGCTTATAATACATTAGATGAACTTTCTGTGATAATCTGGGTCGGATATATATAATATATATATATATATATATATATAAAACATCAGACGAGCAATCTACTTAACGGTTACACCTTTCATTTAGACATAACATAATGGAAAGGCTCTTAGTTTTGCATAAACTCTGCTGAGATAAAATCTTGAATTTTGTAGGTATTGTTTTAAGTTATAGACAAGGCAATTTTTGTGGCTAATAGTTCTAAAATCTGAGTTGAAATAGCAGAAAAATGCTGTATCAACTTTTTTTTGACTTACGTACGATTTATTTGTTACTAAAGAATAACTTGAATGCAACGTTTACCTAACAGAATAAACGCAGAGTTTAGAAGGAGAGAGAGAGCGATTTTAAGTTTTCTATAGAAAGTAAATAATCACTCTATCTTTCCTCTTGAACTCTTTTTCGAAAATGTTTTCTACTAACTTATGTTACTACTAAGTTTCAATAAAATCGGTTCATTCATTTCGAAAAATAAGGACTTCAAAGTTTGTATGAAAAGCCGTACGGCGTAAACGCTCTTAAGGTGTCACTGTACTCATCTACCAACACTGAAATTGCGATAAAAAAACGACTGCTCCATACATTTATGAGCGCAAAATCGACAAAATGTACTGAACAGCTGATTTTTTTTTCGTGGTTGATCCCGTAGTAAAAGTTGTTCATAGTGATAACTACAATGGACCCTTAAGAGGTATTGTTTTCCAATTTTTTTAAATTGTAATCCTCTTTCAATCACAATTTTGTCCACAGTGCAGTCCGTGTCGGAACACAGTGTCACAGTGTCAGTGCGTGTATTGGCTCGTCCTGTCTGCGCGCGTGGGGTCCTGGTACTCTAATCCTATTTATATTGTCGTGTCATTACCGTATTACACCCACCGTCGACCGCATCCGCGCTGCAACCATAACCTTCGAATTATAACGTTATATTTTTTTTTGCAAAAAAATGTCTCGTTACCCCTTTTTTATCTCCTTATTAAGTAGTCTAGATATATCCGTCACTCTCTTTTAAATATTTACTGGCTTGAATTAGGAATTGCTGTAATTGATATGTATTTTCGTATAAAATCTGAACTCACTCGGTTTTAAAGAATTTGTCTCGTATAACATCAGAAAAAGTGGTCCCAGATTTCCTTACATTCCCTAAATACTTTCAAACAATATATTTTTTTTTATTTATTTAACACGTAGGTAGAGTAATGCTAATATAACTTATAGATACAATAAGATCCAAATGAACACTGGTAAAATATTATGTAATCAAATCCTAAGCACTTCAGCAAACATGCAAGTGAGTTACACAATCACGTTGTTTGCAACAATTCTCAACAACTTCAGATTTGTCGCCTAGGTCAGACCGTAAACTGGCTATATCCTGAATCCTCTATTGTCGCATTAACAAACAAGAAAACTACTTGTCGAGATTTATAAACGGCGCATTATTTAATAATAGACTGATCCTGAGGTCCCTGATAATAATCTAAATAACACTTCCAGTTTTTTTTTTGTCTTTGCCCCTTTTCACGCAAGCAAAATCACATCCAGCCACTTACGTCATTAAAAAGAATAAAATTTTAAATAGAACCAAAGGAATTAGCGTTCGAATTTCAAAAGGTTGTTTTTGTTTTTTTTTTTGGTATGGTAAAAGCACTTCATTTCGCATTCCCATCTTGTCGAGGTGAGATTATCGTCACTCGCACAACACGACAGGAGGGAAGAGGGCCGCGGGCCCATTGTGAGTTGCCGCCAAATGTGGGAACTGATGATTTATCTCGTAAACCTTTTCATGTTTATTATATTAAGAGCTTATTTTGAGTCTACGAGACGGATAATAGAGGACCTTGACATTGTTGAAGGTAAAGGCGTTTAGAGGTCTGAACACTTTTTGGAAGTATTAAGGTACCTATGAAGATCGCAAAGCCATCCGATTATGACTAGCTTTTTCCTGCGACTTCGTACGCGCATATATCACGTTTTTTTTCGGTTCCCGTAGGAATTACGGGAAATCCATGCCAAATTCAGCTTTCTACGACCAGTACTTTCGGCTGTGCGTTGTCTGTCAGTCACTCAGTCAGTAACGGAAGAATTTTATGTATATGATGATGATGTAAGCAATTTATTTCCGAATTCTTCTTCTAGAAACTTCCTTAGTCTATGGAATCACTTTCATCCGAGGAATAAAAAAGAGTGGTTTGACAGTTTTTGTATGGTAAATACGTCATACGGCCATATGTAATCATCAGTTAAAAGTTATCCAACTATTAAAATATCACTGCAAAGCCAATGACAATAAAAACTTTAACTCTGTTATCAATAAAAAAACATAACTAAGCCAAGTCTTCTAGCAAATGATCTAGTCTAGTCAGACATTTTTATTTCACCCTCACCCGCCTTCAATACGCGAATCGTTCAATGTAAACATGGCTCCAGTTCGATATCGTGTGCAAACACAATTAACTCTGAAATCCTATTTGTACCGTTTAATTTGGAATCGACTACGATTTAATCAATTAATCCAGTAATTAAGTATCGGTAGGTATACCTTTAGCTGTTAATGTATTAATTATTCTTTGCTGAATTGTGTTTGTGTTGCTGGATATTGGAGCAAATGAGTGCACATTATATTTATTTTGCATATTCTCGTATGCTGTTTTTCTTTCGTATGGTGGTGAAACTCAATCAATTTATTCCCCTGAGAGATGACGTTGTTAACATTGAGTTAGTTTTTCAAATTCAGTTTGAGAAGCAGTTTTGTTTCATTGTGCCAGATTGTAAGTTGTAATCATTGTCGACTTTTAAGTATCAATTTATAACTGACCTTTTAGTAATGTTCGTCCATCGTAACACTGAATTACGACCAATTTTATATCTCTCAAACCTTTTTTTTTAATGATTGGAATCATCAAATGACTCCTCCCGCTCTGGGCGGAGCGGAAAGGAGTGTCAGACTCTTACTGACTAAAACCCATCTGTGTTCCTCCAAAATGCCCTTTGCGTTCCAGGGCCGCGGTGACTTTTTCGAACAAATTCCGCAACATTTCTCAAACCAACATATAATTTCGTATTGATATTTCGTATTTTAGAGACCTTTCTTTGGACTATCAAGACTCATCACCGACCTATGCTTAACCGAATTGTGTCAGGGTCGGCTTCAAATGTAACCGAATGAATACCAGTATTATAGTACATAGAGCATGTTTATCTAACCTCAACATCTACAATTCAGTTAGTGAGTTATACGATAGGCTTGGTAAAACAGATTTGCTGGTTTCTGACTATCTGTAACGGCTGTCACAAATTATATAAAACTCTTGCGTTACCGGTGACTGACTGAGTGAATGACAGACAACGCACAGCCGAAACTACTGGTCCTAGAAGGCTGAAATTTGGCATGTAGGTTTCTTGGGGAGTGTAGGAGAGCACTGAGAGAGGATTTCCCGAAATTCCTACGGAAACAGGAAAAAACGAGATATAAGCGTACGAAGTCGCGGGCAAAAGCTAGTTTACTAATAACAGCTGGCTAACGGCTTGACGTGTTTTACAGGGTCTTGATGGTCACTTCCACAGACTGATCTCTGCAAGCGTTGCTTAACTCAGAACTTGCTTAACATTTAACCACCCACCCACCCCCGTAATCAGTTGAATCAATCACTTATGAGTTTTCAATGCCATTTTGGGCGAAAGTGACTCTTGCAAGAAAATATGTTTAATTTAGTTGTTCCATAGCATAATTTAATGCAGAGCTCAACGTTAAAATGCTAATGAGTGAAATTTTAGTGAATTGGAGTCGCGATGCCCGTCGAAGTACACTTTATTGAATTTTACTGAAATTCATCCGCGTTCAGGGTTGTCAACCGTAAATAAATATAATTTATATTGCGCTTTTAGATTCGTTTTGGGAAAGTGGAACGACTGAGAATATGTAAGTATTTACCTAGCAATGGGACAATAATATTAATATTAATAAAAAGAAGGTAATCTCAAAGATTTCACAGAACACTATTTTTCTTCGTCATTAAATACGTAGAGAACCTATACGCGAACCTAGCGTCCAGGCCGCATTAGTCAGGCCGCCGTATCGCTGAAATGGACCATTTTAATGCCGTGAGACACACAAATTTTTGTCATACTATTTTTGTTATTTCTTTAAGTATCAGCAGCATTCTATGTACATTGCAGCAGCTACACTGCGATCGCCAACCCGCCTGCCAAGCGTGGCGATTATGGCAAATCCCCCCATTTTGGGGAGGCTTATTTCCAGCAAGTACCATGAGTGTTTTATGTATGTAGTAAATAATTTTTATTCTTTCTCTCTATACCTACTTAAACTACCAAAAAATGTTGGGACCAGAAAAAAATGCCTGAGTTGCACGTTACAATATATTTGAATAACCCAACAAAACATTTTAAACAGCTACCACAAACAACAAGCGAACATAAAAGAATAAAAAATTCAATTCAATTGAAACAAATTATTTTACGATTCGAACCCGCTTGGCGCTAACTAACAATCAATAATATTAATCACAGTGCCACTGGCTCGGTCATTTGATATCGAACTTTTACCAATTGTAATGGAGATCAATTGAACGGTTTAAATTAACTATTAAAAGTGGGCAATGGTTCAATCGGGGCGCGACAATCCAATCGATGGAGGGAAAATTATGATCTGGTGATGCTGTGAAGGGGTTTGAGATGAGATTTGAGCGGTAAATGGCTGGTTCAATTCAGTAATGGACCTTACTTTTTAGCTGTTTACCTTTCTTTTGGGTAATCATCAAATGACTCCTTCCGCTCTGGTTGGAGCGGGAGGGAGTGTCAGACTGACTTACTGACTAAAACACATCCGTGCTCCTCATAGTGCCCTTTGCGTTCCAGGGCCGCGGTGACTCTTTCGAACAAAATCAGATACCTAGCTGTCTATTCTGGTCTCTTTTTAACCCATTAATATCTTATCATAACCTGCCAATCTATCTTCGCTTCTGTACAACATGTAACAGAATAAACGCAATGCCTCTTAAGGGGTCCTTGTACTCATCATTATGATCAACTTTTACTATGGGACCAAAAAGAAATCGCGAAAAAAAAATCGACTGCCCTATTTTATGTGCGCATAACTCGACAAAATGTACTGAACAACTGATTTTTTTTGGTCCCATAGTAAATATAATGATGAGTACAATGACCCCTTAAGAGATATTAGGTTTTTTGTTACATGTTGTATGTCGCAGCTAATCAGCCGTTTCATTAATAGCCTAGCCTTTTCGTTGAATTGCACCGTTTAATCAACGACATAAGTGACATGGGCAAGTCATTTAACAATATTGAACAAAAAATGCCACTTAGGTCACTGAAAGTCGGCGCATTTAAATGAAAAGGCTAGGCCACCAATTAAAAGGCTGATTAAGCTAATTGGCTGCGATTTATATAATCCGTAAATAATGTAAAACTAAAGTCGCTGTCTGGCTCTCTCTCCGCCTACTTCTTATAAAACACGGCTTTCACTAATAGAAAGAGTGATAATGATGATCATGACTTTGCAGCTGAACGGATCTGGATAAAATTGACACAAAAGTACACTGTGGTGGTAGAACACCCAGTGAAAATTTGGCCGGTCATTAAAAAATAACCCCGTATTATAACGTGGGATACTTTGTATTGATAGTAACTACAAAGCGTTTTGGGAATACATTCATTGTGCGTACCGCTAAGGAGTGGAATTCCCTGCCGGAGTCTGTGTTTCCTGATAGCTACAACCTGGGAGTCTTTAAGTCAAGAGTGAATAGGTTACTTCTAGGCAAGCGTGCTCCATCTTCGACCACATCGTCGCTTACCATCAGGTGAGATAGTGGTCAAGCGCGTGCCTATCAATAATAATAAAAAAAAAAGTTCCCGTAGAATAACTTTCAAGTTCGCTGCGGGTGAAGCTGCTTGCAAAACATAGTAGATTATTATTTTTAACCGATTTAAAAAAAAAGGAGGTTCTCAATTCGGTTGCTATTTTTTTATGTTTTTACCGCATATCTTCGTCATTTATAAACCGATTTGAAAAATTCTTATTTTATGTGAAAGAATATACTTTTCGACTGGTCCCTTTGAAATTTTATCAAAATCGGTTCAACAGTTTTGTTTTTAAATCCGAACAGCTAGAAAATTTATGTGGAAAAATCATCCATGAATACGAAATTGCGTATTTTGCTTCCCTGTGACTTTCCAGTGGTGTTGTTAGGTGTGGGGTACCACTAAAAAGAAAAAATAAATAAACTTTTTCAATAAAAAACCGACTTCCAAAAGAAACTCTACAAAGTACAAAATAACTCTAATTTCGGAAGGTGGTAAATTACTAAGAAAAAACCAAAAACACCGACTTCCGAAATTAGAGTTATTTTGTACTTTGTAGTGTTTTTTTTTGGAAGTCGTTTTTTTTAATCTGTTTTTTTTTTAAATTTAATTATGTCTAAAATACATTCATGACACTAGAAAGTATCAGATGCACTGCTATCAACAAAACCTTTATAACATTTGATACAATTGAACCCCAAAACATGTAATAAACGGTTAATTCGTGATGAGCGCAGCCCTATGGTCACCTGTCAGTCATCATTTGCGTACCGACCGACTGTATCTGGTCTTTAATCAATTTACGCGACGATACACACCCGCTGCCACATACTTTTGATTCATTTTTTTTATAATATTTTTGTTCGTTTTAGTAGTTCTCGCTAGTGGTTGTTTTTAAAACTTAAGTTATTTCCCCTATTACGTACCGTTCTCTCTAAGAGCGCCTTCACACGCGTTTGTCCAGCGTAGGCGTTCAATAAACGTATGCGCAGCGCAGACGACACGACAACGCGGCGCAGGCGTCGCGTTGTTGCGGCGTTTCCTCTGGAGTCGATTGAACGCTGCGCTAACGTGGCGCGTGGTCACACAATTGCGTTGTCAATTCGGAAATATCATTAACAAAATGCTCTGACGAGGAAACTCTATTGTTGACTTTACTTCTAAAAAGAAAATTATTGCGAAAACGTGAAAATAAAAATAAAAGTATATGTGAGAACCCATTAACAGGATTGTACATGACTCCGCAGTAACGCGGCGCATGCGTCGCGCACCTGCAGCGCTAACGCAGCGTATTCATTAACCCTTCACTGACGCCGCGACAACGCGATGCCTGCACCGCGTAGTGGCGGCTTCTGCGCTGCGCATACGTTCATCGAACGCCTACGCTGGACAAACACTAGTGTGAAGGCGCTCTAAGGTGTAATTATTTAGGATTTGATTTGATTAAGTGATCGGCTTTCTCATCGTTCATTCGCTGAGCAATCCGATTGGTCTACGGATGAGCGCGGTGGCGCCGCTCTTCCGCGAGTGTTTTTCGTACTACTTACACTTCTTAACTAGAAACTATAACGTGCTCAGCGCTGAGAAACACTTTCAAAAAGATCCTTCGGTGTATTCGTGTTTACAACCCCCTCAAGATACGAATAATAACAATAACTAACGCCTGTGGAAACTGTGTGTAGTGAAGTTTAGCAGGATTCAGGACTACAGACCACGCCGCCGAGCCCTAGCAACGCGAGGCAGTGGACGGGAGTTTGCGGTAAACTTTTTCGAATCCTCATCCTTAACTACTACACATCCCCAAAAAAAGTATGTTTTAAGAGATCCAGGCTTGGGCCGTAAAAAAGTCATAACCAGATGTTTGCATTGGTAGCAGCCCTAACCTTGGCGGCTTGAAGTGCAAAACTTCTAGTTAACCTACTCCCCGTGGCTTCCTGAAAACTTTTCCCGCATAATATTAAAGTAGAAAGAATAATTTGATAAAATTAGTGATCATTTTGAAATTGGCTTAAAACTGCGTTGTCATTGTTAATAGATATTTTTCAACCATATTAACCAAAACTTAACTTCCACGGCTCCTGAATTGATCATAATAACTGAAAGTCATTTACTGAAAGACGACATGGTTGGCGCAGTGGTTGAGCGATTAGGTACTGCGCTGCGTGGCGTGAGTTCGATTCCCGCACGGAACAAATATTTGTATGGCCTACAGATGGTTGTTCCGGGTCTGGCTGTTTGTGTATGTGAGTTTGTATGTTTGTAAACGCACCCACGATACAGGAGATGAAGAGAGAATTCCTAGTGTAAGGCAACATTCTGAAAGAATTAGGGCTGATAAAAAAAGAAACCGACTTCCAAAAAACACTACAACTGTTTTTGACTCCGACTTCCGAAATTCAAGTTATTTTGAACTTAGTAGTGTTTTTGGAAGTCGGTTTCTTTTTTGTGAAAAAGTTTTTATTTTTCACTTTTTAGTGGTATCCCATACCTAACAACACCACTGGAAAGTCACAGGAAAGCAAAAATACGCAATTTCGTATACATGGATAATTTTTCCACATATTTTTTCCAGCTATTTGGATTTAAAAACCAAACTACTGAACCGATTTTGATAAAATTTCAATGGGACCATTTGGTAGTACACCCTATAATTTTTCAAATCGGTTGGCAAGCGACGGAGTTATGCGCGAACAAATTGAGAACCTCCTCCTTTTTTGGAAGTCGGTTAAAATGAAGACCCCAGCGCAAAACATCAACGGCTTCTGGCTTACAACTTATAAAAGCTACCATAATACGACTGTTTCTACAGATAAATACCTAGCCAATGTTCTTCTTAGATACAGTAGAGCACAAGCCAAGTCTGCAGACTGTGTGAATTGCAAAAAGCAATGACAAACAATATATATTTTATCCCGCATCGGCTTTTCCAAACACCTTAAAAATGTCTTAAATTAGTTACATTTTCTGTCTACTGCGTCAGGATTTCTGAAACAACTACTTAATTTTCTAAGCCATAGTATTATCCTGTCACCTTCGACCTCTCAAGAAAACCGTATTACTAAGAATAATTCGCCGGTCTGTAGTACCCTTTGGCCGAGCAATTACGGGCAATGATCGAGAGGACGCGGGCACGCCACTCAATTGGCGTCGATACCACTATATCGAATAAACGCAGCTATTGCTGTCCGGTTGCACGGTTTTTTTTTTCTTTCTTTTACGGTTAACGACCCTTGCTAAAAGTTTTATTTAAGAGAAACTTGGCTCTAGTGCTTAGAATCTATACCCAAGTTGCACACGATACTGATAACTTATCACAAAGTTTGTACTTTAATTGCCGCTATAATAGCAAATAATATAATAAAAATAGAAGGTAAGGAAAGGCCCCCATACAAGAAACGTGTTTTTTTACGGTTTATGTTTATTTATGACATTAATTCAGCATTTTTATCATATCAAATGACTTTTTCCGCTCTGGGTGAAGCGGAAAGGAGAATCAGACTCTTACCTGACTAAAACCCATCCGTGTTCCTTCTTATACCCTTTGCGTTCCAGGGCTGCGGTGACTCGTTCGAAAAAAATCCGCAACCCTGGCAGGGTACGGTTTTAGGAACCCTTCTTGTGCGGAGTTGTGGTCCTCCGACTCGCACTTGGCCGGTTTTTAATTTGACTAAAAAGTATAAGGTCCATTTTTCCACATTATATGTGCCTTTTCTTTCTTTCATCAACGTTATAATCCTTTATCTACACTCACAACGTAATGTTCCAAATATGAGTTCAAAAACGAATGCATAAACACGTACTTTTTTTTCGTGGATAGGTAAAATTAAAAAAAAAACCATTACAGTTCAACATTTTCCTTCGATTTTTAAACAACTGCATCATAAAATAACTTTTTAATTTTTATAGCACACTTTTTCTTTTTAATTTTTGGCGCGGGCTCATTGACTTAATTCAATGAGCCAGCTTTTATCTTTATCTATGCGCGCTGCGCAGTCATTCGAATACACAATGAGAATATCCGCCATATTGGAATAAACTATTTTTCCACTTATTTTATTTCAACTGTATGAGTGAAGATAAAATAATGTATGCAACGGCATATAATTAGGTATTAAAACACTTGTGTTTTAATAACCCCTTCTATATGGTCGTTGCATAAACTACTATTATAATCCTATAAAAAGTTTATCCAAAATTTCACTGCAACAGTGGCTTCATTAGTACTAGTTTTTACGGACTCGATCATGATAACGTCAATTTGTACAAAATAGTAAATAGCACGGTCTGAGTGCCAATTCTACTCATTTTAAAGCAACGTTCGCATGCGCATCTCAGTCGCAATCTGTCAAAAAAGCCTCAATTTTCATACATTTTTGACAGATTGCGACAGACATGCGAATTCGAACGTTGCTTTAAAAATAGTAGAATTGGCCACCTGGTGACAATAACGGTAAAACTTTTGTCGTACGCAATCGATATACCTACATTAAACTTGCACTAAGGCCACAGTTCCCTACATAATTTAAATCCTACAGCCATTTCTCCGCATTTCAACACCAACTCCGACACAGAAACACAGGTATCCCACAAATTCAAAACACGAAACTAAGCACAAAGTTAAAACAACCAAAGTCCAACTAAGTTTAACCAAATGGCTCTAAAACTAAAGTAAATTCGGTTAACCAATCGGGCTAACTGTTGGAGTAAATCTGAAAATTGACTGGAAACTAATGATGGCTAACTGGTTCGAGTCGAGTCGATATAGTGATCGGTCGGCCGTCGGGCTCTCAATCCAATTATTTCTCATTATAGACCATTAGAGAGATGTGCGCTAAATGATATATTTGCCCGGTCGTGTATTTTATGTGTAAACGTATGGGGTAAAGTTCTAGAGTGGCGGCCGCGTACGGAAGACGCAGCGTTGGAAGGCCTCCCACTAGGTGGACCGATGACCTGGTGAGGTGACCGATGACGTTGTTAGCTGAATGGATGCGAGACGCACAGGACCGGTTGTTGTGGCGACACTTAGAGGAAGCCCATGTCCAGCAGTGGACGTCTTTCGGCTGATATGATGATGATGATGATGGGGTATTTAGCTGTAATTCAAGCCCACGAGCGATAAGGAAGCTCTTAAGCGTGGTGTTCTGAGCTTTCCCTTTCTACGCAAAGTTATTTAAGAGCCGTGTAGAATCAGAGTTTTGCTTATATGATCTGCACGACTTTTATTTGATGTGCGTGAATTGAGGCCAAAATAGTATAAAGAAGTATATGATCTGCTTTGTTATGCGTTGAATATCCAGACATATAAATATCTAGCTAGCCGTTCGTTAGTCTCGCAAAAAGTCTAAAATGGATCGACTGTTTTGTTTTTTAACCGACATCAAAAAAGGAGGAGGTTATCAATTCGGATTTATATATTTTTTAGGTATGTTTGGGTATAACTTTGTCATATATTAACCGGATTTGCAAAAATCTTTTTGTTTTGTTTGAAAGAGGTTTATTTCGAAATGGCCATCAATCCCGTTTCTTCGTAGAGATCTGATGAAGAACTTCTATGATATGGACTGGTTGGAATTTTTGGGGGTACCAACACTAAAAAGAGAAAAATAAAAAACTTTTTCCAAAAAATTCAAACGACTTCCAAATAAAAACCGTTACAAAGTACAAAATAACTTTTATTTTGTAAGTCGGTATTTCTGGTGATGTTTTTTCGTTTTTTGACACCGACTTCCAAAAAAAACTTTTTTTGGAAGAGTTGCGCATTTTTTCTTCAAATACTATTGAACAAAAAATGTGAGCATCATCGTAAAGCCGGAGGGGGTCGCTAATTTAGTATTATTTACATTATCATATATAATTGTTCTTATGTGACTCTAGAGGAAAATCATCTCCCTTCTGAAACAGTTTTTATTTCAAAAACCTTAGACTATCAACTTATTTATATTGTGGTGCCTGAACAATAATTCATCCTATGCATGTCTAGTGTTACAAAGACATGCTGTTCGCAATTAATTAAACTCATTAAATAAATTATGAGCAGCTTTTCGTGTCTTATCCAGTGACAATGAAGGGAACTTTAATCCATCCGAATTAATAATAGCGTCAAGCTAGATATATTTAATTATTCAGAGCACGATGTATGAAGGAATTACTTAAGGATGATGTTCGTTCAGTAATTCCTATCACAAACCATCCCCATATGATTCTTCGAAACAAAGTTAGTCTCCATTATTGACTATTAAATTTTAACCTTTTCTTCGGTCAAAGAATCACCATTGCCATGCAACGTGGCAACGCTGCCAGAGTTATCGGCACTTTTCCCGTTGATAGCGATGTGGACAATTTTTTCTATGACCCATTGGTAAAAAAAAATACTACTCAAATGATTAATTACTAATGAGTAATTAGTCATTTGAGTAGATTTTTTTTTTATTAACTTGCATACTATGTAATTTAACAGTCTGTAAATAAATATTCTATCCTGTAAATATCTATCTCGACTAACAATTCGATTTTAAAATCCACTTGACGTAGAAATGCATATCAAATAATGACGTACGTTTTACTCTTCGTAGCACTTTCGTAGGCGTCTCGTAGCACTTTGCTACGCGGATTTTAATACGGCCAAAAATTAACGTTTTACCATTGTTATAATGAAATCGGGCTCATAGCTTAACAGCAACAGTCACACGGTCGATCTTCATGGTTAAGCAGCGCATGCCGAGGTCGTCCCGTTGATGGGTGGCAAAATACTGGTGTTCCGCTGCTAACAAGGTTGAGGAAAAACTAAGCACAACAAGATAGAATGTTGAAATGTATTTTATAGTATCAGCTTCAATTAGTGAGCATATTTAGTTATATTTTATTTTTATGTTTTATTTGAATATGTAAATAGTAGGTACACCTAAGACTACCTGCAGTACTCTGTCTGCAGTATCTCATTCCATCTTTCATCGCTTTTAGCGATAAGGCCACTTATTGTGTCGCCCTATATAATGTTTTGTTCATTTATCTGTCACTTTTATGATACACATAACAAAACGACTAGGCCGACGGGTAGAAAATGCCTAAAGCATGAAGTTCTCTACGTTTTACGAAAAGTTTAATAATTTATGCAACTGTTGTATAAGAAGGGGTATTAAAACACGAATGTGGTACTAATATCGAACAAAAATGGCGGGATATGACGTGAATTCGAATAACCTATAAGTTTTTTTTTAATTAAGGCGCTGTGGTAGTGAAACGCGCGTACATGGCAATGTTCTTTTTTTAATTCAAAAAGATACCACGAATTGAGTAGTGAGAATGTGGCTGTTTTATGAGTAAGGAAGGGATTGAAAAAGCAAAGGAGTTGCATAATGAAAATTAATACAAACATTATAACACTCGTTTGGGTGTTATTATGGTTACTTTGACACTGGTTGTTTTAATGTTGGCAATAAGCTAACTGTTTCAGAAACTTTTATAGAGAATTTAAAGCATGGGTAAATTAATAAATAAAGCGTATTCCATTATGTTATAAAGTCTTACAACGACAGTATTTTCAAAACCAATAGATAGATGATTCAATCAGCCATTTCTACATAAGCTATATAGCTCATAGCGCCACAATAATTGCTCCGGGCGCCGTCGACGATTGCATATCAATACATTGCTCGTATTTGCCTGTAATTGAGCTTATTGCTCGAGTGGAACGTTATTGGCCTTTATTGTGTTAGAGGCAACTGATTGAGACGAGTTTCTTTGCAGCGTGACGTCGGTGTTGTGCCAATTGATTAGTTACAGATATTATTATATGCATGCGTTGTTATTCCTTCTTCGTGTCAGGCACGATAGTGATTTAGTTTTTGTTTGGCCAAAAACTTTGCCACTTCCACAGTTATGTGGGTGGTAGTGCATATTATGTCACCTACCACTGGCTGCATTTTTCGGGCACAGTGGCCCCACATCCAATTCTACTTTATTTCTCCTGCTCTGGGAGAAGCGGAAGGAAGTGTCAGATTCTTACTGATTAAAACCCACACATGTTCCTCCAAATGTCCGTTGTGTTCCAAGCTTTTGCCGCAACCCTGGCGTCCACTCCCAGCTAACACTTCTACCGACTTGTTGAATCATCAAAAACTCGGAAGGTTTGATAGCGTAGACCATGATTAGAAACTGTTGGAGTAAGAAATTAGAGACAAAAAGCCAGAAATATGTCTTATTAGAGAAAATACTTGACCAGGCAAAGCCTACCCGCGGTTGCCTTTTTTATGGATGGGAAATCATCAAATGACTCCTTCCAGAGTAGAGCGAGAGGTAGTGTCAGACTCTAACTAAATAAAACCCACCCATGCTTCTCCTAGTGCTCTTTGCGTTCCAGAGCCACGGTGACTCTTTCGAACAAAATCCGTAACCCTGGCAGGCTCTGGCTCTTTTGAGCCCCGTCTACTATGCTGACATCTCTTTGAGGCGCGCGTAGAACACAAAGCCCGGGTCGACACCCGGGCCTGACTTTGATCGGACGTCGAGCCACGTGCTGCGAATATTGTGCCACTTCTTCACTCATCATATATAAACGTGTCAGTTAGTATCAGTCCTTAAGTCGCACTAGAAAAATTTTAGTAGGTACTTATAGTTTTAACCGTCGACCCGGGCCTGGCTTCCATCGGACGGCGAGCCACCCAACTCTCGCCGTCCGCAGGCCCTGGATATTGCCTTAGACGATGAAGAGTCTATGGGACTGGGTATAAGAAGCAGATGGCAAATTGTGAATAAGTAATTGTGAATTTAAATAATAGGCCTATAAAACATTGATTGTGTTAGCAGAAAATTGATTGAGAAGAGCGTCTTGCAGCGTGACGTGGGTGTTGTGGCAATTGATTATATTGATTAGTTAAAGATATTATTATATGCATGCGTTGGTTTGATGGTGTGCCATTTTTTAAGCCTAGCAGGAATAGTGCTAATAGTGATGACGGTCATTTGTGTAATAGTCAAAAGCCTCGACCAACGCCTCCCGTGAAGAAGTGGTTGATCAAGAAAGCAGTAACTTACTCCTGGCACACGATACACGCGCATATTGTTAGGAGGTTCCTTTCTCAGGAGCGTCAACCACCGGGAGCTTGCAGGACCCAGTTCCCGATACCGGCCACTTTTTATATAGCAACTGATTACTTGAATTCTCTATAGAGAATTTGAAAACAGAATCTGCTTAACGGTAGCTAACTAGTTTTGTGATGTTTATGAATACGGCTGTGAACTCCAAGTGGCACACTTCATTTGATTATTTCATAACTTTGATCTTCCCCTTGGAGAGGGCTGCAATCTTAGACTTTGTAATCATAAAGGCTAATTCATAAAAAATAACCCAGTTCAATACTATTTTTTTTTTTTTTTAATTATTGATAGGCACGCGCTTGACCACTATCTCACCTGATGGTAAGCGACGATGTGGTCGAAGATGGAGCACGCTTGCCTAGAAGTAACCTATTCACTCTTGACTTAAAGACTCCCAGGTTGTAGCTATCAGGAAACACTAATTATAAAACTAGCAGATTCTTTATTGAAACTTCAGATAATTTGAATTCAGAATCTGCTAATCCGTATTTAAACTAAGCTTACGGTTTTTTTTTTAATAAGTCATAAGAATTTTTTAAACATAGTTGTTTGTATTAGAGTATATAACAGTAATCGATACGTACATAGGCAACATGTTACCAGCTATATCTTTCTCTGACTCCTTGACAATCCAAAAGTACACGTAAATGGGATGATTGAGTAAATGCTGATTCAGAATCCTAAATCAGAATTTGTATTTGATGGTGAAGATAATTTTATTAAATTGCGCACTTTTGCAGGGTCTATACCCAAAGTTCTCAACAGGACCTAACAGCTTCTCAATTAAATTTCATAAAATACAAACAGCAGAAACCACGAAAACGGAACTCTAATTAATTATAAAATAATGTTTTTCTCTAACAATTTACAGTGGAAAGTACAATTATGACACATAATAATATATTATCTACATTATACTGTATAGTTAAGTATTATATCTGCAACTTAGTTTTAAACTTTCTTTCTTTTAAGACAGAAGTTTTAAACAATAATCTTTTTCTCAGTTTACGACAACTAATTAAAGTGATCAGCCGTAAGAAATATCATTTTGTATCTTGTTTTTTGTAGCCATCTGGAAACGATCTATTGAAAATATATTAACCTACTTATTAATTTATCTTCTTTAAAATAAACTTGTATATAGGTACTTTGTTTCTGTAAATTCGCAAAATGTTAAGCATTCTCCCTCGACACTTTCAGCGACGCGGTCGTGTGGATACCTATCATTTAAGAATAGTCCGTCACTCAAGGAATTTATAAAAGTAAATAATAAATCAGTTAATTTAAAATAACAGTTAATATTTCATAATTGTTGTACTTTTAAATAGAGGTACTTTTTATTTAGTTTTTTCTTAGTTATATGGGCCGTAGACCTAAAAATTATGAAAAGAAAATTGGCTATGATTCCAAACTTTGCAACACATCTTCTAAAATAAAAGAAGCGCTTAATAAATATTAACTTCGTATAGTACTGAGTTAATTTAAAAGTAGCGTCCGTCGGATTTGAAAAGTTTGAAAACTGAAAACAAACTTTACAAACATAACAAATAACTTGAATTACCTTATTAGCGTCCGAAAATATGTTGTCTTATTGTGGGCGGGAACTTTTCCCGCCGAACTCCGCGAACGAAAAAACGCGGTCACCGCGCTGTCACTGGCATAACGTTCGGATACACGTACGAGCACTCGCGAGCCGCGCCGCGTCACGACTGACACCACCGCCGCGGTCACACTACTGCGAACTGCGAGTAATCGCTCTGAAACCGCCCTCG
This sequence comes from Melanchra persicariae, assembly GCA_947386135.1. NCBI lineage: Eukaryota > Metazoa > Arthropoda > Insecta > Lepidoptera > Noctuidae > Melanchra > Melanchra persicariae. Next base: position 15,467,746 of record OX376664.1, read on the forward strand.
GCAAACAAAACCCCACCCGCCGTAAAGAGCATTTTAGCACGCGCGCCTCCCCCGCTCCCCCGCTCCCGCGCCCTGATTTAATAGCGAACGCGGGCACTGATTCACTTAACCGAACGCAACTACCGACTGCCTCTCTCTCGCTCCCGCTCAAACACTCATCCAGCACACATCCTCTCTCCCGCTCCCCCGCGTTTGGATATTCCGCGGAGGAGAGAGATGGCGCCGCGGTCGCGGACACTTCTTTCCTCCAACTCGATTTGCATGCGAGCGGGGGTCGCTCCGCAAACTTTATGTCCTCGTTTCGTAAATTATTTATACGTTTGGAAATACTTTTAACGGCATGCTCGGCTGCTGAAAAAGATTGCTTTAAAACGAGCCGAATTAAGTGAGTGACCGGCATTAGGGCGCGGGACGCGGCGACGCTAATCACTTTAATCTTGTTCACTCAAACGTTCATGATGTTAGTTTCGTTGATTTTTCATGTGGAAATTTGCAACTTTTTCAGCAACTTTTCATTTTATTTTTTTCGATGCATGATTTTGTTATTATGCGTTATATTCATTATGAGTTATATTTTTCAGTTAGTTTTAGTTTATCTCAAGTTTTCTACTTTTAATAAGAACTTGATTTGGCATTTCCTAAACTAATGAACAATGAGCTAACTAACACCTACGCAAAGATTGAATTCTCAAAATTAAAAGGAAAACGTGGTACCTAGCAGAGATTGAAGCTAGTCTTGAAATGACATTTTATACAGCTGCATTCGATAGATGAAATTTTTTGACACCAGCTACAACTTTTTGCCACAAATAGTATCTAACCAAGTACTGACATACTGCACCCTATAACCAGTGCTTGGTCTTGTCACCAAGTCACATCAACTTCAACCACCCGTAAAACAGGTGCGTAACGTAAATTAAATGCTACCTTATCCTAGGTTAAAAGTTTAAGTGGAATTAGGAATGAAGGCCATCTTATCCTGTAGGAAGATAATACACTGAATGGAGCATTTCTGAAATCAACTAATCGGGTGATTTTTGTATTTCGTTAAAGTTTGTAATTGATTCCATTCTTTCAGTGTTTTTTTTTCAATTTTCATAAACTAAGTAGTTATTTATGATAAATGATATTTAGTTTGTAAATGGGTTTAAATAGTACTAAAACTCGTCATTATTTTTTGGTCAGTTTAAACTAGATGAGGCCGTTGTTTACTAGTTGACTACCCTGGGAAGAAACACGGAAACAAAATCAGAGGCTTATAACGTCCTTGCAAACCATACTGGTCAAATCATACGTATGAAAATTACCATGTAGGATAATATCTGAGGTGGTCTTTTGAGCACAGCACCTCACAGATATGAGCATGTGTATTATCGTTTCTATTTCATACCATAACTTACTCTACACAATCACTAAACCCAGTCTCCAACTAACGAGTCCACAATCAATTCTACCAAAACGGATCTTCAAATTATCTAAGCCAACGAGTTTTCCACTCAACCAGTTGGAAAGTTTCTTCAGAAATAAAGCTTGTAATTTATCTATCAGGGTTGTTAGTTAACAATAGTTGGGAGAATTCAGAGCACAGCTAAGCTATCCAATTAGTTGTCATTGTGTTATCTGTGGCCAAACTAACTTCTAATGTCGTCCGTGACCCCTTTGCTAAACTCTCGGATCGGTTGGAGCTCGGTTACAGGCCCTTACTCTTGGTTTGTTGGGTGACTGTTTCAGGATTGTGAATATTTATTTTTAATTGTATAGATTTTTTTTATTAAATACCTAACAAACTATAATGATAAGAGTAGAATACGGAATTTCGACGCACAAAATATCAATAAATGCTAATACGATGCTATAAAATTGCGATGCACGTTGCAACGAAAGACCGTCTCTGCGAAGCCACTTCGATGCACGTTACCGTAATAGATCTTCACTGCGATTAACTAATAAAAGACTAAGGGCCATTTTCATCAAGCCAAACTGATCGCGATCAACGTATACCTAAACCACATTGATGAGCTGTCAGTGTCACTATTTTTCTATGGAATATTGACGCTGACAGCTCTTGAACGCAGTTTAGATGTACTGATCGCGTTCAGTTTCATTGGTGAAATCCGCTGTAAGTAAACTTAAACAAAAGCGTAAAAAATTTCTCCGCATCGCAATCGACACGGATTTGGTTTAATTTTGTCGTGAAAGAAATTTTGTGTAGGTTACCTATAGTTAATTAGGTAGGGAGATATATTAGGGTTATAAAAGTGCAGTAGATGAGCATTTTCAAGGGAAAGATAATATCTTCATACTTTTCCCACCCATAATTTTTGTACTGAGCCAGTAGTTTAATTATTTATTTCACTTAGGTCTTGGTACCGTCGCTGAACTTACCGTGTATCGTGTAGCTCACTAGGCTAGACAAATTTTGCTCTCCCTGCATCAGGTGTTGGAAGAATGCTTTTGGCATCAGGATATGGTATTCCGCCATTTCGCGGACATGTGCCACTGGAACGCACAAAGATTAAGTACCACTAAGTGATACTAACATAGCTTTAGAACGTGCAAATAGCTGCATCTATTTGACTGACCGACCTTGACAATCCAAAAGTGCCAGTAAATGGTTTAATTGAAATAAATCATATTTTTTTTTAATTTTTTTATTTAGGTAGGTACTAACACAATTGTTATTATACATGTACTTCGGTTAAGGTATTTATCTATGGGTCTCTGTATCCTGAAACTAAATGGTTTATTTATTTATTTACAGTGTAAAAACACGCCGCCGCGTTGCCGGTAAAAATACAGATACAACTAAACAGACGACGTTGCAACTTTGGAATGGCATACTTCTGAATCCGTCAGCAAACATACCAGAGTTACATTTAATTAGGACACAAAGCGTGAAATACACTAGATGGAAGTTTGCTCGTTGGCATGCCTGCGGGCAAGTCCGTCAAAGATTCACTGGCGAGTTGTCTTCGAAAACACGTGGTTCCTCCTGTTTTCCTGTAATTGGCATAACATCGAATTTACTCATTTACACCGATATTCGTTACGAGCAAATGAAATTATTTTCATTTCTAATACGAACAAGTCACTACGTGGATTCTTTCACAAAAGAAATAAAATAACTAGAAACCAACTCAGACATTTAATGCTCTTTGCGTAAACCGTCCAAAGTTTCTAAAGAAACAATGAGACAACAATATTATTATCAAATATTCTCGGACGATCCAAAATAAGCATCTTAATACTTTATAAGCAATCGTTTCTGCGTCTGATTCTTTAATCACAGCTCTGATTCAAAATTTACTTGTCTTGTATACTCTTACACAATCTTAAATGTGCGGATGGCGATGGAGAACTTAAAGGAATTTGAGTCTTATGGTTGTTAGAATAGTTGTAAAGATTGTAAGTGTGAAGATTTGAGCGGTAAACAAATCTTAGCCGAGGTGTAAGTGACAATAAAACGGGAGCTTAGCTCTCGGGGCCGTCTTCAAGTTGAACGGCGGTGCGGGAGGGGGGGTGCCGGTAGAGGAGGGGGGTCGCCGGGGGAGGAGCGACTATCGCCGTCTCGCTCCGGCCGCGAGTCGCGCTCATCCGTTTTATTTCTTGTTTGTCCGCAGCGCCTTCCCAGTTCGCTACATAATTTATTTTGAGCGGTACATTTAAAAAATTGCCTGAGCCGCGAGCCGCGAGCTCGATCTGCCGCGTACGAGGTTAGGCGGCGAAATGGAGTTTGCCGGGAGGGGTGGTGTTGCCAAATGAAAATAATATGGTAAATGATTTCATTTGAATTGGCGTTTTGGCGTAATCGCGCGGGACAGTTAATGGGCCGTAGAAAGTCCCGGCCCATTGTCCGCGCTAGCTTCATTTACTCTCTGAATTTATTTTGCTTGGTTTCTCGGGTTTTATCGTCGAGCACATACATATTCAGTGTCTCCGTATCCTGTCTGGTGGATGAAAACTATGCTCCTTTGACACCCGCAGTTTTTATTGGTCTGCTGTGATTTATAGATTTTTATCGTTTGTTGTTTCTTTATTGGCTGGTATAAAGTTATAGTATCTGCCTTATAAGATATAGATACATTTATATTACCTTAAAGAGAACAAAATATTTGAAAAACAATTATTTCATTGTAATTTCTCTTTGGTCCATTAGATAAAAAGCTCCATGCCGAATTACCTACTTTAATTTATATTTATGTCGTTAAAATCCCAAAACTTCATTTTGGGATTTTAACGACAGAAATATAAATTAAAGTAGATAAAGATCGTATTTTTAAGTCTTTCCGTTTTATTAAAAGGGTCAGAAAAAAAAACCCACGAAACAAATTATTGACTTATTTTAAAAAAGGGAGTATGTACCTAATGTCTTTAATATAAAAAATTATCACAGTTCAAAATGACTCGTTTAATAAAACAGCAAATTTATGATATTGCTGTTTTAATATTTGCGTATGCGCAAGTTTCTGCACCCACGTAGCCGCTGCCGTAGCACGTGCTACGAGTAACGCCTACGGTGCTACAAACGAAATATGTAAGGCCGTCACTATTACAACTGCAGATAAATAAACTTTAAGATCATCGTTAGAAATTAAATAATTCAACTTATTCAGCTCTATTCATAAAAACTTTTTAACCATTCTATTATTGCAATCTGACAAAAACCTAAGTTTTCATACATTTTTAACAGATTGCGACTGAGATGGGAATGCAAACGTTGCTTTAGTAATTAGTAGAATTGGCCCTACTTAGATTAAATTATGAAAAGATTATGAATTCTCTAATTTACAAATCTGCTCATTTATTTTTTAACTAAATGCCGGGATAAAAAGTATCCTATGTGTTATTCCAGACTATAATCTACCTCTGAGCCAAATTTTATCAAAACTCATTCAGTAGTTTTTGCGTGAAAGAGTAACAAACATCCATTCATACAAACTTTCGCGTCTATAATATTAGTAAGGATTAGGTAAACATTACGGTTAAAAACGTTTCATGTCATTTCAACCATGGTCGCTAGCGTATCACGGTTAGCTACGCTGCTACAAAGAATGCCTGTGCTGCTACGAAAAATACCTATGCTACTACAAATAATGCCTACACTGCTACGAAGTATGCCTACGCTACTACGAACTATCCCTACGCTGCTACGAAGGATGCCTACGCTGCTAGGTTGGATGGTTGTATACCACCACTGCACTGCTACAAAGGATGCCTGTGATTCTACAAAGAATGCCTACGATACTACGAAATGTGCTTTTGTTCATTTATTTATTTATCTCCACAAAAAACACTTAGAAGTGAAAAAATATATATATTTATTCTATCTGTAATTATTATTTTCTCTTCTAAGTGTGTGATGCTTATTTCAAAAGAAATTTCTTCCAGACAGGAGGTTTTAGTATGGAGGAATGGGCTAGCTCTTGACCTCGATCACGCCTGATGGAAAGCGATAGATGATGACCATGATGAAGCGAGCGTGCTCAGAAGATACCCACGCGTCGACAAACACAGCAGGTTGCTGTGGACTTCGGTGGGAGGGTGGTCGCAAACCAGGCGGGCGTTAGCCCTGTCATCACAAGGGAAGGATGGGCCAGTCTTATAAGGTATTAGGTGAGACTGTCCAAAATGCGCCAAGCGCTCAGTTCAATCGAGTGCCTGATGGAACAAATTGTGCTACACGAGGAGGCTCCTTCATGCATCCCAAATATTATAGTACATTATGCGCCGAAGGGATGAAGCAGTATCTTAAAATCTATCACAGTTAACCACAAAGGTAGTTCAGGATGCCAAAGTTAACTCCAGAGCAGAACGAGAGGTTTGAGAGATTAACCCACGAGTGATAAGCAAGGGGAAGTAATACTGGAATCCTGACTACAAACTAACCCAATATACATAACTTTATCCCCAAGGAGAATACACTATTTTTCACACCAGCTGCGAGATAATTGAAAGCGAGGTATTTAAAGTAATGGTGGCTGCTAGGTGCAGGTCGCTTGGGTTATCATACGACTGTTTAGAAGGGATTCCAAATTCAAATCACATTATGGACCAGCGGGTAATAATGACTTGTGGTCGTAGTTTACACAGTGCGAACTGCTGACTAGAGAGTAAACAGCCGGTCTATTCTGTCGACATCTCACGGTGTTCACCTAGGCGGAGTGAACGATAAAAGAGCTGTCATTCCTCTTATTTGTATGGTTTGACAACTCACCCGTCGTGCGCCCCGCCTGGGTGTTCACTTCGACATGTTTACAGAATCGCACTACTGATACTCGAATGCCAGTAGCTCGACTCGCCTTGGCTGTCTTAACGATGACACACAAAAAAATCAGGTCCCGCTCGCAACTGTCTGGCTGACACTGGCGAACTACTGCCGATCGCTTCCGAACGATGCGAGTGATGTCCAGCCTGCTGCCTTGTGCGAGTTACTGTCAGGCGAGCAGGCGAATGAAAAAAAAATGTTGAAGTAACTCGGATGCAAGCTACTATTCAACTCGCACGTGGCAGTAACTAGTAAGATACGTCCAAACGTAGCGAGTTACTGCACTGCAGCAACTGTGTAAATACTACACTGTGTAAACTATACATCACTTTAAGTTAGGTTCGCATGACATACACAATCGACTTGAAAATAATATTAATCAATGCTTAATCGGGGAAAGATGGTGGACAAACGTGCGCATATCAATAGTAAAAAAAAAAGATTTGTTGGACGCCCAATCCCAGCAGTGGTCAGAATTTGTTCAAATAAAATAAAACAATGTGTTTATTTTTTACCTAAACCACTTAAGCCCCAACCTCCACAATAATACCCTATTACTCAAATTTCAAAAACACCGAATTAATAGAGCAAATCGCAACCAGTAATGCAGAGTATAATAGCAACACAAGATACAATGGACACCGCAAGGGTTTAAAAGCTTTCTTCAATAAATCACGACTTGCGGCGAGGGGTAGAACCGTAGAAAAAACTGGCCAAGTGCGTAACGGAGCACGCATAGGGTTCCGTAGTTAGGATGAGTTAAATGTTACTGTCCCACTGCTGGGCTATCAGGCCTCCCCATAGGCCTTCCAAAAAATCTTTTCGTACGTGGTCTCGAGACATGCCCATGGTACTTATTTAATTAATTGCAAAAATAATGTTTGTATTCAATAATGTTTCTCTATAAATTATGAAAAAAAAACAATGTTATTTACGCGGTTGTAACTTTAGAAGCGCTCATTAGATCGTACATTCGTAACAAATATTGAATTAAACAAAAAGGACGATTTAAATTAATATATTTTTTATTATGGATTGGATTTTTTTAGTAATTGTTTGTCATGAGCATGATTGAACGATGAGTATTGAAATATTTTTTTCAACACATTTGCTCAAAAATGCATTAACGAAGCCTGTATGCATTGTTCGAAAGTTAAAAATTATGCACCACACAATGGAACGTGCGGCAAAATAGGTACTCTCACCTAAGTACATATTTTACCGCAAACTCCGTTGTGTAGCGCCGTGTGTATTCTTTACGGTTTTTTTTTAATTTCCATAAAAATTTATAAGAATTCCACCAAGGAGTTTCACATCACGAGAATAAATAATATGAATAATCGAACCTCCTTGGAAGCGCTTTTGCTGTATACGTTTGTCTCATTTTAATATTACAGAGAAAATGAGAGAAGATACTTACATAAAAAAAAGGAAATATGGGGTTCTAATTTTCACCACGCGCATGTGGCGCCCTTTGCAAATTCGCGCCATTTTCATATTAGAAACGTCAAAGATTGTTGCGACTTTCAGACTGATTTCTAAAGACAAAAAGTTTGTTTAATAACTTATTGTAATGTTTTCTCGCAAATGTGTCGAAAAACGTTGTATGACACACGTGCGGATTTGGTTTTTACAAACTCGTGACTATGGTAAGCCCTCGACTTCGTCTCGTGCTTACATTCGTCTACTCGTTTGTAAAAACCAACTTACCGCACTAATATCATAAATAACTATTAATGATCGCCGAGTAAAATGGTTGTGAAACAGCGATCCGTCTTCACCATTTGCCCACGGAACCCTAAAACCCCTAACATTAGGGGTATTACTCACAAAAGATAGATATAATTACGCCAGTATTATAGGAAGATTATGTGTTTTGCAAAGTCATTCGTTCTTTCTTTCTTTCTCAATGACATTGTGGTAATTGTTTTCGAATGGCACTGGAGTGTGCCAGTTGATTGATGATGGTCATAAAAACTGTGGTAAGGAGTGATTTTATTTCACACGGTTTTTACTGACTAGGATGTAGGTACGTAGATGGGTTATTTATTCAATACGTTATCCACACATAAAAAAGGACTTAATGCCTTAGGCATTTCTTTTTAATATTTTGCTTTGCAGTACCTAACAAATAACGGGAAATTATTTCCCTCCGTAAAAACCCCCTTTCCCACTCTTTTCCAAAATTGTATCAAAATTTATGAAATCTACAGATGAAACTTAACTACCTAAAAAAAATCTCAGTTTTTATTTATTTCATACAGAGCATTTACGCCTTACGACATTTCATACAAACTTTCAAGTCCTTCAGAGGGACAGAGAGAGATATAAAAACACTCTATCTTTCCCCCTGAACTCTTTTTCGAAAACGTCTCTACTAAATATTTAGACCTGGATATTTAGCGTATGATAAATGATAAATGATAAATGATATTTATTTTGTAAGTAGGTTAAACATAACACTTTTACACGTCAATATTTTTTGGTCATTTTAAGCTAGATGAGGCCGGTGTCGGTGTCGGTGTGTATGCATACCAAATTTCATTAAAATCGGTTCAATCATTTCGAAAATAATAAGGACTTAAAAGTTTGTATAAAATGCCGTAGGAAGTAAACGCTTTAAAAAGCTTTAACAAAGGACAACTTTGACAAAGGATTAACCTTTAGGTGGTGCAGAGACAATTATTGTTCAAATTATTATTGTTAGGTGCAATGACAAAACGGCGACTACCTTCGTAAGTTATTTAATAAATAGGTACAATTCGTTACAAAGATATACGAAACTAATGTACACGACAATGAGCCACATACATGGCTCATGAGGGTGCTGGCATGGTGGTCATGTATGAGGCAATGGAAAACGGTCCTTCGATATCCAGGATGTCGACCGATTCAAGGGAATGATGAGCCTGTATGGATTAAACGGGGAATATTCCAGGGCGACAGTTTGAGTCCACTTTGGTTTTGCTTAGCTCTGAATCCTCTTAGCACATTGCTGGAGGATTCAGGCCTAGGCTATCGGTTGAGAAGAGGTGGTCAAGCCATATCTCACCTCCTTTACATGGATGATCTGAAACTCTTTGCCCCCAACAATTTGCGACTAATGGAGCTACTGAAGGTAACTGAAAACTTCAGTAGTGCCATCAGGATGGAATTTGGTGTGGACAAATGTGCAGTCATGCATGTAAAGAAAGGGGAGATTATGGAATCTGAGGGAATTCAACTCTCGGATTCCATACAGGTTAGATCCCTCAGCTCGACCGAAACCTACAAGTATTTGGGTATGTCGGAAGCGTTGGGCATTAATGTTGCTGACATGAAGCAATCGCTGAAGGAGCGCTTCTTTGGCCGCCTGAAAAAGGTTTTAAACAGCCTTGTGCCCGACCCAGTTCTCGAAAATGACCATGTCACGTTATACTGGGATCGGTCTATCATCACTGATAGGACTATCGTCGCTAATAAGCCCGATATAGTGGTGATAGACCGATTAGCGCGCCGCACAATGATAATCGATGTTACCATTCCGCATGACGAGAACCTCGTGAAAGCTGAGAAAGAGAAACAAATCAAGTATCTTGACTTAGCGCACGAGGTTGTCGACATGTGGAATGTGGACTCGGCTGTCATTGTGCCGATCGTCGTTACGGCCAATGGTCTGATGGCCAAAAGCTTCGACGACCACCTGTCGAAGCTGACGTCACGCAGTTGGGTAAAGGGCCTGATACAGAAGGCAGTACTCCTCGATACGGCTCGTATTGTGAGGAGGTTCCTGTCTCTGAAGCCCTAACCACCGGTAGCTTGGACTCTGCTCCCGACACCGGCGGACTACTATTTTTTATATTTTTAAATGTTTTTTTTTTTGTTTTTTATAGAAATATTTAAAAATGTAAACGGGATTTAAATGAATATACGAGATAATAATAGTATTTCAATGAAATCATAACATTTGGCATCAATTCTAACTGAGACAGTTGTATTGATGATTTTAATGATTACAGTTCTGTAAATACGTATTTGCTACGGCCGCGAATCATATTTTGATACTGACCTGCAAATTACAAAAAACGTGAGAAAATTTGAATTTCGCGAGCTACCCTGGCGTTTTCACCTTAACCGATATTGACATGAACTACATAAACCTCCTCATTGGTCGGTCAGCCAGTGACATACAACGACTTTGTTTCCCTAGTTGTACAAAAAAAAACTATTTTACAAAAAAAATACAACCGACTTCGAAATAAAAACACTACAAAGTATAAAATAACTTTAATTTCGGTGGTTTTGGTTGTTTCTTCGTTTTTTGACACCGACTTCCGAAATTAAAGTTATTTTATACTTTTAAGTGTTTTTTTTTTGCCAAGGGCTGCTGATTCACAGTTGGCACCGGAACTGGTGATGTTAGAGGTGCTGGCCGTGGCGGAGATGGACAGCTTCTGTGAAATTGACGAGCCCACACTGCCCACATCAGAGTCGAAGGCGATGTTTTGTGTGCTGACTTCTCGTTGTTTTCCTGCAACGCTCAGTGTTAATGTTTTTTTTATTCTTGGGCAACACTGCTTAAGTGCCGCGTCTATGGTGGTTGCAAGGAACGACGCATGGTGTCGTCACGAAGAAACACATGCGTTGCATCTACCTGATTTTTATAAATAAACTGCTTGGCCAGCGAGTGTTGGGACGCAGGAACAGGACGAATTTCGGCCATATTCGATCGTTGACGAGCCACGAAATCATCGGTGACGTCTTGTTGGGAGCTAGGTACCAGGAATTTGCCAGGTAGGCGCAGAGGCTCCCCGAACAAAATTTCAATGGACGAACAATTTCAGTTAAGTATCTACTTAATCTCCCTTGAAAGCAGTCCGCACGCCAAATAGCACTAAGGGCAGTGCTTGGTACCATCCATCCATATGACGACACATAAGAGCAGCTTTTAGCTGACGATGAAATCGCTCGATCATGGCGTTTGCCTAGGGCTGGTAGTGGTGCGGATTCTTTTCGTGGCGCATAACTACATGAGTCGGCTGAATGTCAACTCGAACTGGCGGCCTTAATCAGTTGTACCTAACTGTCTCGAGCACGCCGAATCGAGCGATTCAACTCTGCATAAACCTGTCGACTACTTCTTCGGAGCTTATTACCTTATGACATTCTTCTGGCCATCGTGAGAATCTGTCTATTGCTGTGACTGGCTGTGAGGCAATAAGCGAATCCTTTAGTGCCCTATCTCACTAGGACACCATGGTGGTGGGTGGCCACCGGTCGCGCCACCAACAAAATTTACCTATCAGCTTGGTTGGTCGAGTCTTTAAAAAACAAACTGGGGTGGAACATTTGCTGGACAACTTTCTTTTTCATTCAGAACGAGCACAGTGAATGTCCAAGTTCGATCGACTTGTTCTACAGTAACAAGTAGCGGCATCTACCTTGGTAGCCACGAATTACAATCATTTTGAAGACTCCGTATATTTTATTTTACTCTGTGGGGTTGCTATCCGACTGCGACGCATGTATACAGATTAGAAAGCTGGTACCTACTACGGTGGGCCGTTGATGGGTAGCGCCATCTATCGGAAACTTTTTGATTTGATGTGTTCCTACGAAAGCGATACGATGATGCTATTGATGTCTTGTCATCATTTTGTGACGAATAAATTACCACTACATGCTACGTTTTTTTTGACAATTTAAATTAATTTACAAAAAAAAATAGCAAAAATTATAAAATAAAGCAAAGCTGGCTCCATGTAATTTCCTACAATCATAATAAAATATAATATTTTTTAAATGTATCGATAATTTTATGTTTTAAAAATTTTATTAATTATAACAATTTTCCGGAATATTTTGCATTTCTACCCTTTTTGAAAATGTACTTATTTACTACTTTTACTCAAAAGTAAGTTACTGAAATGAGAATGACTGAAAGCCATTCGCCATCGCCGGTCAATAATAAATATATTTTATCTGTATTTGAAAGTTGCAATCAGCGCTACCTATTGGATCAACAACATAACAGGATGTTCTTCTCTGTGAGACAGTTGAAACGTTTGCTATCTTTTTAATAAGATTCAAAGATTTCAGGGTAATTTAGGACTCTAGACGCATTATTTATTTTAGTAATATTTTTTCATCTAGTAATTCAATAGTAAATATTATCGTACCGTTTCTAATTGCAACAAAAATCATTGAATTCATAATTACCGCCAATACGCGGCGGCGTTTTGGCCATTTTGTGAACCCCGCGACAGGAAGTGAGTATTATAGGTGCTACGCAGGCGCAAATTGACCTTTCGGTTGAAGAACCCGTCGGTCACATGTGAGTGTCGATAAATATCTTAGTTTTATCGTGAATCCCTTCTAAATAGTTGTAATTATTGTTTTCGTAAGTATTTTCTATGGTGAATATAAATTTGTGCATATACGGCGTTACCGCGGTGTGGAATTTGTGTAATTTATGAAAATGTAATGTGCCGCGGCGCCGGCACGTTTGTCAAATCGCTATTTTTTTTCGTTATCTCCGGATTCGCAATAAAGATCAAGTTCACATTCTTTTAAGTTCCTACGTGTTTAATTTGGTGTAGAGGTGTTAAAACGGTTTGTGGTTTGATTATTTTGTGTGTTGGTCCTCAAAAAGACATGGTCAAGATGTCTCTCGTCGTGAACCACATGTTCGGGCACCACACCATCCACTCCGTGTCATCACCAGCGTCGTGCATCTGGATTGATTTCATTCAGTAACTTTTGTTTTTACACCATACCTTTATGTTATCGTCATTATTCGTCACCATAAGGTGGATGTCAAGTACATCCTCCCACAAAGGTTTTTCGTCGTACGGTCGCACCGCTGTAGGTGGGGTTAGGTCGTGTCACAATTTTCAAAAACCTACCTTTAACAGTCTAGACTCTTTCCACCCTAGTAGATGTGTTGTGTATAGGTTATATTTATAGCTGTGGGCTGCCTATGTATGACTTGACAGATTTGAGCTGGTTGGTACTGCAGTTTTAACGTTGCTCACGATTACAGTAAGTCATTTATTTTGTAGTGTTATTGTTATTTTTTTTTTCAGGAAATTATCTCTTAAATCTTATTAGTTTGATAGGTTGTGTTGAAAATGTGTGTGGATTTCAGATACTAATCCAGTTCAGATTTGGTTTGTGATTTCATTGACTTCTTTATCAAATACTTTTAGAACTGCCAGAGAAAGGCAGATAAATAAATGTCTGCAAGTATGTTTCAATGAGACAGTGTGATATCTCAACCTTTTCTTTGAAGAAATCCTGTTCCAATAATATGATGCAGAAATTATATTCATTTGATGTATGCTAACAAATTGAATATACACTGCAAAATATAGTGCGTTATTTCTCATTGTCTTACGTTCATGATGTTGCTGGTTGTGATATAAAATTTCTCTTTCATGCAGTCTCCGAATGAAAGGTTTTTTTCCAACAAAACAGTCTAGGCAAGCCGTTCCTTCTAAATTGAAGTGAAAAGCAAACAGGCATGGTTGTCACACATTTCAAGTTACTTTTCTCGTTTTCACATGGGTGCGTAATGATCTGTCAAATGACATCATGATGATCTTGATAACGTTTCAGAATTACATTGAAGAATAATTTTACTTCTTTGTTCGAATTTCAATCAAATTATTTGAAAGATGTAATTGATATAAACAACCTTACACAAAATATGTTCTTGGATGTGGAGTTGCAGTTGAGAGGGTTTCACACTGAATGTGAATCACTTTTTATAATCAGACTCCTCACATTACAGATTCATTTTATTCATCAGGATTATCAGTATTTTTATCCACATTTATTTGATCTTTTTAAAAATCTATTGTTATCAACAGACTGGCAAAAATTGGACATATTTAGTTCAACAATTTTAAGTACTGTCTCTTCTTAATTTTTCACGAAAAATGTTAGATAATTTGACATCAATGGAATTTATTAAATTCCTTGAATATTTATGTAAATAAGGCATAACACTTGTTGTATTAACATATTTAGTTCATTTGGAGCTAAATGTTCTCTTTTGTACCTATTTATCCACCATGTTTTCTTGATATGGTTGGTCTCCTCCATGAAGGTTTACTCAGATAAATTCAATTCCATAAAATTAATCATAAATGTTCTCAAAGCATTACAATTTTGAAGTTTCAGTACACAATAATCTTAAAATGCAATCTTAATACACCTACATTGTCAATCTGTAGCCAAACTTGTTTTTTAGAGAATACATTGGTAAATGTCATCACCTTTCACTAGTAGTCATGTCAAAGATAAGATAGTATAATCTTTTTGTAAGAAATTGGTGATCTGTTTTAATTTTACTGTGTCTTCTGTTCAGCAACACAATCTTTTAAAAATTCTACAACTAACTTAGTTCAACCTAATCAGCTGTTAAAACTGCTACCCGAGCCCATAGAGTCGCGAACTCGGTCCCATACCGAGTTCGTGCTGAGGGTACTCGAACATTATACACCAGGCACGACTATGCGTCTCATTTCACAATTGTGATCTGGGATCACCGTACAGGGCCACAAGCATAAAATACTATATTATTAAGTCATTATTGCTAGCATATATTGATGAGTGAATAATAGCACTTAAATCAAGCTTCTTCTTTTTTTTTCTTTTTAACTTATCTCTGGATAACCTAAAACAACTGTTACTGATGACAAACACAAAAGTGTGTAAAAATCAGCAACCATATTCTTTGCAAAATGAAGGTTTTCACTTTTCACATGTCAAAGAGTTCATTGACTTGCAGGTCAACAACCCATGTGCTAATTTTTTCATCACAGTGTGATTCATATTTGAGATTTAATGACAAGGTGCTATTGGTTAGTAGCATTCATACTAACTGTCAACGGTCCGGAGCAGTGCAGAGTTGTCAAGTTCAGCGTCTTGTTCTAATTTTGATTCGATTTTTGACTCATCGGCCCATATTCCAAAACGTAAACTCCAACTCCAATGAACACGAAAATGTCAATGAAAGCTTGTCTAATTGACGTTTTTGTACTCGAGAGATGAGCGAACAAATGCAAAAACTTCAATTTATGACAAGCTCCGATGGAGTTTGAGTTGAGTTGGAATTTACGTTTTGGCATATGGGCCATCGTGGTGTTGGATTTTGAGTTAAGTGCCATTTTAAAGCTTGGTGTGTACTTAATCAGTTCTTTTTCTGCTGTGATAAAAGTGATATATTGATCTTTGAACTAGTTGATGACGATAAAACGTGTTCGCAATTTATTATCTAGTGATGTCTTTAATAGTCACGTATTTACTTTCATTTTAAAAGTGAAAACAGTAACTTTAATTTTGTCTTTATATTTTACCAGATCACTCCTGACCGTATCTAAAACTCGGCACACAACACAATGGCTGACATTGAGGATACACACTTCGAGACCGGAGACTCCGGAGCCTCCGCAACCTTTCCTATGCAATGCTCCGCCCTGCGCAAGAACGGTTTCGTCATGCTCAAGGGTCGCCCCTGCAAAATCGTCGAGATGTCCACTTCTAAAACCGGAAAACACGGCCACGCTAAAGTTCACTTGGTTGGAATCGATATTTTTAACGGCAAGAAGTGAGTTTCTTTTAATTTTTATTTTAAATACTTTTCCAGTTTTTGCAATGTGTTTACAGCTTATCAGACCTTTGAGCAGATCTCAAGTTACCTGTAGTTGTCTAAAGACAAAGATCGCCAATATCAGAGTCTATTATCGCCACCCCTTTTCTGGAGCTTCCGTCATCGTAATGTCAGCTAGATCTCTAAAGAGAGTACGCAGTGTCTGTCAATAAGTATCATTTTCTAGAACAGCCCAGATTCACATTTTCAATACAGCTTCTGACATAAAAATCATCAAATTCTTCAAAGCAAATTAATTTAATTAACAAAGTAGTCAAAATCTTGCTATTATCATATTACACTTGACCAGTAACCACTATCAAGTACGCAAGGTCTTATCAATCATGCTTACATTGATAAGTGTTGTCAAAACCGCCAGCCGAGCCCATAGAGTCGCGAACTCGGTCCCATACCGAGTTCGTGCTGAGGGTACTCGGACATCATATACCAGGCCCGACTATGCGTCTCATTTCACGACTGTGCTTTGGGATCACCGTCCAAGGCCACAAAATTATTAAAAACAAGATTTCATGCAAAATAATAAAATATCCAATACACCGTTACTACCTACAGAATCAAATTAATCGCCTTGATAAGTATTTTGCCCTTGCCTCTACAGTGGGCTGAAATCTTCTTGAAGATGTCTTTACGAACGGAAATATACCAATTGTTTGATAAATATGAAAAGAAGTCGTCCTTCGCATAATTATTATGGCTGGCAGAAGATTAAATCGCAAATATAGCACTTTTTACATTGGTAACGGTAAAAAATACCGTTTTGGGCTATGTAAAAATGACTGATCTTATAAAGAGAAAGGAGTTATCATCAACACGTGGTTTGGCTGGTCACATGACTGCCGAAACCACGTGTACCAATACACATCATTTTAATAATGTACTTCAAGAGTGGACACGAACTTGCCAAAATCGAAAACTCGAAGCGATTTACTATAACAACTCGCCCTTCAATATAAATTCATGAAAAATACTTGTCAGTACAAAATTAAGATTTTGCAATATTGCGAAAATCCTTCCGATGAAATGGGTAGCCCTTAATTATAGCTTCTGAAGCCTTAAGAGTAATTCCTTGAGTCGGCTTGTTGCGTAAAATCCACGGGTTTCCTTTTTAAACTTTCGCAATTTGTTCACATAGTAGGGAGGAGTTTTTTTTTTCATTTTTCCGCAAGCTTTCTCGATCTCATACCTACAATCCTACATTTACATCTGCCTAGCCTTTGCCCAACCATATTGGGGTCGGCTCCCAGTCAAATCGGATTCAGCTGAATACCAGTATTTTACGTGGAGCGGCTGCCTACCAGACCTCCACAACCCATTAACTGGGTAATACGGTACTTCTTGGCAAGACTGGTGTTAGATTTTCTGGCTTCTGACAATCCGTAACGACTGCCAAAGATCTAAAAATGACAGCCGGGACCAAGGGCTTAACGTTTTTTCCGAGGCACGGAGGAGTCTCGGTATGTTAATATGGTCACCCATCCACAGACCAACCTCGGCAAGCGTTGCTTAAGCTTGAAGATTGGTCCGTGTGGCTGTTATAATTTAGCCACGAGCTCCTCCTACCTACAATCCTACATTATTGGCGAATAAATGATTTCTATTTCACATTTCTTCATACAAATATCAAGAACACAGAGCACTCATACCTACATAAAAGAAGAAAATAACTTCAGTTTATTTAATATAAACCTCTCCACTGTATTATGCTATAAATATCTTATGTTAGATTCTCAGATAGTTCTATTTACCGTATTTTGGCGACTCATTTTTGTCTGACGCTATTGATATACCTATGTAGGTAGCAATCTCACAGAAGTTTTCATATTTCAACAGCTTAATCTTCTGAGCTTGTACTTGATAATACCTTAGACCCTATAGATGACATTTCGGATTAAATGTTTCAATACAAGTTGTAGTTTTCATAGTTACCAATTGCTGAGAACTTGCTGATAATAATACTTGCATATTGCCATATTTTTTATGTTTGCATAAGTTGATGACAGTGCCACAAAATCTATGTTACTAGCCACATATTGTTAGTTCATAAATCATTAGTTCATTATACAAACGCCATTTAGCGCCAAATGTTATCATGCTGCTGAATCACTATTCATTAGGATCATGAGCTGTTGATTCAGAGATTTTTTAGCATAATCTTAGATTAACACACTTTTTCTGAGAGATTTTTCCATGTTTGGAAGTTAACTGTGATGTGATTATTAAGTATTGTAATTTACATTCTCCTTCAGTAATTGTAAATATGACAATGATCTTAGTTGTTGAACATTCTACCCAAAAAATGACGACACCCTTTTCGTACAAATATGTACAACTTCCTTCTACATTACTTAAAGTTCAGGTCACACACAATTTCATAAGCCTCTCTTCACCAGATACGAGGATATTTGTCCCTCGACACATAACATGGATGTGCCGCACGTCAAGCGCGAGGACTACCAGCTCACGGACATCTCTGACGACGGCTACCTGACTCTCATGGCTGATAACGGTGACCTCCGTGAGGACCTCAAGATCCCCGACGGTGACCTCGGCACCCAGTTGCGTTCTGACTTCGATAGCGGCAAAGAGCTGTTGGTGAGTAATATTGGCTCAGTCATATTGTTAAAATGTTATTGGCTTATTTCACTACAACCTGATGGACACTATCTTACGGATAGATAATGTAATGGAACGTTTATTTAAGTTTTCTGTCAGAATAAATTAACTAGGACTTATCTGGAGGTGCGGCAACATGCTCAGACTTAGACTTATTATTATTCCTGACGCTGATGTGGGCCGAAATTTCGAGGATTTGACAAGGTGTACTTAAAATACAGGATTCAAAGAAGGGACTTAGCCTTTTTGATTTCTATTTGTTTGGCAGAACATGTGATGTGTTTTGAATATATAAATAATAGTTATTTCTTGAAGAAACAGTCCTTTATATTCGTAGTCTTTCAAGAACCAAATGAAATAGCTAGGTACTCGTTATAAACACGCAAATATTTCGTAAGCTCCCATTTCTTCCGAGTCGTTGCTAGGCTTCGCAGTTCACCCTCCATTTCCAATTATAAATTGATTCAAAGTTCGGGCATTGCGTATAAGGAAAAGTCGCAATTTCGCAAGTATTCTTGAAATTTTTACCGCCTTTGAAGTGGCTTCTGATACTTGACCTTTAGAAGCTTTGTGTTTACCTTTTTCAGTTTCAGCCAATTAGGCTCATTTCTTTTGGAATCGCAAGCAGTTTTTGGTCTTTGTATTATTGTAAAAAACATCTTTTTTATTTATTGTCTTTTGGATATATTGCAATATGTTTTCCAATTAGAACAGGCTTGTGACAAATATTATTATTACAACGAAATAAATAACATATTATTTATTAAAACCTGCTCGACTGTAGGTTAATAATAGCTCAGAAACATGCCTTTAATGGGCAAATACCGCATTTTATTTGACATATAACTACGCTTCAACACGACAATTTGCAGCGTTATTAATTCATGACTGATATTTCGCAAATCTTAATCCGCATCATACATAAAACATAAGAAATTTATTGCAGAATTCCGGTAATCCAACACCATTTTTTTTATCTAAAATCACTACACACTCTTAAGCTTTGAAGTTACATGATGATAAGTGTTCTCGATTACCCTACTTCTGGGTTTCGCCACAGTAACAAAAAATCTTTTAACAATTTTTTTCATTTAGGTCCTAGTTACTATTTAGTAATAGTATTTTTTTTTTGTGGTGTGGCATTACATGCCTAGCCCACAAAAAAAAATCCCATAGAATTCCAGATCTACCAAATATTCGCGAGAAGACATAACTCTTCTCAGAACAAGCCTGACGAATGTATGTTATTGATTCCGAACAATGCAACACGTGGCGCGAGTCGATTAGTAAATATGTACATAAATATCAGTCTGATTTCTGAGATCATAACACTACGTAGCATAATAATCTATAGTATGTACTTGAAGACTCGGTTTGTGTTTACACGTAATAGATAATCTGCCGGGTAATATGCAATATTGCGGGATTGATTTAGTGTATTACAAGCTGCTCAAAACATTTTAAGACTGGTTTACCTGATAAAAATTCTCCTGTGTTTATAATACTTACGTCCACTTTTCATACTAGGGATATCTACGGATTTTGATGAAACTTGGCAATGTTGTAGCTTACGTACCAGAATAACACATAAGCTATAGAAATACTAACTTTTGCTCGTGGTTTTGTCTGTGACATACATAACATAAGTTGAAGCGCGATAACCTAATAGCTACGGGAGCTCCTGTTCCTAATCGTTTGGTTTTGCACGGGAACGGGAAATATGCGCATACGAAGTCGCGGGCAAAAACTAGTTGTATAATAATGCTGTCGTACAAATTGTCACTCGAATAGCTAAAAGTTGTTGCGGATTTTGTTCGAAAGAGTTACAGCAGCCCTGGAACGTAACAGGCACTACGAGGAGCATGGATGGGTTTTAGTTAGTAAGAGTCTGACACTCCCTCCCGCTCCATCCAGAGCGGAAGGGCTCATAAAAACATCTAAAAGTTAGGGTGTTTCGAAAACAGGTACTGCCAAGTACATTTCTGTCGAGTATAGAGTCTCTGACATGTTCCCATAACTTGTTGGTGCTAAATCCACTCGTAAATAAAATCTCTGCCCCATACCCTGGGCTAGCATTCATTGTCAGCCATATGGACAGTTGGGTCTTGAGTACACTTATTTACCCATACAGAAGCATTGGTTTTATTCTCGCCATCGTTTTGAACAGAGGGCCAATGGGGATGATTCCTGGTCAAAAAATAAATGATTATTATTTAATAGTCCGTCAGATTATCGAAAAATATTGGAGACGTATTTTTTGTTTTATCAAATCAATAAAAAAAGACGAAGATCGCATCAAATATCGGGAGTTGTGACGTCAAATGTACGTAAAAGTGACGTCACACGAGTTTTCAACGCTCTGTATTGTTTAAATTTTTTGTTTACGTGAAAAAAGAAAAAATACGTTTCTAATATTTTTTGGAAATTTAACTGAATGACTAATGAGAATTTTTTAGTCATCTACTCTATTCTACTAATTTTTAAACAAAATTGGCATTCGCATGTCGATCGTAAAACTGTCAAACTAACCTTAATTTTTATACATTTTTGACAGTTTGCGATTGAAATGCGAAAGCGACGACGTTGCTTGAAAATGAGTAGAATTGGCACTCTGAATAATTACGAAAATTTATAGTAGATTGATTCGAAAGTATGGTGATGTTGGCATAAGTTGTAATGATATTATTATACTTAGTGGGAATTTTAATACAATTTTAACCAATGTCAGATTAGTAAGTGAGGTTCTTTCAGATGGTTTTTATTTACCGTTGCATTGATATCATCTCTTAGAAAGAAAAAGAACGCGTTCATAAGTTATTAAATTAGAATACAGGTCTAAATAGTTAGTAGAGAACATTTTCGAAAAAGAGTTAGAGAGAGCGATTTTTAGTTTTCTATAGAAAGTGAAAAATCACTATCTTTCCCCCCTGAACTCTTTTTCGAAAATGTTCTCTACTAACTATTTATTAAGACCTGGATATCTAGCGTATGCATACCAAGTTTCATTAGAATCGGTTGATTCATTTCGAAAAATAAGGACTTGAAATTTTGTATGAAATGCCGTACGGCAGTTTTTCAAAACCAAACTGACTATTGTGACGTTTTTCAATTTTTTACTGCAACAGCTGAATGCAGCGCCTTTGCTCTAAAAACCCATAAACTACATACATGACTCACGTCGTCGCTTTCGTATCGATCACCGCAATCAATTATTCAGAGCATTTTGAATACTAAGCGCTAAAGTCAGGGCCTAGTGGCACTTACAATCTAAAGAATCGATAACGTTTTCCTTACTTCATTCACACGATAAAGATAAGATTTCGAATTCTATTTGCAGTTTACTTTTTTATTATAATCCATTCTATGTGTTATGTTAAGAGCGTGTACGCCGTATGTCATTTCATACAAACTTTCAAGTCCTTATTCTTCAAAATGAATGAACCGATTTTAACGAAACTTCGTATGCATACGCTAGATATCCAAGTCTAAATAGTTATCAGAAAACATTTCTGAAAAATAGTTCAGGGGGAAGGAAATAGTGATTTTTCACTTTCTATAGAAAACTTAAAATCGCTCTCTCTCTCCCTCTGAAATCTTTTTCAAAAATATTTTCTGATAACTATTTAGACCTGGATATCTAGCGTATCCATACCAAGTTTCGTTAAAATCGGTTCATGCATTTTGAAGAATAAGGACTTGAAAGTTTGTATGAAAAGCCGTACCGCGTAAACGGTCTTAATGGTTTTTATATCTCTCTGGCCACTTTTTATCTTTCTATCTATGATTTTGATTATTCCTGTAGTAGGTACCTATATGGAATTAGGTTTTTCCGCACAGTTTATATTTAGTATCCTTTTCCTGCTGTTTACGTTGAAGATAAAGAACATATCGGCGTTGGTACAAGCTTAGTAGCTAGGTCAGTTCTTTCGTTTCGGAATTTCGTAAATTATGTAATGGAACCGGTGTTGGTTCGAAAGCAGATTGTGATTATCGCAGTGTCATATCATTGCATAAGTGCATTATCATATCATACAAAATGTGCTGTAGTTTAAGATTTTGTGAAAATTTTCGATGGGTTTCGAACAAACAGCTAATCCCGACTCAATTAATTTAAAACTGATCTCTTTTATGACGTGTAACTGTCATGTTTGTGAATCGTATGACTAACTTGTTCAATTGTCTTGTTTCAGTGCACCGTGCTGAAGTCTTGCGGAGAGGAGTGTGTAATCGCAGTCAAGGCAAATACGGCACTCGATAAATAAACCAACTCAGCATTTATAGGGATATACATACATATAATTTTTTTACAATCAACAGCTCTTACATAAATGTAAAACATAATACTATGTATAATTTAACATAAAATATTATGGTGTGACGTGGTGCTGGCTTGTCGCCGTCCACTCCGCGCCCGGGGGCATCTCATGACGACAAGGCATTGGTCTCGCTCTGCAAGCGTACCCATGATGCGCTCCCATTGTTGTAAGGATAACATTCTAGAGATATGTGGCAATTTTCAATCGTGTGTGGTCTCTAGTCGTTGTACTGAAAACTCGTCGCCATTTTCACGTTGTCACAACTGGGTGCTGGCGACTGAGTTTTAATTGCAGCGAATTGTTGGCCGACCAGCATTACATGTACAGCGCACGATTGTTGCACACTGATACGATAAGTAATGAATTAACCGTGCCTGGGACGCTGATGCATTAATTTATTTATACTTAAGTGTAATAGTGTGCCCCCGAGTGGAGTGCGACGAGGGCAGGCCGCCGCGTGCGACCGGCCGGAACTTCACGTTTGTTTTTGTTTTGTTTGTTCTCTTTTCGCTTACGACGTCTACTAAACGTTAGAGTTACGTTGCGCTCCGCGAGCCGCCGAAGGTTTGTTGATCGACATCGGTGTGATAAAATTCCCCGTGGTGGATTTAAAAGTTTATAACGGTTTATAACCCGAAAAAAGAGATGGACGCAAACTTGAAGTTATTACCATATTTTAATGCTAAATTAATGAATACATAAAAAATCGAGAAAATGCGCAAAAAAATAGAAATAAAGAAAAATTTTGAATGGTGGGTGTATAATTGATTAGTCCTCTACAAGCACGCGTCGACGTACGACGTGCGACGTGCCGGCGACAGTGACACGTGGCCCCTTCATGTGTAACACTTGCCATCTGTTCTACGACACACTCGAGGCGTGCAGTGTGCCGCTCCTCTCGTTCCGTGACGTGCTAAATCAATGAAGACTGACTTGAGAATGTCTCCTGACTATGAATATCTTCAGGCAAGACTGACGATGCATTTTGTAGAAGAAATAGTTGATTTTGTAATGTAAATTTGTGCTCACTCGGCCTTTCCTTGCTCTCTTTGTTTGCTCATTTGAACACATGAGATGTTACACATTATCGAGTGGCTTAAGATTGCCTAAATTCCATGTTTTAAATGTAGTGATTCGCGACGACCACTCTCTAGCAAGTGTTGCCTTCAAGGGCTAGATAGGGTACCATTCATTTGTATGTTAGTGGACTTATCAATATTCTTTTAACATCAGATTGTCAAAGACGATATGATATACGAAAATTAATGTAAGAATGTAAGGTAAGGCCCTATAGGAGAGATATTTTTTTATGCATTCAAAATTCGTACATCGCAGGTTGTAGACTAAAAGTTTAGGCTGTTCAAACACGACAGTTATGTTCTCTGTACATTTTTTTTTTGTTTTTCGAAATTGCATAATCGTTATTGTTGGTAAAGTTTTATACTAAGCAGCTTGTAATCAGGTTTTTATTTTATAAAAAACCTAAAGTATATATGTAAAGACATCGGGAGGTGTAAAATAAAATACTTTAGTAAAAAGGTAACTTTTCTTTCTGTAAAGATAAGCTGTTGTGTCCCAATGGAACCTTGAATCGATGTATTCCTTCCTTGTTGGATATGTCTTGTAATATCCGAAGCTTAGAATAGCGTTTGCGGATTAAATGTGAATTTATTCATAGCCGTTAGAATTAATTAATTGGTGCACCTTATAAGTTATCATTAGGAATTGATTCTCGCACATATGGTCTGTTACTTAAGAGCAGTACCTACTCAGTAGATTCTGTGAAGCGAGCTATATCACTGGACCAGGCATTGTTTTCTCAGCTTTCTGTTTCACTCAAGAGTCTCGTAGACTCGCGTGCCACTCCTGTGTATAGCTTGTGTGTCAAACATATTGCGCTGTGCGAGACGGTCGACTGCTAGGTCGTTATCATAAGACCTTGTGAAGAAGAGATGGTTTAAAATTGTAATGATCCAATAATCTGCGGATTTTAATTTAGGAAACTTAAAATTATTTTTTATATTGGGGCGTAGGACAGGTTGAATAACTAATGTGACGGTATTTAGTGCTAAAGTTCTGTATATACGTAAGATTGGATTGGTCGATGGATAATGGACACTAGTTGAAATATTTCAATAACCCTCTCTTGATGCAGTTCTATGTTTGTCATTTTGTGTGAACAAACGGTACCGAATTAGCAACAGCCAATAAATAATGTAAAGCAGTAATAAGTACCTATTTAACAGTCTGTCGAATTAAATCTGTACAAAATGAAATACCGTGAGTTGTGATTCTTAGCACCCTTTATGTAGATTTTATTTAGTTTCTTTACATATTTAAGTTCCTTTTTTATTTTATTTTACACCCTTACATTATTTACTTCTAATAAGACTACAAGAGCAATACGTCTAATACTGCAATTAGTGACTACTACCTATACGGGCCAATACAGTTCACGGTACTATTCAAATCAATTTCAAGTTGCATAGCAAGGCATTTTGGATGGTGAAAAAACTTCTTCCATCTGCGTCGCTGAAAAATAGCAGATTTTGTGGTTGATCGTACCTACACGACGTGCGCTATAAAATTCGTGGGATACCAACAAGAAGTTTTATGCAATCTGATAGTCCCCTGTACTGAAGAATCCAACCAGAATCTGGTTTCCAGAGTTATTGAACACGGATTACTGTTACGTGGCGCAAATTCAGATAGGTGTATTCTGTTGCTGGGTTAAGAACCTGCGATTAGGTACCAGGAGCGAGTGGAGCCTATTTCTTCGAAACAGCAGAATGAGTATGTGCCAAATGGGGTGAATAGGAACAGAGGGGTGAATCGAAACAGCTATGATGAGGTTTTTGAATTAATATCATATTAGTTAAAGTTCGTTTTTTTTATTATATCAATTCAATAAAATTGGAGGCCCTAAAAGATTTTAATAACGCAAAAATCCCCTTCCAAAGTTTTGTTTCTATTCACCCCGCTTGTAGGTAGATAACAACTGGATAATGTTAACGTAGATCTGAAAAGACAACTGGATGAAACAGCTCTAGTATGCAGCAGAGGAGCGGTAAGTACTGCTTCCCGGATCCTTAAAGAGTGGAACAAAACATTCCCAGTCGTTAATAGTGTCAACGAGGGGGTTTTTTAACAGTGTTGAAGTTTTCCCAATCGTTCACCCCTCGTTTCGCGTGCGTCTAGTTCAAGAGTCTGATTAAAAAGTGCTATTTGTGCATTCAAAAGTAGGTAACCTACCTAGGACTTTTGAATGCACAAAATTATAACAACGAGAAGATAGATAGATCTAAAATACTGATATGCGGATTCTGGTAGTTCCCTACCAGAATGAAACAGCTCTAGTATGCAGCAGAGGATGATGCTAAATCTGGATTTATTCGAGCGTCGCGGAAACCTAATAGATTTGGTAGATTGGATGATTTGAAGAATAAACTTTAATAGTCCTTTCATGTTTCCACTTGCAGTGGTGTGGGGGAAGCGTCTACAGATTTTTAAAATTGTAAAAAAACAATGACATGGAAATACTCTGTCAGATATTGATATTTTTCATGCTCCAATCGTCAAGACTGACGATTTGGAAGTGACGCAAGCTCGCAGCGAATTCCTGAAAATGTAAAAAAAAATCGCCATCTTGAAATACTTGAACCTTGAACGCGTCAGATTAGCTATGAGCGTGACTACCGCAGGACCACGTACTCCATTCGCTTCCATATTTTGCAGTAGTAGCAGTAGTAGTAGTTTTCGAGAAAATCGACTTTAAAGGTGGTCCTGCGGTAGTCACGCTCCTTACAGCAGGACCACCATGAGCGCAGAATAAGGGGGCATGCTACAGCTATTCTAAGTATACAAATAATAATTAGTACCCTTAAATGTGGTTCATTTCGTAAAAAAAACAGAACTGAAACATTTGTATTTACCGAGGAATCAACGATGATAACTTTCGTGCGGGCGTTCGCAGGACCACGACTGAATGTCGATTCCAAGTTTCAGGAGCTTGTCGCTTTCCTCGAACCTACATAGAAAATTAGTACCCTACAAGATAGAATCAGTACCCAAAATTCAAAACTAGTACTCCAGTAGTTTACCGAGATATACCATGACATTGGTGGGGTGGCGGTAGTCACGGTGTTAAATTTTCATTTCAAGATTTCCCTATTAAAAACTCGGTAATTTCTTCCCAAATTTATACAAAAATTAGTACCTACTCCTACTCCCAAAGAAGTAATAATTTCCCAGCAACATTACAACCTAAATATAAAAGTACTCTGTGATCACAACCACCATGTACCAACCACACCGTAAAAAGCGGAAAAAAAGCAGAGAGAATTAGCTAAATTGTATGAGAAATACATTGTCTCTGGTAGTTTAGTACGGCCCAAGCGTACACGTCCAGATTTGGTACGGAGCGGAATCCGAAACAGGTGCCTCCCGAAACAACCGTGTCCGGTGAGTAGTACCTGCGTCAGGCGGAAGGTGAGGACGTAGTGGCGCCTCTTCAGCCACTCCGCAAAGAGGGGCACTATCGCCGAAATTGTGGCGTGCCCAGCACTGGGTTGCGATAATCACTGTTTCCATACCGCCATGGTATCCAGAGCTCCGTCCGCCACGCTGCAATTTACCGCAGCAGCGGAGTTTCGCCCCGGCGCGGCGTAACGCCTCCACGCACCGCGCGTGAACGTGCGTTAGGGCTTTCGCCTCCAGATCCCGTGGCAGCAATCCGGCAAGGAGGTCGGTCGGATGGCAATGACCCTTTCGGACGCGTTCAGTTGTCGGGTTGGACGCTTCTTCAGCGTCAGAGCCCACACTGGGGCCCCATAAAGGGCCATGGACCGCACGATTCCCGAATTGAGTCTTCGGCAGGAGGCGTTTGGACCCCCATAGATTGGGCAGAAGCCGCTTGAAGGCAGCCCCGGCCCGCCCCAGTCTGGGAGCCAAACGTCGGAAATCACGCTGACGACCGACCGGTCGGCGCGCAGTACCCAGTCGTAGCCGATGTCCCACAGACACGGCCCCAGAACTGAGCCCTGTGGAACACCGCACAACATCTCTCGCCGAATCCACTCTCCCTCGTGACCGGGGTATCCCCGTCGTCCAATGAAGTGGGAATTGGCCCCTCTCCAAGCATGCGCTTAAGAACCCCCTTAGTCGAGGCCAGGACCCAGGCTTTCCCAGGTAAGCCGTCGGGTCCGGAGCATCGTCGTCGTCGTTGATGTGTTTAGTAAAAGTCTGACACGGGACTTCCACTCCGCCCAGAACGGAAGAAGTCATTTGATGATATCCCATACTTAATTTTTTTAAATAAAAACCGGCCAAGTGCGAGTCCAACTCGCGCACGAAGGGTTCCGTAGGTGCCATTATATATAAAAACGGCAGAAAATCACGTTTGTTGCAAGCCCCACTTAAATATTTACTTTACTCTGTTTTCAGTATTTGTTGTTATAGTGGCAACAGAAATACATCATCTGTGAAAACAACGGTCTAGCTATCACGGTTCATGAGATACAGCCTGGTGACAGAAAGAAGGACAGCGGAGTCTTAGTAATAGGGTCCCGTTTTTACCCATAAAAAGCGTGGCAAATCATGCAAGCACTCCAGTGCCCTGCCAAGAGGTCAGAGTAATTAAGGATCTGGAAAACACTTTTGCCTACTCCAGATCATGCGGCTAAGTACTGTTTAAGGATACGTAAAACTAAGTAATGCAAAGATAGATTAAAAAATAAAAACGTTTATTATAACTCTTCATCATCTGAATAACCATCTGAAGATATTTCTATGACTAAAAATGGATCTTCAACATCAAACACTTTGCATTCAAAGCCATCACCTAATTCATCCAACATACTTTGAATATCCAAAGGTTCTGTTTTAACAACATCTTCTGTATTAACTTCTTTACTGCTATCGCAATTTTGTTCCACTCCATCTGTTGTACCTGAAACATTTTCTTGTACACCAGTAACATTACATGGTTCAGTCACCTGACGCTCCATGTTTTCAATATTTTTCGTTGAACTTATTTCACTATTTCTATTTATTATATTAACAGCTGGTTCCGATAATGATGAACCTATTTTAGAATTGGTTCTGTCCTCTCTGTCTGAACATTCGATTGTTTCAGGAGAATTGTGCGTTGTGGCAGCAGTTGAAATTGTGGTAAGTGTAGGTTGAATATTCATACAATTATTACTAACAGGATCATACACTATTGAACTCTCTCTGATTGCACTTTGATTTTGATTTGTGATTGTATTTGATACAAAATATATTGGTGTTGCTGGAAGGAATAGTAAGTTCACAAGCATAGGATTTAGTGTAGACGGAGCTGCAGTCGAAGGTACTACTAAATTATTCACAACTACCTGATTCGTTTTATAAGTTTGCGTTAAATTACAATGATTATTTATTGGTGCAGAGGTTAAAATTAAATTATTTGTTGGTACCAAACTTAAACTAACATTACTTCTTGAACACTCTCCTGTATTAGGCTGGTAATTAACAGTAGAAGTAGCAATATTATTTGGTATTGTTACATTTAGTTCACTTTCAGTTTCTGAATCACTAGAATCTTTGTCTGATTCAATTTCCGCTGTGTTTCCTACACAGCGGAAATTCATTACGTGGGCATTTCCGAATCTTGCCCTTGTCGCGGGATTCTCCATTCTGACGAATCTGTAAATTATATATTTAGTTAAATATTTACCTACATATTTTTGGAATGTAAATGTCATGAAAAGAGAAAGAAATAAAGCGAGAATAGTCCAAAAAAAGGCTAAACAAGTGGAGTCGTAAAACACTACCTTGAAGGACACCCATACAAAAATATACAGTACCTACATAAGTCAGTAAGTGGTCACATGGGAATATATGTATATGTCGCAGCCAACTAGCTTAATTAGCCGTTTCATTAAAAGCTTAAGTCTTTTTATTGAACTGCGCCGTTTAATTAGCGACACTGGTGACATGGGCAAGCCGTTCAACGATATTGTACAAAAGATGTCACTTAGGTAGCTGAAAAATCAGCGTCTTTATGTGAAGGCTAGGCCACCAATTAAACGACTGATTAAGCTAATTGGCTGAGACATTTACATTATATTAAATTGAATAGTGAAAAACAAAGCCCAAATAGTCAGAGAATAAGGCCATGCAAATTAAAAATATATATGATAAAAGGCACAATGACCAGACATATATTATTACAGTGTGAAATGCAAGCCAAAATTTTTTGTCATTAAAGTGTAATAGATGCCCTTTGAATAATAAATAGTCACTATAATAATGTTGTACCCTACCCTACCTGTCTAAAATCTCCTCTTCTTTTACTTTAGCGATGTGCTTATTCTCTTCCAGTTTCGCCAGCAGAACTGGATCTTTTTCAGCAGGGTCATCGATTTCATTCTTGTTGCGTATCAAACTCAAGAGATCTCTGTATTCTCTCTTCTGTCGTCGCTTGCGCAGTGCTTGTCCGCATTGACGGAACAACGCTACAGCTGTAAAATAAAATTTACAATATTTATAAATGATCTGCCTCATCTTTAATATTCAACATTGATTAGTTTGAGAACAGTGCATGTAATAAGTAGAATAAACTTTAAAGTTTAACATCCTACCTTCCTGAATCACCTGTTGTCTATTCCAGGCAAGATTATCAGAGAGATTTGAGTCTACCACACATTTAACGACATCTGCAAAGTCAGGGAATTCCACTGCCCCTGTCCTATCTATCGTACTATTCAGGAACCGTTCCAGCCTCTTAGCAGGTCCGGGTGGATGCCCCTTGGCAACATGCAGCCGGATTTCGCGCCGTTTTACTATATCTTTACTTTCTCCTTTCATTTCACATAGCTGCTTGTAGCATTGGACAATGTGTTCTTTGTACCTGAAAAAAGTTCATTTTAAACGGTGACTACGTGACTGCGATCGATGATGCGACTTTTGCTTGAATAAGTAGTACCTAGAGAAAACGATTCTGTAAATTGGATGTACTGTGATGTTCATTCGAACTTATAGCTATTCGAGATTTCGATGTATTAAGTCGTTGTCGTGAACTGTCGCTCTAATGATGCTTCGATCTAAGTTCGAGCTAACGTTTTCGAGATTGTTATTCGTCAAAATGCGTTCGATCGGTTAGGATAGGTTAATCATGCTAAAGCTACTGTTCACATTATATAATTTCTCCAAAACATATGAAGAATCTTTCCTGGTTAAAGAAGGAGATGGTAGTTTCTAAATTTAAGAAACCATCTCTCCTGAGCCAAGACAGCAATATTAAACTGTTATTCAACTCACTTTGAACAAAGGTAGTAAGGTGATCCAAGTGGATTTTCAGATAATACCTCTTCCTCTTCTAATTTATCAATCATTTCTTTAGCATTTGCAATTTGATATTCAAGGCGTTTTATTATTGCTTCGTTGTTGTTCTCAATTAGATGTGGATCAGTTCCATGTTGTGAAATTTCACGCCCTACATTACATACATTTGTAGGTATAAGAAGATCATAGTCCGTTTCGTTTTCCAGCGATTGACCATTTTTATGATAATTTTCTTTGTTAGAATCTTCTAATATTTCTTGCTGCTCTGTGTTTACATTATCATTTATCTGATCACTAAGTTCTGTTTCTTCTATGATAATAACATCACTTTGTCCATCATCATTTTGTTTGTCATTGTTTTGTCCATCATTAATTTGTTTGTCATCATTTTGTCCATCATCATTTTCTCTGTCATTCAATGTTGGGCTAGATACAGATTCAGTTTCCGAATCATCTAAATCTATGATATCAGTCTTTTCCTTTTCAGCATTTGTAACACTTCTTGTGTTGATTCTGTTTCTTCCTTTTTTACTTTGATTTATTGCTTGTTTGGCCTTTCTTTTAGTTCTAGGAACACAAACTCTTTTTCTATTTGTATATCGTTTTATTGCTTTATCTTGATGAATTTGTATATTGTTGTGATTCAATTCTCTACTTCTACTAGTTAATTCTGCAAACGTTTAAAAGTCACGTGAAATTACCAAAACTAATAATAGTTACTCATATTCATAGTAGTAATAATAGTTACTCATCAAGTCATATTTTAACTGTTACAAAAAGATTTTGAAAGACTTTATTTTAAGCTAACTACACGTAATAGCGCGCATTATTGCCAAACTCTCAAAATTTAATACTGTTTCTCTATTAACAATGGTAAACATCCACCAATATTTAAAAACTTCAGCTGATTAATCTAAAATCATCATACTGCATCAATGTAGTGTTTGTGTGAATTTTACCCTAATCATCTAATAGTAGTGCCTAGTCATTTATATAGTAATAGTAGTAGTCATTTATATAGTCCTTCTGACCGATTTCGGCCATGGCGGTCAATCTCAACGGAGACTAGCCATCGGCGCGGAACATATTATATTATAGTGCACAAGTGTGTGCGCAAACACAGATATGCACTCCCACTTCCACCACCTTCATATTCCGATGGGATGACAACCCGATACGACCAGAGAGAGATCTGGCGCAGGACCAACAGCTTAACGTGATTTCCGAGGCACTGGGGTATCTCACCACCAACTTCCAAACTCCAGGTTGTCATTGACAAATTCCTAATGGAAATCCCAATAACTCTTATTGTCCGACCTGAGAATCGAACCCTCTCACCTACTACGACTAGTCTTAAAACTGGCTAAATTGTAAGGAAATAGCATCACACCTTCATTATTACCTTGTGAACCATTATGCTTCAAATTAGTAGCTAACGTAACAAAAGGCACTTTTCTTCTCAAGCCTCCTGATTTCAACTCTTCACACAACGTCTTTATGTGTAGAAATTTGTGATCAGGATCTCTCATCAACTGTTTGTAAGTCTTCTTCAATAATGCTCTAAATCCTTCTGATTCCTTAAATCTAGCACTTGTGTCCCTATATAAAGGTAACAGTGTTTTATATACTACTCTTGGCATTCCTGTAGCATTTTCCATATTTATACATCTGGTTACTATTTTATCCATAAGCCTATTATTTTTAAGATTATTTACAAAAGTGAATTCTGATTTTTTATTAAATTTTGTGGCATTATTGTTAACTATTTCTACTCCAGTTATGATTGGTGTTTCATCATCTAAATCTATTGTCTCGTTGTTTGGTGAACTTGGAACATCAACTGTTTTTTCATTGTTTGTGTTTTCATCATCTTCATCAATTATAACTACTGGCTCCTGAAATAATAAGTTATGAGTAATAACCAACCTTGAAGTTCAACTCCTCGTAAAACACTCTGTTGAATGGGTCATGAGTTGAGAATCCAACAGTTTTTTAACAATATTAAGGCATTAATTTAGGTGTTGTTTAGAGTTTGTAAAAGCATTGATGCAGCGTTTGCAATGTAAGGGCAAAAAAATGTGTTTATTTATGACATCACAATAAAAACCTCTAAATTTATCAGTGTTTCTCCACAATATTATTCATGTATTATACATATAAACCTTCCTCTTGAATCATTCTATCTATTAAAAAAAACTGCTTCAAAATCCCTTGCGTCGTTTTAAAGATTTAAGCTAAGTTTTCTACTATGACAGTGATACTTATATATGTTACTGTAAAAGCCGGAACTGCGGTCACTCTTAGGATTTACCGGTAAGTCCTAAGATTTACCGAGTCTCACCGATAAAAGTCCGAATTGTTCTACAATAATAAAAAATTTCGGACTTTTACCGGCCATTTAGTCGGTAAATCTTAGGTTTTACCACAAATACCGTTAAATGTTAGTTTCAGAGTAAAAAAATGCAGTTAATAATTAGAAATTAATATTTATTCAACATTACTATAATTTATTATTCTTATTAGCTAAGTCTTAAAACATGTTTAGCATGCTTTAGAAAAATAAAATGCAGAAAAAAATAACAAAATAAATATAACGTCTCACCCGTTATTTATAAATAAAATTATAACACCTACTTTGGCTAAGTAAGCTAAACTGTCTTTTGATAATAATTTCGTTATTCGGTACAATCATTATTATTATTCTTCATATTTTAAACTTATTCAATACATTTTTAAATATTTCTTAAAAAAATACAGATTAAAAAAAACATTTAAAATTTATAAAAAATAGTAGTCCACCGGTATCGGGAACAGGGTCCAATGTAATAGTAGATTTCTCCGTTCTCCTCTTTCATTTGTGCAATCAGTCTTTCGGGGGATTATACACTAACCGCTAGCCAAGCGAGACACGAGTTGACACGACCATTATTATATCTTTGATTTCGAGCATTTACCGGTGTCTGCGGTAAAACCTAGGATTTACCGACTGAATACCGGTAAAAGTCTGAAATTAAAGATTATTATAGAACAATTCGGACTTTTACCAGTGAGACTTGGTAAATCTTAGGATTTACCGGTAAATCCTAAGATTGACCGCAGTTCCGGCTTTTACAGTAACATATATACTTTATGTACAATAGTGGTAGGTACCTACATGGGCGGACTTAATGCAACAAGGCATTCTCTACCAGTCAACCTTTGGGTTAAAAAGACTATTTATAAATTGTGAACAGATGGGGACGAATTCAGGGTCAACAGCTAGTCTTTGTCATTTCACAAATGGATCCTCCAGAGGTGCATAGTAAGTTATTGGCAAAACCAATAACGAAGTTAAGGGAACTTCAAAAATCAAAGGAACACAGACACAACTTTATGTCACAAATGAATGTAGAAATCAAGTCGCGCTCACAATCTGTACCTACACATAGGAATTTAATATTTAGGGCGTTCGCATAAAGAGAGATAGTACTTAATAAAAACCCACCATATCAACATCGTCGTCGACTATCAATACAGGATCGGCGTTCATTATTAGGTATTGTGGAAAGTGTGGAAACAAAAACTTCGAAACAGAATTCCCCTTGGGAGCACACTTTGACAGTTGACTTTGACTGACTGACAGTGACATAGGCTGTGTGGAAAATATAATTACACTGACGTTTTATTTTTCGTTCGAAATGGCAAATCGTATCGTTTCTATACGATTCGAATAAAGTTGTAACTTACGGGACGTTTTCGTTCGAAATGGCAAATCATATCGTTTCTTTACGATTCGAATTAGTTGTTGTAGTGCACTTAGCACTTTTACACAACAAATACAGCATACAACTGGTAAACAAATAATGGGACGTAATACCGATTATAATCTGCAAAAATTTTTCCACAGTTTTGCTTGCGTAGGTATAGACTATAAAAAGTAGCCTATAACCGTCTCCCAGATCCCATCTATCTCTATATAAAATTCGTCAAAATCGGTTCAGTGATTTAGGCGTAAAAGCTTACATAACAAGCAAAAACTATGTTTTTATGTTAAAATTAAAAATAATATACTGTAAAAAAACAAAGAAGGACCGGCGATTCAGCCAAATGACCAATAACGTGAAGCAATATGTCGTTGGGAAGATTTTTTTATTATTTACAACTTTTACTAAAGTGGCGTATCTTCAATCTCTGTGTGGAAAAAAAAGATGGCCAAGTAAAAAAAAATAATTAAACGAAACAATAGATATACCTAGATATATCAATGAATTGTAGTCAAAACAATGCTAATGGAGGTTGTAAACAAAGAAAACATAAAATAATTAAGGTGGAAGCGCCAGGGTAGCCCGCGAAATTCAAATTTTCTTACGTTTTTTTTGCAATTCGCAGGTCAGTGTCAGGTTCTATCTTGGTCAAAATTTGATTGTAGCAAGTATGTATTCATAAAATTATAATCATTAAAATCATAAGTACAACTCTTTCAGTTAGAATATTGATGTCAAATGTAGTATTTCAATGAAAACGTTACATTTGGCATCAATTCTAAATGAAGAGTTGTACTGATGATTTTCATGGTTACAGTTCTATAAATACGTACTTGCTACGGCCGCGAATCATATTTTGACCAACATACAACCTTGTTGTTGTGTGTGTGGTTGTATGTTGACCTGCAAATTGCAAAAAACGTGATAAAATTTGAATTTCGCGGGCTATCCTCGGAACACATTTCAAAAGTAAAATACTCTGTTTCACAAATAGAAAATTAATTAATTATTTAAAAATAACTAAAAAGGGATTACAGATTTGAAGTCGGTTTAAAGAATTTACACAATAAGTTAGACAAATTGTAGTACCAGACTACAATTTGTCTAACTTATTGTGTAAATTCTTAGTTGTAATTAGGGTTCCGTACCCAAAGAGTAAAAACAGGACCCTATTACTTACTAAGACTCCTCTGTCCGTCTGTGTGTCTGTCACCAGGCTGTATCTCATGAACCGTGGTAGCTAGACAGTTGATTTTTTCACAGATGATGTATTTCTGTTGCTGCTACAACAACAAATACTAAAAACAGAATAAAATAAATATGTCGCGTCATGGTTGATAGATAATCCCTATCCGTGAAACCGTAGCTCTTGAATTTTCACTCATAAACAAAGTAGAAAATCGATAACAAACGGCCACCCCTGCTCCACAGTAATTCCAAACTAAAAATGACTCACCAGGCTGACTTACAGAACCTCACACACATTCACATACTTCTCCTTGACCTGGCCCGCTGTTAAGAAGCTGCTCGCCTTCGTCCTGGACTGATTTTTCATTATTCAGGTTGATGAGGGTAGTCGAATAAAACTCGACAAATAGGAATTTGACGTTGGAATGTTCCTTTAATTGGTCCCACGTTGAACCCAGATAGGTGATCTACGACAGGCATGTAGGCACGAAGCTTTTCAGCGCCTTATGGTCAAAGAAAATCTGCACTGCATAACACTGTATCCTCGACAAAACATACCACCGTGGTGATGCACTATCATCGCGTGTCGAACTTAGGTTTATCGGATCGAATTTAACAACATTTGACAACACTCATCGAGTGTTAAGCGTTCTGGGTAAGCGCCCATTGTTGCATTTTAAAAATAAAGTGCAAACGGTTTTCACTATCACTTCATTGCCACGAATTTCCAAGTGGGCCATTTGAATTATATCCCAACTTCTGATGTCGCGTCATGGGTGGCCGAGATGCGATGCACCGGGTCTTCTTCACAATCCGATATAGTTTTGGATGTGGACTGTCGCAGGTACTCGAACTAAAGATTTAATTTAAATTATTTATTTTTTAACAAAAAAATATAACCGACTTCGAAACAAAAAACACTAAAAAGTACAAAATAACTTTAATTTCGGTGTTTTTTTTTTTTAAACGTTGCCCCACTAGGAATTTCTCCTGTATCGTGGGTGCGTTTACAAACATATAAATTCACATACACAAACAGCCAGACCCGGAGCAACTATCTATAGGCCGTACAAATATTTGTTCCGTGCGGGAATCGAACCCGCGACACGCAGCGCAGCAGTCAATCGCTCAACCACTGGGCCACAGACCAAATAGGTTCACTGCGCCAAC
Organism: Melanchra persicariae; assembly: GCA_947386135.1. Taxonomy (NCBI): domain Eukaryota; kingdom Metazoa; phylum Arthropoda; class Insecta; order Lepidoptera; family Noctuidae; genus Melanchra; species Melanchra persicariae. The sequence continues at coordinate 15,505,021 of OX376664.1, forward strand.
CGTGTCGTCAATGTCCGTCGTGTCGTGGTTGCTTCTTCGTTATTTGACACCGACTTCCGAAATTACAGTTATTTTGTTTTTTGATTCGAAGTCGGTTAACCGCTCTCCAGCCCTGACATGCGAAAATACCCAAATAAAAAATAAATCTTACGTAACAGTAAATAAACATTAAATTCGCGATAAATACGCGACACACCGGTGTGTCGCCGATTTTTTTGTACAATTGTTTTTCACTTTTTAGTGGTTCACATGTGCTTATCCCTTCACAGCGTACCGGCGTGATGTTACGTTATGAACTGGTGTAAACAATAGACAGACATGAGATTTCAGCAATCCCAGTCCATTTGCCATCATTTACTGAGGAGTTCCGCTATCTATCTCCGAAGTTCTTCATCAATAAATAAGTAAGTAGTAAGTAAGTTTTTTATTTGCAAAAATTGTGGTAAAAAGATGTTACATATTATAAGTTTTTGGTGCAAGACACATTCCACCATAATATGATAGCATGCAAATATTTAGGTATACATAAAATTTAGTTTTACACATCACTAAACAAAGTTCGTAATGAATGATGTTACATGCTGCACACATCATCAATTATCAAAATCACATCACATCATCAAAATTATTATCAGATCTTCACTAAATTGAAATGGGACCACTCCGAGGAAGTACTCTTCCAAAAACTACCCAAATCGCTTCAAGTGTGCCTATAAAATTTGAAGAGTTCTCTCTATTTCTCCAGGATCCCATCATCAGATTCGGACTTCGGACTGATCCTGGGACCACCTGGGAAATATACCTTTTCAAACAAAAAAAAAAAATCTAAAATCGGTAAAAAAAAGGTTCCGACAAATCCTCCTCCTTTTTGAAGTCGGTTAAAAATAATAAATCCAGACCAAAATAATAATATCCAGACTAACAGTTTATGAGTGTATGTCGCAGCCAATTAGCTTAATCAGTCGTTTAACTGGTTGTCTAGCCTTTTCATTTAAATGTGCCGATTTTTCAGCGACCTAAGTGGCATCTTTTATTCAATTTCGTTTAATTACTTGCCCATGTCACTTATGTCGCTGATCAAACGGCGCAGTTCAAAGAAAAGGCTAGACTTTTAATGAAACGGCTGATTAAGCTGATTGGCTGCAACATATACACAGGAAACGGACACGTGCGTTGGGTTTGAGCGTTCAGCCGAGAGTGCCCGACCGCTAGAGCGAAGAGCGACCACACCTAGTCCCTTTGTCCCCTCTACCGACGATCGTGTCCAAGTGGTAGGGCGTACTTGCGTGATTATTAAGTTTTGCCATTTTACCTGTTTCATATTCGGCGGGAGGAAACGTCCGGGTGTTTTTATTGTGAGGATCGCCCGGAGGACACGGTGGAGCATACGGAGGTCTGCCTTTTTTTTTTTGCGCTGGAAAAAATGCGTTTCGCAAACCCTCCCATTGGGGGAATGGAGGGCTATGTGGAGCCCGGGGAGATCGGCGGATGGGATCCACTGGGAGATCGGCGCAGCTTTTGCGACCAGTCCCTCTCCGACGTCCGCCCGCCTGCACGGCGAGCCCTTCACGCTCTCCCTGTGGGGGGAGGGCCGGGAATGACCGGCGGAAGTGGTGTAGAGTACAATGCGGGCGGAGGTGCCCCCGCGCCGTCGCTCGCCTATCACCACCATGTGGAGGGAGAAGACGACGTCTTCTCCGACCTCTTCTTCGCCTTCGGAGCGGCGCAGCTAGAGCGTCATCCTCCCGCGCGCGCTCCGCCGCCTCCTTTTGCGAAATGACGGCCTCGCAAAAGGAGGCGACCGCTGCCCACGCCCCCTCACTCTCCAGCATGGAGTTGACCACCCAAGTAGCAAAAACGTTGTATAATATTAGAACTATACAACTAACAGACATGTAAGGGCTTTTTAACAGTTTTGCAGCAACTAAACAGTTGTAAAGTAGTATTCAGTTCGACGTATTAGTTATAAATAATCTAAATCGTATTAATGTGTCTGTTAAACGTCATCTCAATCATTTTATATGACGGTCATACAACGTTAAGTCGAGTAAATGTTTCAGTCATAAAATAGTGATGAGTCGCCATGTTTTGTAAATTAAGAACCTTTAATTCAACACTTAAAAAACAAACAGTTATGTAATGATTTTATAGTTAACTATTATAAAATCGTCATACTGGGGCTTATAATTCCACCTTTAAGTAACTTTAAGGTTGAAGCGTTATTCTTATATGACTAATATAAGTCAATTGATTATTTAAGCAGTAATTAGAATCTTTTATATAACTCGTTCGCCTTCGCATTCGTTCCCTCGCGGTTTTCATTGTATCTTAATTTTAGATAAGGATTTCAAAAAGTGGAAAAGAATTAAAAGAAAAGTAAATAAAAGTTATCAATTATTATTGTTGAATACAGCAACGATACCTACATTTCATCTGGAAGAAACTGTGCCCAGCCAAGCAGAAATCGGTAAAAATGAAAGTGGTTCCGTACATGTTTCAACGTTTAATGCGGTAAATGCTGGATCCAGTCAGGACAGGTGTTCTACAAATTTTTGTTCCGCTCATGTTCTTTTACCAGAAGGCACACTAGATAGCGAAAGTAAGTTTTTGTATAAAAAGCTCCTTTATATATAGATTCATTCGTAAGTTTATATTACCCAAATCTTTTTTTTTTGTAGACGAATTAAATAATTCCGATTTCTTTAAAGAAGACAACTCCATGGAAATGAGTGACGAAAGTTATGAAGAACTTGAAAAGATGGTCAATTCTGGCAAGATTTTAAAAAATGGGCAATCAGTTGTAATGTTCCTCATGAGTCATGATACAATAAAAAATATCTTTTAAGTATTAAATTTTTTTTTACATCCATTATTTATTTTATTACATAGCACTTCTGTGATAACTGAAAATGTGTGTTATTCCATGGCCATTTGATTTGCTTTAGCAACTTGAAGTCTTTTTTGGTCAAAAACTTATCATTGATGTCATAATATATCACCATGATGTCCCTGTAAGAAATACAGAAGTATTCTCATGAATGCATACAAAGGTTTTTCTATTTTCCAATATAACTCTAATTGCAACCATCATGGAGGACGCCATAAGTCGTACAAAAACATGTATATGATCAATAGTCATAAACAGGTCTAAATGCAGTCGCCCAATGCCTATTGGCAATATGGCGGAAACGATGAATACCAATTAATGTATTTTATTTTTATAAACAATATTGAAACACTAACATTATGAAGGCCCATTAAAATATTAAAGAAATAACCAAACATATCATCGAAAATTTTAAATTCCCAAGTATAAGTCACCGCTCTTTATCTTCCACCACAGTCAACTTTCTTAACATTAAATTAATAAATAATAATGATTATTAAAACATTTGACTTAACCTTTTTATAAATTTTACCACAACACAATAAATTGTTGTCACACAAGTGATCTAGCTTGCACCACTGACCAACCACCGGCATAACAAAACATCTATACGATGATTTAGTTTTGTAAGAGTATTACTGAAACTATTACAAACCTTTCTAGTTAAACTTTCAACATTTACGTGATTTTTACTCAACTTTACTGTCGCTGGAGCGACTGCAAAACGACCCTAACACGATTTAAATGTTATATAATCTGCGCCCAAACCCGCGTTATATTTACGTAAAAAAAACTATTATAAAACCATTTTCATATGGCTGAAAGTTATATACAAAACGTTACTGTACTATTTATATGACATTATTTTGCTACTTGGGCACGCTGGGAAGTGAGAGGTCCGGTCCGATCTCCGCAGTCAGACTCCGGCGCGGCTCGGACCAAGCCGGGCACACCTCGAGGGTGTGCTGTGCCATGTCCTCCGCCGCGCCGCAGTAATGGCACGCCGGAGTCTCCTCCCTCCCGATCGTGGCAACAGTGACAACAAACAGCCGTGGCCTGACAGCACCTGCACCAGACGGAATGAGAGGAAACCGTGTGGTCGCTCGAGCCAGTCCCGCAGGACTGGACCGAGCGCGTCCAGGTTTTGGCGGCCAAAGGTGGCGGAGGCGAGGTCCTCTGTCGGACTATGATGGCGTCCCTCGCCTCCCGCCGCACGGTCTCCCGCTCCTCCGCGACGGAGCGCTCCCCGAGGGCCTTTCGCCGCGCCGTACACTCTGGCGAGCACCCACGCATCCAGCTCCCAAGGAGGGGTGCCGGGCCAGAGCGCACGCCGCCGAAAAGCCCACCGAGCGGTAGGCCCTCGCCACCCGCAATGCAATGGCCCTTTGGGGCCTGCGCATCGCTGTCGCATTCTCCCTCCTGTGGAGGGAGTCCGCCCAAATGGGGGCCCCGTATAGGGCCATGCTTCGCAGGATGCTGGCATATAGACGCCGGCATCTTGCGCTGGGCCCTCCCAGGTTCGGGAGGAGCCAGGAGAAGGCGTCCGCAGCCCTCAACAGGCACGTCGACAGCCCGCTGAAATGCGGACCGAAGCGCCACCTGCTGTTCAGCACCAGACCCAGATATTTCAACTGGGTCTGGACCCCTACCCTGGCGCCCTCCACGACAATGTGGGCGTCAGGAGGGCAGCGCTGCCGAGGCCCGTGAAAGAACACGGCCTCGGTCTTGATCAGCGCCACCCTCAATCCCAGGCGACGGATCCTCCCCGCCACCAAGGATCCGTCAGCCGAGGCCAGACAGGCCACCTCTCTGAAGTTCCTCCCCCGGGCAGTGAGGAGAGTGTCATCCGCGTAGCAGATGACACTCCCTGGAGGAGGGCTCCCCGCAACATACGGAGGTCTGCCCTGCTTGGGCGGAGCAACGCAATGTCCTCATCGAGGCGATCGGTGGCGGCGACCTCTCGCGTCCGGCCCTGTTTCAATCCGGAGCGAGGAGGCATGGGAAGCCGTCACCTCCTTCTGCAAAGCAGTAATGCTAGTGAAGGAGGAGGCGGGCCGCATGAGGGAGACAACCCTCACGCCCCAGCCGCTGCAGCTACATAGGGAGACGCCCCGGTTTAGTTTTGTTGAGCCATGACTATCATATTTGACAGATGTGGAGTTTTGCTAAGGAGGTAACCAAATAAAAGCCAAACTGCAGATAAATATATATTTAGAGAGGCCAATTAAAATCTATTGTTATTATTATGTGAAATAAATTGCAACATTAAAATTGGCTTGTTGCATTGCCTTAACATTATTATAATAATGAATGCTGTATCTCTTACATAGAACCTTACAAGTTAAAAATACATTTGTTTATAAACTACAATAAAAGAAAATACTAAGCAATGAAAAATGCAACTGTAACTGAGATGGATGATACTTGGGCGAATTTAATTCCAAAATCTATACATATTGAGACATTTTTTACATAGTTTACATGCTTACAAGTCCAATAATATCTATGAAGAAAAAATATATTAAATATAAGGACTATTTTGTTCAAAGCACCATACTGGCCGCATTGATTTATTTCTAAATTCAATACACTATTTTATTAATAGACGAGAAATATATTTTTTTATTAAATTATCCTTCATAAGTTTCCACAATTTCGTAAGTTCACATTTCTTTTCGTGAGCGATCCTTAATTAACACAATTTACCCAATATCTCCACCTCATCTGAAAATAAAAGTTACACACATTAATATTTAAGTTTTCAATCATAGTCAGATTAAATGAAGTAGTGACGCTTCAAAGAAAGGTGGGGTATTCCTAGACAGGGATACCCCACCTAATCATCATATTATCCGCCCATTGACCCTGTTTTGGCGTCCCCTAATCAAGTTGTGAAGTTTTGTTATTTACTTTTATTTAACCAACGTTTACATGATCGAACTGATACGATATTTTAGTGTATAATAGTTAACATATTATTTTTTCAATTACATGCATTTCTTATTAATCTTATGAAGACTGGGATGAACTAGAATTGATTTATTTGTCAGAATGTATTTCTATTAAATTTTTTATTTTAGAAAAGTGTTTGGTGACCCCAATATTTTACCGTAAAGTATCGTAATAAATATGGCACGGGATCGTGACGTCGCGACTATTGAGAATGGGGTCATATAATATTCTCATGTTGGTAAATATTACCTATTAGGTTTTTTTCATCAGAAGCTTTCAGTAGTGGTTTGCAGTTTGGATTTCCGCTTAGCTGATGACAACTGGCTTGCCCCTATTACATGGGAAGACCTAAAAATTACTGGCAAAATGTGGGGGCTTCTTATTCCTCTGGCTAACCTTTCGAGGAATACAGATAGATGATTTAATAGATAGATGTGTTACCTACTGAGGATTTTCTTGCACCAAATCTTATTCCCAGCCAGAGCACTAGAAAGTGGTGATGGGCGGGCGTTATAGGGTGAATGTCTTATAGACCGTCCACACGACACCAACTTTTGTGTGCGCAAACTAAAGTTGGTGCCGTGTGGACCCACTATTAGTTTCGACATTCAAAAGTGTTACTAATTTTGAAAAAGATACAAGATGGCGGCCGCCTTTAGGTTAACGAAGTCGATTTTTCACGACATACTTATCAAAGTAACGGAATCGTGGGGGACGGTTCCAAAAATGTAAATAAGTACTTAACAACTTGTTAATAAAAAAAATGACTTTCATTTATTCATCCCGACCCAAAGGTTCCAAACAGTTTTAAAGCAGTTGATGACTAAATGTCATCAACTGCTTTAAAACTGTTTGGAACCTTTTAGTTCAATTGATCCCGCCAAAATTCAAAACTTATATCGTTTCTGTTTTTCAGTTTGCTGACAGGTTACATAGAGAAGTGTAACTCACGTAAACACGGCGTTGCACATCGGCAGGCCCTCCCTCAGTCGTCCCGGGCGACGTGGCGGCGCTGCAGCGCCACGGCCAGGTCGTGCTGCAGCGCCGCCTTGCGCCGCACCACATCCGCCGGCACCACGGACCGCAGCCCGTTTACTATGTCCTTCGTTTTACCTGTTTAAAAAGCAATGATACATGTCAAAATTTTCACTTGTTGGACGTCTGAGGATCGCCGTCGAGATCGACCGCGGCGAAGGCAGTGTGATGATCTCTTAAGGCCGCTTTCTATAATATATCTCAATCCCAATATTGATCCCGATCCTTGTCTGTAACCAATCAAAGGTGAGGATTGTGTGGTGAAGGACACAAACTCGGCCGTTGATTGGTTACAGAAAAGGATCGGGATCAAGATTGGGATCGAGATATGTTATAGAAAGCGGCCGTTAGTTTGCGGGGCAAACTTGGTCAGAGATCGCCCAAGACAGAAAGGTTTGGAAAGAGAAAGGGGAGGCCTTTGCCTCAGCAGTGTGACACAAGAGTAGGTTGCGACTTTCTGACTGATCAACTCCTGTTACAGTTCTCGTCAAATAACTTTGCCCCTCTGAAGTTGGCTACGAATGGCTGCGTAGTAGTCAAAATTACGAACAAACTGCAACTGCGCATGCGCAAGAGACATGGGGGCGGGGATTAATTTTATGTCTCAGTCTCAGTCTTACGTTTACGTTCGATGCATGCTTGCGTCCCGCTTGCTCCCGTCTACGTGACTGCACCTGCGCGATTTTTGCAAATGGTTAACTTCAGAGGGGCACAGTTATTTGACGAGAACTGTAGTTAAAATTCGCCAAAATGCATGGATAGTAGTAATGGTTTGGTGGTTGTACCTACAATTATTTTCTCAATGTCCCTCGGCAATCATCGCATTTCCGAATACAATTGAATGCTAATTTCCATGTCCATCTATTATTAAATTTATCGTGTAGATAGGTATAATCATTTGAATTCAGAAATAAGTACTTTAGTGTTGTTTTGTTTTAATTTCCCTGAACTTTAAGGATGCGTATACAAATGGGTAGTCAAATCATTACTTTTTAAAATCAATAATTTTAGATAGGTACATTTTCTCGATAGGTAAATGTACCGAAGTAAAAAAATTCACTTCGGTACATTTATTGAGAAACTGTACCTATAAAGAATTATATTTATAGTTCAGAATCGTACCATGCACATCTATCAACAATTCATGGGAAAATATTTTAAGAATGCAAAGCATTTTATTTAATAAACATACTTTTGTGTAAAAAAGTAATGATTTGACGACCCATTTGTAAACGCGTCCTTAAACAATAAAATACTTAGTTCTGAATTCAAATTATTATATACAACGAAAAGTGTAGACTGATTACATAATATTACAATGCATGACTAAATGCATTAATCAACTGAATATTTATTATAATTTATATAAAATTCTTCCGTTAGGTACTGAGCGACTGATAAGAGAACGTACAGCTGAAAATACTAGTTGCAGAAAGCTGAAATTTGGCATGTAGATTCCTTGGGGAGTGTAGGGGAGCACTAAGAGAGGATTTCCCGAAATTCCTACGAGCACGGGTATGCGCGTACGAAGTCGCGGCAAAAGCTAGTTTATCATGATCAGATAAAGCATTATGCCTTTTTTATTTAGTCTTCTGTTGAAATGACAGAAAAAATATTTAAATTTTGAACAAAGGATTTTTGTGCCCATAACATAAGGCTAAATACTTCTTTCTTGCTCCTAATAGAAATGTGTAAGAGGGCCTGTATTCTCTTTTTTTTTTGTAAGTAACCAATAACTTTTTTTTTTGTTTTTCTTACTCTATTAGCCATAAGAAAAGTAAGGAAGTTGCCAAAAAAGAATCTTTCAATCATAGTAAAAACTACAATCAATATTTTCTTCTGCATTTAAGCATGATAAAATTAAAGAAAAACCTAAAATTGTTTGTTTCTTGGCTGTAATTTCTATGCTGTTAGGGTTTTGTACCCGAAGGGTAAAAACGGGACTCTATTACTAAGACTCCGCTGTCCATCTGTCTGTCTGACACCAGGCTGTATCTCATGGAGCATGACAGCTAGACAGTTGAAATTTTCACATATCCAATGAGGCCATTCTTGACCTCAATCTTGCCTAACGGTAACAGATGGATGAGGTCTATAATGAAGCAAGTGAGCCTAGAAGATGCCTTTCGTTGGTGTAATAAATGATTTATTACCAAAATAGATATCATTGAGCGTATTCCTGATCTTGTTCTCCATGTCTTCGACCATGCGCCCTATGTTCACGATGTGAGGTGTAACGTCGCTCACTGCTGAGTCCTGTTCTGCCTGAAATTCATTAAAATCTTTGATTACGGACTGAAGGAAACAAGAAACCAATTAAATAATATTTATTAATTCATTATAATATACTGGGTAATTTTTTTTCCAGTGCCTAAACTTTAAGAACCACTTCTGCCCATGTAAATGAACAACTTTCCCCAAGAAAGCCATAGTCAATTCCTAAAAAAAAAATTGAGTCTCCCATACAAATTGTGGTCAGTTGATGACAATTTTGTATGGGAAGTTCAAATTTTTTTTTAGGAATTGACTATGGCTTTCTTGGGGCAAGTTGTTCATTTACATGGGCAGAAGTGGTTCTCAAAGTTTGCGCACTGGAAAAAAAGTTATCCAGTATTTGACACAGTTTATGAAACAAAATTAAAGTTCAAAAGACACAAAATTTGAGTCAATGCATAATATTAGACTGCACCAACAACTGGGCATTGGGGCTAGATTTTATTGCACCAAGGATAAAATGAAATATGTCTTACTACACACTAAATAGTAAGGTAGTAAGAAATCCAGAACTGGGTATGACCTGGTTTTTCAACAGCTATGCTTGGGGAAAGGCTTGAGATAGGAATCTCAAGAAGGATGTATGGTGTGATACATAATATAAGAAATGATTATTAAAAGGGAGCCAGAAAGTGGCACCACCAAAGAATTTTGTGGAAAGTTGTTATTATGTTACAACAAGATTATTCTTGGTGATAATGATTATAATGAGGAAAGATTTCATTTTATTTCGTATGTACGTCTTTGAATTGAGATGAATGGCCACGCATACCTTTAATAAATTGGGAAGAGTGGCAAGAGAATGAGGATGACACTCATTACAGAACTTAAATCGGTTAATTTGTTACCTGTCTAGTGAGACTACCGCCAAGGTTCATGGTCCCACTGCTTTCCTTATTGGTTTGTAGCCACAGCATGGCCGTGGATGTGAGTTTGTAATGAGCATTGCGTCCTGAGCTCTTCTCAATCACTTCTACGACGTGGATGGAGTCCCAGCAGCCTTTGATCTTTTGGGAACCGTCACCGGCTTTCTTTATCAATATTACACCTGGAAAATATATGATTTACTATAAGATATTTTTTATTGGTGAGTAAGTGTTTAGAAAACATTATATCACTCCTATATCACCCAAAAGTTTATGCAATGATGTACCTGTAGTACACTCCCATTGCACCACTTGAGTTCAAATATCCGTGCCAGAAGTATCAATTAACGTAAGGGACATTTCTGCATTTTTGTTAATTGCCACTTATGTTAATTGCAGTAAGGTTAATTTTGGCATTTTGGGTAAATCTTCCTTACGTGAACTGATACTTCAGGTATCAATGTCTTTACATAGAATGTGAGATGATTGTAACACTCTGTGTGTTAAAAATGTAACAATGGTGATATTATTATTAGAATGTAGGCAAAAAAAATACAGAGAGAAGTAGGTATCAGATGTTTCTAATGTAATTTACAATAAAACATTGCAGGTAATAAATTATAAATTTACACTAGACTTGTTTTGATGACTGTAATAATAAGTCATTTTGTTTCCTGTTCCTAACCTATATTAATTGTTAACGAATAACTAACCAGCAAACCCATGATCCATGTCCCACAGGTACACAGAGCTGACACCACCTTCGAAATACATTTCTCTGTACTGGTCGAAGGCGTGATTAGCATCAATTTCTAATTTTCTGAGCCTCTCTGAAGGCATTGACCCATCTTCTAAAGGAGGATCGTATGTGTTTGACCATGGTGATCTATAGGAGTCTCCGTCACGGTTATAGTCACAAAGCAAGTAGTCCTTCCCCGTGCTTCGGTCCTGAGCAATCTTTAGAGGCTGGTCCACTGACGAAAGCAGGTCATCGCACATACTAGGCACCAGATCTATCAAATCTGTCAAGTTTTTCTCAATCTGCTGAGGAGGCAGCCTCCGCATCAAGTCCAACGCACAATCCATTTGTTGGTCAGTCTGTAATCAGCATAAAACATAGCAAAGATTTAGTAAATTCCGTTAATTTTGGTGCATTAGTCATCATAACAAATAGTGTTATAGAATGTTCAAGCACTTGTAGCAGTCAGTAAGGTAACTTACCATGATTAAACGAGAATGTAGAAAATGCAAATAAATATGTTAAATTAACCAGAAGTGTTTTTACTGTTAAAATTGTTTTATTCCAAATATTAGGAAATCCCAACCCGAATTGATAACTTGACGTAATTTGACAGGAAGAGCTTGCGTTCGAAAATTATATTTGGGTTAGTATTTCATTGTGATGTCCGTGCTTGTTTCAGAACGTAATTTCTCTTGCTATTCTCGACAGTCTTATCGATTCAATGAAAAAAAAACGTGAAAAGTTAAATTATGAATCAAATCAATCTAAATGCATTAAATACGATGTATTTTGAAATTGTAGCACATGATTGTAAGTAGTATCGTTGAATCAATAAAGTAGTTTTGAAAAAGTTTATTTTTGAATTCGATAGTTGAACATGTTTGCTTTTAGGCCGGAAACAGCTGGCACGTCACTATAAACTTTACCATGGAATGTAGGTAGTGAGACGCCGGTATACCTTTTTCACTCCCTCTTGAAGAAATTCCTATAAGAAGAAAGAAAGCGTCATCTTCAATGAAAACATGTAACTGTTTCCTGTTGAATGTCAGTTTGTGTGAATAATGTTGTGTGTGTCAAAGTTTTGTTGTTATAACATATAATTTCGATAATTACTGTGTATTACATAAATTAAGACTTTTATCAATGGAATTGTGATCCATTTTAGTGTCAGCACTGAAGGACATAGTTACGTGAGGTGTGAATTCTCGTAAAGGTTTGCATTGTGTACTTAATTATACTTATTCAAATGATTCACGTTATGAGAATGTTATCACAGTTATTATTGTAAAGGTTCTATTATACGCGCCTAAACGGGAAGTTGGTGTGGTGAAGCCGCAATTAGCTTTTGTCAGTAAGGTATACAGCGGAGCAGAGATTGCAAATAAGGTAATCCTATTTGCACTAGGTTATGACCAAGTGTTGGCCTCTAGAAACCCTATGATCGTTGCTACTGCATTTTTCTTGGTCACAGATCACATGTTTTCAGTGTATCTATGTAGTTTTTGAGAGAAACATGATCTGAAAAGTATTTAAATGTTTGGGTTGATCTGTTATTAACCCAATAGTTAAGAAACAATAGGTTTTTGTTGTAGAACACAGCATTGTATTCAAATATAGAACTGCACCTACTCTAATACTATAAAGTGTTCCTTGCATCAATATTTTGAGTTTTGATTAAAGAATAATCTATGGATTTGACCTATGCCTATGATTTACTTTTAAAAATTGTAGTCAGGATGTTTAGGGTACTGTTAAGTACTTAACATAAGTAAGTAGTTAATCAATGTGAAGTGTTGATGGAACTGTAGCCTTGAGATGTCAGCGTAAATTGAATGTACTAGAATATAAATTGGATCTTAAACTGTGAAGCTACCTAATACTGGAACAGTAAAATTCATAACTATTATAACCTGTTTGTTCATAACTCCATCAAAAACTTTATTAAATAAAATAAAGTTTCTAATGGCTTATGATTTTGCTGTGTTGAGTGAAATTTTTATTTTCATAGACTTTTCACTGACTGATTCATGAACTATGTAGAAAAAGTAATAATTATGTCAAAGACATAATATTATTATAATTTCCTCACCTGATTTCTCCAAAGGTTTTGTTACGGAGATGTACATCATCATCCCAGTTATGTTTAAATCCATTAAATATGGGGTAATCCTATTGCTACTATTCAGATTCAGATACAAATCCATAGGCTAATATTATACCATTACTTAACCCTGTAAATGTAATAGTTCATCATTCTGAATCCCCTTGGCCTTTTCCCATATTCTTTTGGGGTTGCCATGAAATGTCTTCTTCTTTTATACCTGTCTAATAGCTGTCATCTCAGTAGCCACCCCCATTCTAGCCATATTATCATCTTTCACACAGTCAATCCATCTAGAATTCTTTTTTTTAAATTGTACCGCACTGTCTCACTACTGGGCAAAGGCCTCAGTGTACGCATCCAAGTCATCTCGCCACCTCTTTTTGGGCTGGCCTCGGTGGCGCCGGCAGTCGTCAGCACAGTGACTCGCCCATTCCATTTGAACCTGGCAGCCTCCTTACCCTCATCCATGATTCCTGTCCATAGATTCTTTTTTTTTTCTAAACAGCCTTTTGTAACTCCACATGACTACAATACATGTTTTGTGTCCGTTCTAGCAATATAATCTACATTGACCAATTCTCAATGTAGATTATATTGCTAGTAAAATCATGCAAGTGTCTATTGCTACATTAGTTTACAATCTATGCCAATAATTTGTTTAATAACTTAGTGCTTAGTTTCATAACTTTGTTCTAGGTACATATTTACTTGACTTATGTGAGGTGTTAATTGTCAGTACTTATCATAATTTACACTGTCAATGCTTCCTTGCTCATAATTGGTGCTAATAAATAATAATTAGAAAACAGTAACATATAGAAAGGTTAATAGAATTGGGTGAATTTTGTGCTGGGATTCCTTCCACAAAATTCATTTATCCATAACTAAGTTTATGGCTATGATAAAAAGCCAGATGGCACACTTTCAGAGTATTTAATTCAATTATTAGATTATTTCATATGGCTAGGCATTAATAACTTTTGCCAACTGTGCCTATTGCTACATTACTTTGTCATGTAGAATGTTATTTACAATGTACTGAAGCAATCTCATAAAAGGTAAGTTGCATAAAGTACGTGCTAACCGATTTAACAATAAACATTCTTCTTACTTTTCCAGGCATTGCAGTAACCGGAGCCTGACATAACCCTGTCATGATGCCAACCCAACTGGTGAACCAGGATAACCACCAGAACGATGTACGAGTAAAGACGGTGTACAGCGGTGATGTGATGATCACGTACATCAATCACAACATCAACTTTGAGGAGTTTACGCAGGAGATGGTGGCCATATGCCGTTTTTTGCCTGATCAGGTTGGTGTACCTACTTACATTAATACAACTTCATTCTGCCTTACAATAGAGGTGGTTCTGTGACGTGAAAACCGTAATTGTTCCAGTGTGAGAAAGGGAAAGAGCTATACAGGACAAATAGTACTGAATCTTTTGCACAATGGAGTAACAAGTATGGCCCCACGTAAAATGAGTCAAGCCCTATAGCAGGGATGGCGAACCTTTTTAATTGATCGTTCCATTTTCATTAAGAAAAAATGAAGCAATGACGTGCCACCAAAGAATGTTGACTTCAATGGACAAAAATAACACTAGATGCTATTAACTTAACTAACTTTTTTGTTGCAACTATAAATTCGGAAATCAATCTTAGTGTTAGATTTGTGTTTCTTATAATAAAAGCAAAAATTCACTATCATTTCTGTTGTTGCTAGTCATCAAGATGCTAATAAAATTAATCTTTGGATAGGCGTGCCCAAATTATTTTGCTACGTGCCACTACTGGCACGTGTGCCATAGGTTTGCCATCCCTGCCCTATAGCACTCATTTTAACGGCAGTACTTGTTACTCCATTATTTTCAAACTGTTCTAAATGGCAAGGAGAGACTATTCTCTTCTTGCCATTTAGAACACTTTGAAAACTTATGAGAAAGGTCCAATATCAGCATTGCTAGGTTTGGGGCCCCACATCTAAATCATTGAGTGAGGCGACATATTAATCAGGAATCTTAAAAGACTCATAGAAAGTCATCCCTGGTTAGAAAAAAGTTATGGTCACAGAGAAGATGATTCTGATTGGTTGACACATCCATCAAGCTACAGATAGGTCCAATTCCCGCGCTTAAATAGAAGAATAGAAGAAATATTCTACAGGAGGCAGCTATCTACTAAAGTTCTTTCAATTTTAGGTGTTCACTATGAAGTGGGTGGACGAGGAAGGAGACCCATGCACCATTTCGACTCAGTTGGAGCTAGATGAGGCGCTGCGCCTCTACGAGATCAACAGGGACTCCGAGCTGACTGTTCACGGTAAGTTGTAGCATATTTTGTACAATATAATAGTACTCTTGACTGATGTCGACCATGGCGGCTCTCAACGGCGACTAGCCATCGGCGCGGGAGACATTCCATCGCTCTTATAGTCTGATGAGACGGCAATTCGAAACGACTGTAGATCTGTATCTTATATCGTCGTTGCAAATTTAAAATCTCCTATGTAACATTTTTGTCGAAAATGAGTTATGCAGTTATTTGAAAAGCGAGTTTGAATACCTATACTTAGCAAAAACTCCCATGTGACTGTGAGATCTTAATATATCGATAAAGTATGTTTCATTATTAAAAACCTGAAGTGTCAACCTACATTTTACGGGAAGTTTTAATTTTTTTTCTCGAAAAGTTACTTTTTACACATAGGAGGTTTTAATTTTGCAACGACGATATCAACTGTTAAATTATGGTAGTTTTTGTAACACTGAAGACTTATTTGAGACACAAGAGCTACTTTGAGACCTGCTGAGAATTGTTTACAGCCATTAAAGAAAAAGAAAAACTTTTTTTATTAACATTTTTGGCTAAAAACTGAGGTATGAGTGGCCCACGTCGCTGGTCATCATATCAGCCGAAAGACGTCCACTGCTGGACATAAGCCTCCCCAAGTGTCGCCACAACAACCGGTCCTGTGTCTCGCATCCCTCGGCTACCAGCGACCTTCTTCAGGTCATCAGTCCATCTTGTGGGAGGCCTTCCAACGCTACGTCTTCCGGTACGCGGTCGCCACTCCAGAACTTTTCCGCCCCATCGCCCATCTGTTCTGCGAGCAATGTGCCCTGCCCACTGCCACTTCAATTTGGCGATCCTTCGGGCTATGTCGGTTACCTTGGTTCTCTTGCGGATATCATCGTTCCTGATTCGATCACGCAAGGAAACTCCGAGCATTGCCCTCTCCATTGCCCTTTGGGTGACTTAAAGCCTTCCGATGAGGCCCATTGTGAGTGAGCCCGAAACGTGCTCACTCACCTACTAGTACCTGTGTATAATTATGTTTCATGAAAAAACCCTTTAACACACTGAATTCTACCACATTTTCATTAGCAGATAACACTTTGTTTACTCACATTAAAATTCTGATAGCCTAAACAAACATACCGCCAAATCGCACGTTGCCTCTCCTGATTGGTTGATCCAAAACACAAACAGCCAATCAAATCAAACGACCACATTAAAATTAATTAAGCATTTAGAAGAGGATTTCAGGATTAAACACTTATCTTTAAAGAATCAAGTCTGAAATCTTCAAGCGTAAAGCGCTATTATGAAATGAAATAAAAAGCGCTTGATTAATTACATCGCTTTTAGTTTAAGTAGAGACACTTTGTCAGCGTCTGTCGCAGGGTTTTATAGCCTTAGTAGTTCGGGCTTAGCTTGATAGATGGCGCTGTCGTCGCTGGACAGACCCACAGGATTGTTAATATCGTCCGAGTTTTAATATCTCGGCTGCTTTTAAAGTGAGGAACTAGTTATTTATTTGTAAAAGTTAATAATGTAACTGTTAACTGGAATATAAAATTGAGTTCACTTTTATTTTAACGTCCTCTAGAGTCTTTTAGGTACCTACTTATCCCAATGTTATCTAGGCTTACGAAACTTTCTTAAAGTTACTACGTATGTACCTACAGTAAATTTATTTACTTAATGTCCCTCGGCAATCATCGCATACAAACGAACGCTAATTTCCATGTCCATCAATTATTAGATTTATCGTGTATAATAATTTGAACTCAGAACGTTTGCCTAAGCAAACCTAAGTCGGTCTGTGGATGGGTGACCATCTTAACATACCGAGACTCCCCCGTGCCTCGGAAAGCACGTTAAGCCGTTGGTCCCTGCTGTCATTTGTAGATCTTTGGCAGTCGTTACGGATTGTTAGACCCAGAAACTCTCCAGTCTTGCGAAGACGTACCTACCGTTTTACCCAGTTACTGGGTTGTGGAGGTCTGGTAGGCAGCCGTTACACGAAAAATACTGGTATTCAGCTGAATCCGGTTTGACTGGAAGCCGACCCCAATATATATATAGTAGTGCTGTAAAATGTGGATAGGGTCTGCTTAAAAGTATATACAGACAGCAAAAGTACCTAGCTAGGCAACAGGACAGGTCTACTGCTCCTCTATTATACGTATAGCAGGTGTGTACGTTTGTTTGTTAAAAGTCAAATCTTTAATTTTCATCATATAAAGAAATAATAATAATAAATCAACCCGTGTTGTCTCATAGTCATTATCATCAGCATCAGCAGCCCGACTTCGCCCACTGCTAAGCATACGCCTCCCTTTTCTAGTGCCTGTCGATATCCTTTTTTTTTATAGGATGGGAAATCATCAAATGACCCCTCCCGCTCTGGGTGGAGCAGCAGGGAGTGTCAGACTTTTACTGACTAAAACCCACCCTTAGTCCTCCTAGTGCCTTTCTTCCCAGGGCCGCGGTAACTCTTTCGAACATATTCCGCAACCCTGGCAGGCTCTGGCCCTGGCGGGCCCCGTCTCCGCTGCTGACTGCTCTTTCCGGCGCGTTCGGAGTGAAACGCGCCGTCGACTCTGGCCTGACCTGATCGGACAGCGAGCTACCCATTGCTCGCTGTCCGCAGGCGTCAGTCACTGCGCCTAGCTCAAGAGCGTCAGTTCCTGAGAGGCGCAGCGACTAACGTTCGTCTGGAGGAGGCGAAATGGGGCCATTACTGGCACTCCATTTCGGCCCCCTCCCGAGCAGCGGCGGCGACGGTGGCGGCGGCTGCGGCGGAAGCGACGGCGGCGGCGGCGGCGGTAGAGGAGGGTTTTCTCCTGGACCCGGCCCTGGCGGGTGGACCGCAGGCTTTGCCCCCAGCCCAGTGATCGGCCGGCTTGCCAGCTGCCGCACATGCGAAGCAGTGCGGCGCGGCGTCGCACGAGCCGGCCCTGTGACCAGGCTGACCACAGCGGAAGCAGTGGTCACTGCGGTCCACCTCCGAGGTGCAGAGTGCTCCGACGTGGTTGCCAACCTGGCAACGGAAGTACCTCAGAGGTCTGGGCTCCAGCAGTTTCACCTGCGCGGAGACCCAGCCCACCAAGAGCCTTCGGCCCTCCGAAACTTTCTTGGCTGCCGACACGGGGCAGCTCACCACTACGGTTCGCATGCCCGTGTTGTCAGGACGGATGGTGCCCACCTTCACCTCCTCTGTAGAGCACCCCCCCGTCCTGACGACGGCGGCCAACACCTCCCCCTCCGTGACGGAGTCGTCCAGGCCCAAAATGCGCATGTCTATGCACTTCGTGGGCCTGGACACTCGGACCTGTCGATATCCTTTGACTTACAAGTAAGTTTCTTCCCATTTCTATTTTAACACACAAACATAGGCTAAATCCTTATTAATATAAGTATGTATGGATGTTTGTTACTCTTTCACGCAAAAACTACTGAATGGATCTTGGCACAGAGGTAGATTATAGTCTGGAATAACACATAGGATACTTTTTATCCCGGGCGTATGTTCCCTCGGGATAATTTTCGGCTTTCACGCAGGCGGAGCCGTGGGCGGCAGCTAGTACTGCATATTTTCTAGTAGTGTACTGTACACACAAGCAGTTAATTTAAACTGTTGGCAAAAAGCCAAAACCTAATTTCGCAAAACAGCGCCAAATCACCAATAATTTTATAGAACCACGTCATAAGGTCAACTGTTACAATAAATATGATAGGGTCTCCCTCTGTGTCCATAACATTGAATTCGGGCACAGTTCCAACCAGTGTGGCTCTGTAGCTTAATTGTCAAAGTTTCCTGGTAGTTTATTATCATATTTTGCTATGATAACTCAATCTTTGATCCTTGGAAGACGTAACAGACCAAAGCCAGAAACAGTTGTGGCATGGAATACGGTTTACCACATTTATTTTCTTCTTTTTAAATATTCTTTTACTTACGGGCTCCCTTCTTTTCAAGTCGATGGTGACCGTTAGGCCCATATTCCAAAACATAAACCCCAACTCAACTCGAACTCCAACATGAGTACAAAAATGTCAATGAAAGCTTGTCTAATTGACGTTTTCGTACTCGAGAGATGAGAAAACAAATGCAAAAACTTCAATTTGTGACAAGCTCCGATGGAGTTGGAGTTTGAGTTTATTCCAAATGGGCCATGTGAATGGTGTCCCTTAATGAAGGTCCAGGCAGAGGACAGATATGTGTGGAAAAGGGAGAGGCACGCCTTTGGCCCAGCTGATCTTAAGTTCGAATGGCAGTTGTTCGTTGACTGTAAAACTACAAGGTTTATTTGTTTATATCAGAGTTAGATGATTCCATCCTTAGCAAAGTTTGTGTGTTTCTCCATCATCGGCCAGCAGTACGTACGGCACTGCGCCTCCAGTACCTACATGGTGGACATACCACCCATAGTTAGTAGTTAGTCTGTGTTTTATAAGAGTACTGCTAGGCAAACGTCGACTACAACATCGCTTACCACCAGGTGAGGTAGTAGTCAAACGAAAGCTTATCAGTAATACAATTTTGTAAAGAATTATTTTCCCCAACTTCAATCGCGCCTTGAGCGATCTTCTGCTCCCACCATCACCACGACCATATCAGTCGAAAGTCGTCCACTCCTGGACATAGGCCTCCCCAAAAAGGGGGTTTGCCATAATCGCGACGCTCCCGTGGTCTGCGCCCACTAGGTTTTAGTTATCTAAACAGCGTTGCAGTTTTCTCCAATCAATTTCTAGACATTGCTTTGAAAGAACCGCTCCACATAACTTAAACATCCGGTTATCCTTCGTTAAAATTACTCTGGCGTTCCGCTCGACTTATTTCAAACGCATGTGTACGTGTAGTAGTTATAAATAATAGGATAATAACTCCACTAGCAGTCAATTATTATTTTAGTACAGCCATAAACATTACGCGTTACGGCTTTAGTAAATACTTAAGTTATTAAAACTTATTGTTCACTTACATCATCGCATTTTACAATAAAGTATCTTTAGTACAAAAGTAGTCAATCAATTAACATTTTTATGACGAACTGTGTTTATGTTCTCAAAAAGATTTCATTTCACGAAAACTCGAAGAAAACACGAAGTTTGGACGTCGTTTCACTTATTATCATAAATGAATAATTTATTCAGTAAATAATTTACCGCCGTATGTCCGAGCGGGGACGAGTCTCGTTTGTGGAATACAAAACGTTGTGCGGGTTTATCGGGCGCCGGCCGAATTGTACCGATGACGATTCAGTAGCTCACTTATCGCGACATTTCGCACAATGTTTACCCGGCCGGGTGTACTTTTGCTATAAAATTCTTATCTACCCGCATTGCGAATCCGGGCGGCAGCCATTTCCATATTCAGATTGGCGTTACGTCGACAGCGATATTTCTCATTTTTTTGCCGTCCACCGCAGCGATCAGACGTATCCAGTCACGTTCGGCGGATTCGGAAATGTGATAGCTTTGTTTCAGTTTCTGTTATTGTTTTCTGTTCCTTGGCAGTACGTTTTCGGACACGGAATTGAATTGAAGTATAAATTCGACCAAAATGGTCCCCTTTATTTTCACTTATACCATGCTGCAAAATGTCTCGTGATTTAGAGGAAACTCTACAACGAAAGTCAGAATATGATACATATTATTTCGGATGCACATTCAGATGCAGTATTATAAATAGGAGTTCTGTCTCCTACAATTCATTAGCCAAACTCGTAATTAATACAGCGAGCGGGGCAACTAAGTTTCCACACATAATCGTGGCTAACAATCATACATTTATGTCGCTCGGGCACCAGCACCCCGCCGGAGTCCGAGGCACACGTCCCGCGAGGATTTAGTGAGGCGTCCGTGTAACTTGGCGTACGCTCCAAACCGTCTGTAAATAAAACGGAAACGGCCCAAACTTGTATGCAAACAGGGGTGGAGGAACTTGCTCTAATAATGTACAAACATTGCGGGAAATTTTGGCGCCCAGCGCGGGCCACGGTTTGTTTGTCCCATCGCCTGTAGTCGCTGCGCAATTAGGGATATTTTAATTAACTTTATGAACGTTATGAACGACAATTCAGAATCCTATTCTGTTAATTGAATACGTGGCCCGCCCTCGAATGGGATTGCTGTTGTTTCCTAATGGCTATTCGTTTAATACGTCCGCCCGTCGTTAATTGATATTTCTGAGTGTAAGGTGTGCCTGATCAGGCGTTTCAACGTTTATTTTGGAATCAAACACGTTGAAAATTAGTTAAGTAGGTTATTTTCGCTTGAAAAAATATGTTCTTAAAAAGGGGGAAATTAGAGATCTTTGTTAACAGTCGTCCTCATAACGGTATGTAAGATAACAAAATTGGGTTTTCTCGGCACAGGTGAGGGAACCACAGGGTCGCAAGATGGCGCCGCGAGCTTCCACCCTAATTAATGTATCCCGCTGTAATTTCGCGCCGAGCAACTTTCGTGTACCGCTATATTAAATTCATAGTTACATTGTCTGATAGTGGAATTCTGTTGCGAAGTTGGTCTTAACTCACAAGTTGCGACGAAGTGGTGTTCTAATTAACGTATTGGTGATTAACCACGTATTTATTGATAAGCTTGTAACGTGCAGTCTTTGGATTTTTGTATAACAATAGAACATGCTTTGTATGGTCTTGATATGAAAATATGTGGCTCATAATATATTTGGCTTCCAAATCCGACAATCCCCGACGGAGTTGCAGGAAATTCCGTCTGTGTTCAGGAAAACCATTTGCTTACGGAAAACCCTCGATGGTTTGTATGTATTGAGGGTTGCAAGGTTCTAAGGTTGTAGATAACCCTGTGTTATAAAAACATTGTCGTTGACATCTGTAGAAATTCACTTGTGTATTACATATATTATTAAATTATTGACTATTACCATTTTTGAATTATTGACTATTAATATTATTAAATTATTGACTATTAATATTACTAAACTGTTGATTACTATACAGCATTGACTTTTATTTTAATGTGTAAGAGTCTTTTAAATTATTGTATGCCTAAAGGTGGGTCATAGATGTACTTCACTATAAACTGTAACACCATTTTTTTTCCTGTGTACACCACAATAAACAATTTGAATCTTTGCTATACCCACACGAGAATTGGACACTTTTTAAAGGAATACCTTTACCGCGTAAATCAATAGTGTAGATGACTAAAAAAAAATGTAATTAGTCCATCAAATAGATTTCCAAAACAAATAGACACGTATTTTTATTTCACGTAAGCAATAAATGAAAACGATTCAGTGCGTTGAAAACTCGTATGACGTCACTTGTAAGTACACTTTTTACTTTCAATCCTCCACTCTCGATCTTTGATGCGTTTTATCCTCGTCTTTTTTATTGATTTGATAATGCAAAAAATACGTGTCCAATATTTTTCGATAATCTAACAAACTAACGGACTAAAATACTCATATACTTTTTAGCCAGGAATCATCCCTATTGACTGAACGTTGTAGTATCGCGACAACGCTGTCCACTGCTGAATAACCTACCAATATTATAAACGTATGTGTCCCTTAGGACCGTAGTCCGTTTCATATGGGTAAACCCATGACCTAGATTAGGCCAAAGGATACTTTTTTTATACCGGCTGTATCGTTCCTTGTGTTAATTATCACACGGGCAAAGCCGCTAGCAAGTTCACCAATATTTTCCTAAGAATTAATTTTGGGTTGGTCCAAACTATGTATCTAAATGAAATGGTCGAGATTAATATAAGGCACTTAAACAATTTTTGTGGGCAATGAAGAGTGACACTGCCCATTGTCTATTTCAATTTAAAATATTTAATTGGTCTTTGTTTCACAGTAGGATATTGTGTAATGCGAAGTATTAGGAGATGTCAGTCAATTCTTAATATGAGAGTAGAAAATATTATTCATGTTTCTAAAATGGAAATATGTAATTTTCAGAGCACATCTATACTAATATAATAAAGCTGAAGACTTTGTTTGAACGCGCTAATCTTTGGAACTACCATAACTGAGTACCTACTATTTCCAACAAATTGAATGGTGATGACGAAAATATCTGTTATGACTCCAGGCATTTCAGTCGAGTTTCAGGGATGTTTCCTGGATAAAATTATGATTCTATTTATTCTGTCAGCTGAAAATAAAAAAAATATTAGACACGTATGTTGCTGTATCTAATCAATAAAAATAGACAAACATAAAACGCATTAAAGTTCAGGAGTGGTCGCTTTTTACATCATATCTGGGCAAAATGGTACCACTTTAACGTAGACGTAAAGTCACTATTATTTGGTAATATAACTACAAGAAACTACCTTACGCTTGGTTATAAGTGCTGAAAGATGAAATACTAAACTGCCTATTTCAATCTAAAACCAATTATGGTACCCATAACTATAGCATAGCAGTTTTATATCTTCTAACTTTAATCAAACTCATAACTGTAAAGCCTCCAAGTCCACACACTACCAACTTCTTCGTATAAAAACGGTTTTATTACACCAGGAAGCATCTAAACAACTCCCAAGATCTTCTAGAACTTCCAAGAACGTGGTTGTCCTCATTTTAAAGCATATTTAAATCAGACAATATAAAACTTTATTACTAGGAAGGATTTATGGCTGTTTATATGTATTTATATCATGGATCGCGGAAGGAGTGGGTGTAATTGCTCCAATATACAAGCCTGTGGTCCCGGCTCCGCTCATATTTCAATTATGATGTCGCAGCTTTAAATTGTACCAATGATTAACTTGAATTGGACTGTGGAATACTGACTGGTTTAAAGTAAAGAGGATAATTTGTGCTCGAAAAGTTTCTATCAATAGAATTTTGATAAACAGGTTCCTGTTGTGGATAACCCAAAAATAAGTAGGTATGTGTTGATTACGTGTGTTGGTCGTAGGTACACACGCAGCGGGAGTGTCGAATTTGTAATGTTTTTCCTTCTACTCGTATTTAAATCAACATGTTTTAGTAGCCGACCTAATTTTCGGCTTTCTTGTTGCGTCTTTCAGCACTTAATGTTCGGAAAAAAACGATGAGACATTCCCATAAACATGTCAAGTTATTAATGTATGTCGGGCAACGTCCGCGAGTGTGTACCAGTCCTGTGACGTCACGCCCCCGCCCGCGCCAATTCCAACTCATCATAAAAATTACGATCCGGTCTCTACTCGATATGATTACCATCGAGTACAACGACCAATCGCGATGCCTCGCACGCACTGTACTTATGAAGTTATGATCTACAAAACTTCCATACTGCAAATGTTATGAGGATAGCGTTAAGTTATGTAAATCTCGGATAGTCGGATCACTTGTGATCGTTGTGGGCTGTGGGTGATTGTTCGCGGCGTGTCCGTCTGCTGGCCGCGGAGTGGTGCGGAGGTCGCGATTAATTGACGGCGGCGGCCGCTGCGCCGGCGCGGGAAACAGTGGCATTGTGAAAACCGGCGCGCGTACGCGTGTTTTTCGCGCGGCGACGCAACGCGCCATCTGTGCGCGATCTCCCAGACGGATAATATCGCATGCGCGCGCGCCGCACCGGTGACAATTTCGCATTTCGAAATCTCCGCGCGATTGCAGCGAACGTTGTTTGGTCGCGCTGCCGGCCGTAGTATTTACGCGTCTAGTAGTTTAGTACCAGTGCACAGTGGTTACGTGAAACTTGCGGCTAGAATGGAAGCGATGACCTCGCCGCGGATACCATCGTCCGGCTATAATGTTGACAGTTCGACCGATGAGGTGGTTTTGTGTTTGTTTTTCGTCTGTCGATTACGGTTGGATGCAATTTTTTGTGTGAAGTGGTGTGGGGCATTCGCCTGAGTTTTTCCTCGAGTTGCTTATTCTTTGTTTATCCGTGTGTGGCGGTGGCGCCCGAGATAACGTCGCGTGCGGCTGACCCACATCAGGCCCGGGTTTGCACAAGGTGTGTGCGGATATTTCGAAATTTCACCCGTGGACTTGGAGCCGGCCGGGCGTCGTTAAACACGCGCCGATAACAACGACTGCTATTGTGCACGTGTTTGTTAACTTGCGATATGTTTCCGATTACAATCGTCCGTTTGCAAATTGAATCGGCATCGAATGCCATCGTGATCGGCTGTCTCGATCCCGTGTATTATCTCGGTTACGGTGAGCAGAGCAACAAAGGATTTCTCTATTATGTTATCTGGCTTACCGTTGTGGAGAAAACAGATACGACTGTGTGTACGAGACTTGAATAAAGCTAGACTCTTTGTCCGTCCACAATATAAGAGTAATATAAGTTGACCTCACCGTGAGCTGTGATGCTAAAAGTACAAAAAAATATGACGACACGCTGAGACTGCGGACTTTGGATTAAATAAAACATGTCTGTTGTGTTGTTCGCATTAGCCGACTGGACACAAAGGATTAAACACCACTTTTGAACGTATGTTTTTCAACGACACTTAGGGCCATTTTCACCAAGCCAAACTGATCGCGATCAGCGTATAAACCACGTTTATGAGCTGTCAGTGTCACTATTTTTCTATGGAATTTTGACGCTGACAGCTCTTGAACGCAGTTTAGATGTACTGATCGCGTTCAGTTTCATTGGTGAAAAAGGCCCTTAGTGAGAGCTTTAGCACATTAAATAGTCGAACACCCTCATAACTGTCTGTTTATTTGTATATTAGCAGAAATAACTCAGTGGCGATATGACAGCGAAATAGCCCTTTATTTGTCTGCCTTATACGCGCCAAATAATTTAAGTTGTCGTCAGCTTTTCCCGGCTTTGTTAGTGGGCTTTCAACCTTAATGGATGTTGCTGATTATCCTGAATTACGACTGAATAATTTAGCGCGCTCTAAAATGTATTTTCAAGTACCTATCAGCGAAAAGGTTTGAGATTCCCGATATTCTTCATCCCTATTGGAAGCTTAGCAAATTGATTTACTCTAAGAATGTTGTATATAATGCAAAAGATAGGATATCGGTGTCTGTTTAAGAGCTTTCTGACATAAAAACTCATGCAGAGTATCCACAAAGGACGTCTACAGCTAATCGATTTACGACTTTATCCTCGACCATGTAAGGTTTAGTGTTATTTGTGTTTACAGTGATTTAACATATTGATAGGCCAACAGCCTCCCTTCTGAAGCCTTGATCTCTCTACTCGGAATATTTCGGTATGACTCACGAACTATGCTGTGTATTTACATACGATACAAATGCTACAATCAGTGTTTTGTTTGTGCGATAACCAACATTATGCAGTTCTAAATAAAGGTGATAGTTCCATGATTATGAGGTTGAGCTTGCATTTCGGTATAAGTTATATAGCTGAACAAGTTTATGTAATGGCAACATTGTAATCATATTGTGCGAATTATTCGTTTTAACGGTAGTTGCTCGAGATAAGGATTATTTTTTCCTGTAAGTAGATGTTGTGAGCGTAAGTTTTATATGTTATTATTACTCGAGTTTATGTAATAAATAATGTTGCTAGGTAATAACTTCGTATCTCGTTCTCAAAACATTTTTCTAGAAAAAAGCGTGTAAAAAATTTAGAATAGAAAATTAAGCTTTGTGTTTTTCATTCTTTCCGCGTAGTCTTGTTTTACTGGCGAAATAATTTTTTAGACAGATTTTGAGAACTGTTTTTTTAAGCTAAAATCTATACAAATAAGTACCTATAATAAAGCTGAAGGATTTGTTTTTTTGAACGCGCTAATCTCTGAAACTATCAGTCGGATTTGGTTATTTCTGTTTGTATATGAGAGCCACATTCATGGGGAATGGGAAATTCCTACGGGAACAGGAAAAAAACGGGATAATAGGTATGTGCGTACGAAGTTGCGGGCAAATGCTAGTTATATATAAGACTCAACAGAAACCAAACTGGAAAGCTAATATTATCAGAAAATTCAAATAGAAAACGATCATGTCACTTAGATTATGTCCACAGAAATCTAAATCGAATTAATAGATTTTCTATTTACTAAATTAAACCAATAGAAAATCACCATGTTCATTATCGTGATACCTACGTTAAAACAAAAGAGGATAAATGTGTTTCAAAAATTCAAACAATGTTATTATGTATGTAGTACCTACCAACTTAATTAGGAATACTGGTTCGTAGGTCTGCGACCATTACTGCTGAGCATGAAGTCTTCGGTTCAACCGGGTATTTTACTGAAAAAATCTGATAAAGTCCATCAGATAGATTTCAAAAAAATATTGGACACGTGCTATACCTCTAATAAACAAACTTTCGAAAAACAAACATAGGTACTTAATTATTAGGAAATTTTGACACCATTTTATATTATTTATTACTAGCTGCCGCCCGCGGCTCCGCCCGCGAGAATATCGAAAATTATCCCAAGGGAACATACTCACGGGATAAAAAGTATCCTATGTGTTTTTCCAGACTATAATCTACCTCTGTGGCAAATTTCATCAAGATCCGTTCAGTAGTTTTTGCGTGATAGAGTAACAAACATACATCCATCCATCCTCACAAACTTTCGAATTTATAATATAGTAGGAGTAGGATAGTACGAAGTAGGATAATATAGTAGGATTAGTAAGGATGTTTTTAGGATTCAGAAGCCATTCCATAAACATCCCAACCATTTAATTTCTATGTAAGTACCTACCTACTTACGAGACACTGATCTGTCACAATCACTAATAAAACATTAGCTACTGTTCAACAGTAACAGCAGATCAATAGATCGAAAACTCGCCACAAGTTACCTATA
The DNA here is from genome assembly GCA_947386135.1 of Melanchra persicariae. Taxonomy (NCBI): domain Eukaryota; kingdom Metazoa; phylum Arthropoda; class Insecta; order Lepidoptera; family Noctuidae; genus Melanchra; species Melanchra persicariae. Next base: position 15,532,929 of record OX376664.1, read on the forward strand.
CGTATCAGTTTCATACGTTGTTCGTTTTGCAACTGTAAGCGCACTTTCACTCAAGGCCAAAAATAACCAATAAACTTAGTGGGTCACTGTGTAACCGGCTGCAGTAAGTCAATCATACGGTAACGTATGTAACAGGAAGTTGGTAGGTACAAGATAGTTGGTGCTCCGGTATTTTACCGTTATGTAGAATGCATGTGATCCCAATGAGATAATTATTTACTTAATAATACAATGATATTATAAGTAAAAAGGTGTAGATAGGTTACATAAACAACATTCGATCTTCAAGAACGGCACAATGTCACACTGTTAGATGACACGTAGAAGTAGGACGGCATGTCGTAATTATCGGGAGCGGAAAAGAGACAAGGCGAGTAAAATGTAGCTAATTAGCCACATTTTGACGTGCCGCTTGCTGAACGCTTATAACCTATCTACACCTTTTACTTAAAATATCATTGTAATAATATTATTACAATTAGGCTTTGGTCTCGTGGACTATACTAGAAGAATCACGCATTTTTCGGGATAAAAAATAGCCATCCAGCGATACTTTAACTTTCTATCAGTGAAAGAATTTGCGTAAGTAATTGGATTAGTACTTCCTTAGACTCCTTCAAATAAACCGCCCCCTTACAAAATTAGATTAAAATGAGGTTCTGAGGGCTTAATCTGAGTTTTTTAACGTACTCGATCGCGTTAACGTAAACGTTCGCTTATGTCAAATTGTATAGAAAAAAAAAACAGGTTATCCATAACAGACGGCGCTTATTCAGTTTCAATACAAATTGACGTTTACGCTAACGCGATCAAGAACGTTAAAAACTAACACTGAGGCCACTGAATAAAAATTTAACCTGAAAAATATAGTTACCTAGAATCGCCTTTTTACTTAGTCTGCTGACAGGAATCTTTATTTGAATGTATATAAATATTTCAATACGCCATACCTATAGCTCCGCAAATTTTTACTGAGTATGTGAAGTAGTGTCCCCATACTTTCCAATTTAAGTAGGTACTTAAATAACAGCCATGTTAATATTTTAATTCGCCAAGTACCTGTGAGTCCTTTCACAATGCAACAACTGTAATCAAAATAATGACCGTTTATTTATTTAAAGGTACCATAAAGCTCTGCTTTAAACGTGTCCGTTTCAATTTATTCAGATAGCTTTTAATTGTTCACTTGTATTAACAGTCACGCTCTGAAATTAATTAAGTCATTAACAGTGTCACTTTGTATAGGACGGTTTTTGCATTACCTACCGCGTTATTATGAATCTGAGCTTTGATTTAGTAACTACTACCTTTTTTGCGGTTTTCGTTTCTCGTGGTCTTCTCACTGAACACTCTTCATTTATCTATCCAGTCATCATTAGCTCATCACTCATCATTATCCTTTTTAGCCGAAGATGTTAATATATCAATACACGAATTTTGCTTACATGCGAGCAACGAATTATAGTGGCCACGGCTAAACTTAAGCCTCTCAAAAAACAATAATTCTCAGTATTAAAATCATACATCAAAAGTAGTCTAAGTCAGACATACAAAAACCGACATAATCTCAATGACAACATCGCGATACGCACTCGACCGCAACGGTCAACAACCTCCCAACCTGATTCAATACAAAACCTCTTTACAACAATCCAAGGACAATACATACTATACTTACTGTGAACATTGTACTATGGTCCAGTTCTGCCTCACTTATTATGCGTGCAATCATGTGTCACTTTCCCGCTAATGTTAATTCATCAATGTTGGAGCGAGATGGAGAATTAGATGCTCAGAATCTAGACTTGGCTGATCGAGAGAAAGTACGTATTGTACGGATATACTTAAGTTATTTGTAGGTAGATGGTTGTCCCACGCTTGGTACCTTGATGATTATTTGCTGTGAAAATCTTGTTAGATATTGCTTGATATTTAAACAAATCGGTGCCGTCTCTGACGAGGTAAGTAAAAGGTACTCGAGACAATCAAAAAGCATTAGTGGACCATCTTTGCCTTGGAAGAATTTACTGGAGGCGTAAGATGCGTTTAAAATCAGTTTATATTAAATAATAAGTTGCACGTGCCATGTTGTCTCTGCACCACCCTGAGGTCGACTGGTAGAAAATGCGTGTGGCATTAAGTCCACCTTTGTACAGTGTTTTTACTACTGCGTAAACTTTTAGTAAAATATGAATTAAGTCTTAGTATATTTTAAAGATATGTCGACATAACGAAAACAAAACGAAACCGTATTCCGTAAGTCATTACTCATTATTGTACGTGTTTCGTTAGTCACGCTACATCAAGAAATTATGTAACTATTGATATACACCGCATTTCTCTTTTAATATAAAAAATAAAAATAATTAGTTATAAATTATTGGTCTTACACAACCTAAAAGAAACTACATTACTTATTTTGTTTGATAAAAATCAAGAAATAATTTTCGCGATTAAATATTTTACTGACTTTTTACGTACTTCCCGTACCGTAATTCCATCTTTGATGGACAAGATATAAATCTAATCTGTAATCAGTACGTATATTATAATCGGTTAAAATAGTTTATGCAAACAAAATCGGTACAATACTTGCAGAGAACGACTGTATCGATTGTGAAATTCTTTCACTTATTCAAAGTTACATTATCTCTAAGATAAAAAGCCTATGACACATAGGCTTTTTATCCTGAAAAATACTGTATCTCTACGGGATAAGCCGCAGGAGCGAATCCGCATGAAAAATCTAGCAATAACAATTTAGTGTAACGTATTAGAAACGTATGTAACAATAATAATGTTTTAATGTCGCTCATGAGAATATTCACACAGTTATGTTATTATTTTGAGATCTTTTGTTTCGTCGGAACAGGAGTCGTATGCGCAGCGCGTTGAACTTTTTGTTCGTTTATTACAGTTTTTGTGAAGTAAAAAATTAAATAAGTACTATAATTTTGAGTGAATGAGCTGAAATTTTATGAATGCTAGTTAACGATCTTTAATTATAACCATTTGGAATTCCTATTTTATTTTTAGGAAGTAATTTTTTTTTCTTGATAATCACTCTTATTTCACTGGGTGGAAAGGTCGAGTTGATTGATTGAAGTTAAATTGACACTTGTGCCATTTTTCGAATGTAACGGCAATTTATTTTTTGTCATTAATCGACACAGTTGTAGTATTCAGCATCAGTAGTGCCTACTTATATTTTAGTCTCCTAACACAAGGCATATCTTGCTTATAAGGAGGTTTCAATCACATATATTGTAACTACCAAAACCTGTTTTGCAAATAAACGATTATTTATTTTATGTTTACTAGCGACCTTTCCTGCACTGGTGCAAATGTTATACACAAACCATCCTCGTATATCGCTCTTTCTAGTTATATACCATATGAAAATCCGTTGGTTGAAAAGAAGTACTTACAGCTTAGTATTGGATAGGGGCAGGTAGCGAAATTTATACTAGGTATTTAATAATAAATGTATAGAGGTATGCGGAACAGAGAGTAAAGTCCCGCAAACCTCCATAGAAAAGAAAGGATCCACCGACCAGGCGGTTGTTGTGTCCGGTGGGCAACTGCCCGATAGTTGTTATTCGGACTGTTGTATGTTCAAATCGCACGGTAAACTGTGATACCGCGATCCAGGATTTCGTGAGTAGTTCGCTGCTGACGGGATAGATGGCGTTGCGGTTCTTTTTGTTGCCGTGTATACGCTTGTTAGTTTTTCTTGTGGCGGCTTTAATGCCGCTACAAATGTATGAAGGTACTAACTGTGTACTTATGGTACCGTATACCTATAAAAACAGTATCATGGTGGCAGGCCGTGTTGTAATGACATACGTACGCCTACACAATCTTATAGGGCAAGATCATGTTGGTCGTTAGTCCACCGTAATACTTATATGGGTAGTGTCAAAATTGCGAGGTTTATTGGCCAGTCATTAATATTATATCCAACCAAAGATATCAATATTTTTTTGGCTGATGGCTCTCAATACGGTAACGGAAAACATGAGGAGGGAACTGGCATGTCTTTATTAGAACCATAATCGGAGGATGCGACATGCACCAAACCGCACTGGGCCAGAGTGGTGAACAATGGGCCAAACCCTCCTATAATAAAGAAGGCTTGTGTACCAGCATTGGGAACGTAAAAAGCTAATTAAATTATACCTTCAGACCTAGATTTGAGGTGTGGCAGCCATGTCAATGTTCAGTAAATTGACCGATAGCAAAGTACTCATCTCGGGAATATGGATGACGTCACACTCATCATAACACTTGCAGTTAATGTGACCATTTAACGCGGACCAGTCTTTATTAGGGCGCCGCCGCACCGGGCGGTCGTGACCGCGATTCAACGGTTCCCGTTAAATAAACGCGCGAGAGTCATGCGATTTTCTGTGAACCGTTGCTAGGCGACGGGGAACGTGATAAATAAATCGAGCGATTTTACAGAACACTTGGAGCGTAGAGAAATTCTTTATAAATTGATTATTTTCTCGGTCTCCGTTTGCGCGACTTTTTTATTGAAACTAACTGTATGAAAGCGACAATGCACTCTTAAATGCAGTGCCGATTTAAATATTTCTTGCGGAAATATTTCTAAGAATCAATTGCGATTTGCACATAAGTAGACAAGAACAAAAGCTATTGAATTTGTCGCGGAGTCGGTCCGTGCGTTCTAGGCCTAAGAGTCCGCGAACATAATTGGACACAATTGAACGGGACCGTTGCTGATTTAGAGTCAATATGGTTGCTTCACTTGAAATAACAATGCCTATTTTAATATAAGGAACTGTTGTCTCCCAAGCCTCGCTTGAGCGTTTTAAAGGCGTCTGATTCGCAATTTCTAACCGGTGTTAACCGGTTCAATTGATGCTTATGTTTGTTGAAGACGCTGTAATTGTTAAGCAGTTTCCTGAACGAAATCACTGACGCGTAACCAAACGCAAGTCCAAATGATGCGATTTGCTGTAGTTAGTTCATCCAACCAATGACAACAGATAAATCACACTTGACAACTTGTCACATTCATTTTCGTTTCAGAAACTTTGATGTGTTTCACACGATACAATACAATTCTTAGTTTTAATGCACGATTTAATTTAAATACGAGAGCGTATAAACCAGTGCGTGCATCGTACAAGTGTATCATGCAACAGATGTCTAATGGAAAATGCTCATGTTTGTCTTTAGTGATTAATGTTTCACGCACTTTTGCGCAGATAACACGCTATAATTCTTGTTCGTTTGACATAAACGTCTCTCAATTAATGTGACCAATATTGTTTCCCCTTAATAAAAGCTGATTGGTTGCTAGTTGCTTGTCCAAATCTCATAGCGCAATGAGAAACACCTTTATTTGTATCATGGATAACTGTTACATTATAAAATGCTATAACAGTTAGAGGTTCTGATGACAAGTCTTTTATATTCGCAAAGCTGGGACACAGGCCTTCTCTTTTTTGATATAGGAAGTAGGCCACAAGAGCCTTGTCCTAATCCCATATTTGACGAACACTTTGATTTGTCACAAAGAAAAACTGCCGTTGAATCGTCATATGGTGAGATATCTAGGCGTCCACGCGGGCACAGTGTGTGTTGGTACTTGGAAAAGACAAAAAAAAAAAAATTTTTTTTATTTTTTATTTATGAATGAGCTAGCTCTTGACCTCGATCACGCCTGATGGAAAGCGATAGATGAGGTCCATGATGAAGCGAGCGTGCCCAGAAGATGCCTTGAGGCACTGGTACTCCCACGCGTCGACGAAACACAGCAGGCTGCTTGACGCCAAACTCCGGTGGGAGGGTGGTCGCGAACCAGGCGGGCGTTAGCCCTACCACCGCAAGGGAAGGATTGGCCAGTCTCATAAGGTGTTAGGTGAGACTGTCCAGGATGCGCCGAGCGCTCGGTTCAGTTGAGTGTCAGATGGAACAAATTGCGCTACACGAGGAGGCTCCTTCATGCATCCCATAATCTCATCTTATCATTGGATTCTGATTGCACAACATAAAGTTCTGCCCTGTACCAACTATCTCGAATGTAGGTATTCTATAAATAAATGTACCTATTCTCATTACCATTCTGCTCAAAATAAAACAAACTATAGAGTATTGCGGTTTCCCATAAAATGACGCTACGTTTGTCTCACCGCTCGTAAAGTCTGATGCGTCTAGCTAGATACAATATAATTTCAACGTAACCGTGAGTAAATAAAACAGAATACGGAGACAAATAGAGATATCTTGGGAACTAGTTGCAACATTGAAATTTCAATTTAGCTTATCTTGGACTCATTAGATAACATTTAACTGATTGCTTGAATAATCTTAAAAGCTTGAATTGCATCTAGTGTTAGACTGCATTTTTGTGTTTTGAGGAAACTAGGTGACAAACACGAGATAGTGGTAGTTGTAACTACATTCATACTGCCGCCGTAGGCCTCCCACAAGGTGGACCGATGACCTGGTGAGGGTCGCGGGTAGCCGATGGCTGCGAGACGGACAGGACCGGTTGTTGTGGCGACACTTGGGGGAGTCCTATGTCCAGCAGTGGACGTCTTTCGGCTGATATGATGATGACATACTGCCGACCAACCAATTGGTATCCGATTTACCAAAATAATAGACGGATAAGATAGATACCTACCTATAAGTAAAAGTTTGCGCCTTGCCTTCGCCCCCGTGGCCAATTCAAACAGACCGTGCATATTGCGAACCTTATCAGCGATAGCTAGCAGTCTTGCTTTCTCAGTAAAAGAGTTTTCGTAATCTATACTGTACTTCTAGCGAAGATACTTCTTTAGTTGTGCAGCATTATGCTGAGCGATAGCCGTTTCGTGCGGATGTGATCATGTGTCGCTAATTTTGTCGACGTGTAGGTATATGTCACTAATTTTGTTCCTTTTAATGTTATGCCTCACACAAATAAATACTTTTCTTTCATTCACATGTATGCTTGTTCATGATAACATTTGTTGTCACATTCATATATTAAAATGAGAAATAATAAGTCGAAGCTGAAACTTCTCATTTTATAACTAAGCAACGGGAAAATGTGATAGCCTCTAATAAACTAATTCGTCTTTTTTACAACGCCAACTAAATATTCTAAGGAAAGCGTCAAGTAAAGATCAACAATTATATTAACTTGTCCTTTTTATTTATACATTGCCACCTAATTACTAACTCAGCCACGGAATTTATATCTCATCACCATTTTACAGCGAGTTCGGGATTTGGGGCACCCCGACTCAATTTTTTTTATGATACTAATGAAATAGAAGCCAATAGAATATCTTTTTTGATGTCATTTAATAGTATTTTAGAAGTTTACTGCTTAAATGCATGTTACAAATTTAGATGCTGAAAAATAACCACCATGCTGAGTTGTATTTAGAGTGGCTTACATAGAACATAACTAGTGGCTAAGATAGTATCATTCAGACGTTCGTTAATTGTGGCTGACTTAGTAATTTAGAAGGCAATGTAGATTTTTAGAGGCAAATAATGCTATTAAAAAGATGTCTGTTTAATTAGCACCCTATTAAAATTTGCTTTATTTTCACAGCATCTAACGGGTATCCGCCCCTTAAGGCTGCAGTCTTGCAAAATTCACTCGCGGCGAATTATTTGCGCAACTTTAAATTCTTTTTCTTTACCAAGTAATGAAATAACATGAAATATTTTTATTGCCCATAAATAACCATAATATAAGTAATAGTTAGTTATTTTTTTTAAGTTCTTCTAGGTGGATTATGTTAGGTAAATCAAGTGTTAAATACAGCTCTCTCGCGCCCAACATCATTTCGAGTTCTGTTTGGGCGCTCAGTCTATGGCAATGAAGAATTAATTTACAAATCTGTTCAGCGCATAATTAGCTCAATATTCTCGTCTTCAAAATGCGCTGATTAGTTTTTTCTAGTTATGTTTCATTTTCTTAATTCAGAGGTCACACTTTCATCAAAATTCTCTGTTTTCATCTCTTAATAAACGGTTTGTTTCATTATAACTATGCATTGTATGTATGTAATAATTTGATTATTTTAATGCCAAGAGTGCATTAAGCAAATACTTAAAAAAAAATAGCACCTAAATCACATTACCCTAACAATAATAATAATCTCAAAAGACCTCCAAAAAACGAGTTCATAAACAAGAATTGAGAGAGAAATTCCTTAGTGGCCGCTGCACGGGCGGAGCGTTCGGACGTGTGGTCCACGACAAATTTTAATTGTTCCCTCTCGCTCTAACATTGCTCCTGCTCTAACGTTGGTTACGCACTGTTATGTATCTAAAGTTGCTCTACTTTATTATTTTTTGTATATAATTTTTCGGGTGTTGTAAATATTTGTGTTTTAGTAATAGTATTGTAAATATTTTATTTCAATATGGATCGTAAACGTAAAAAAAATATGCATGCACGAAAAAAAAAAATTGGGCTCAAACGTAGAAGTGATGAAGAGAAATAGAATCCAAAGGTAAGTAGAACTGTTTACAGTATTCATGTTTAGGGCCTAACTACAAGGTCAAATTCAATTAGCTAGCGAGACTCCACAGACTTGATGGGTATACGATTTTATCAACTCACACTTCAAGTAACAATACTACCAGCGGTCATTGACCCCAAACAAATCATCAAATCTTTACTGTTTTTATAAAATTGTTATAATATTGTATACAGGGTCGAATTAAATTAGATAGCGAAAGTCCGCAGAAGTGATGGGTATCAATATATAAGTATGACAAAACAAAAATTAATTAATATGATGTTCATGCATGCTGTCAGAAGGTATAAAAGAGTGTGGTTGGGGAGGGCGTGAGTGCTTGTGTGGGCATGAGTGTGTGGATGGATGTGTTTGTGGGTTGGTCGGTGTATTTAGTGTCTATGTACATACATAAATAATAAATACACACTACTACTAGCGACCAAAATCGGATCGGCTAATCGGCTAATTTGACCAAAGTCGGATATCTTTTAACCGTGGAATAAAATTAATTAATAATATGACTAATTTATTTTCACAGGTCTGCTGCTGGCTCTCGTCAACCATTTTCAGATGTTAGCAACCTGTCAGAAGCGCGAAATATTAATCCTACCTCTTCTACTATTGGAGTACCAGCGATGATTGACAATATTGACGGAACTGAAAATGTAACAAACTCAAATAAGAAAATGAACCGGAAGCGAACATTTGAGGAGGCTTTTCCTTTTCGCCGAATTTTCGGAAGGAAACGTCAACAACCTGTAATTGTTAGCGACGACCAACAGCTGCAAATTGATAATGAAACAGAAATGACCAATGATGAGGAACTGTTTTGCCTAGAAGGGCGCAGAATCGTATCGATCAAATATTTTTTAGAAAATTTGGGGAAGATTGCTGATCATAACGAAAAATCTTTTGGATGCAGGTGATGGTACACCAATGATTGATGCAATAGCTGACGGGTGTTGGTCCAAAAGATCTTTCCGTAATAACTATTCAGCATCATCAGGTGCAGCAGCAGCAATAATCGGTGCATACAGTGGTAAAATTTTATATCTTGGTGTAAAAAATAAATACTGCATAGTATGTGCAAAAGCTGAAAATAAAAAAAATAAACCTGCAAATCATATTTGCTACAAGAACTATTCTGGTAGTTCTTCCAGTATGGAGTCAACGTCGCTTGTTGAAGGATTTGGTAACTCTCTTGAATCTCATGGTTTAATATATGCTAGACTAATATCAGATGGTGATTCAAGTACTCATAAAAAAATATTAGAAAGCAATCCATATAAAAACTGCAAGGTTCAGAAGATCGAGTGCAGAAACCATCTGTTAAGAAATCTATGTAACAAACTGAGAGCACTTACTAAAGATACTCATATTAAGGAAACTTTTAACTGACTTCAAAATCATGAAGTTACGCAGATACACAGTGCGGGCTATAAAGTTGAGGAAACACGAAGACATTTCTGACAGTCAAAAAATGGTAAAACTTCGTACAGATATTTTGAATGCATTACACCATTCTTTTGGTAGTCACTCTGATTGCGATGACGCTATATGCCCAGCAACTGATAAAACTGACCGAAATACGGCACTTGATGTAGCTAACACAGTTTTGTGGAGGAAAATGAGTCAAATTGTCTTGTTTTTGGCTGCAAACGCTAAAAGTCTAATTTTTGACGTCGATAGCAATCCTGCTGAGACATTCAATTGAGTGATTGCCAAATATGTGGGGGGGAAAAGAATTAATTACACACTGAAGAATTCATACCAGGAAAGGTGTTCCGCTTCAGTTAAATGATAAATGATATTTATTTTGTAAGTAGGTTAAACATAACACTTTTACACGTCAATATTTTTTGGTCATTTTAAGCTAGATGAGGCCGGTGTTTCCTAGCTGACTACCCTGAGAAGAAACACCGAAACAAACTCAGAGGTCAGAGTTATTTCCTTTAACACCAAGCGACCAATAAACGCTATCCATAAATGCATATTTGGTAAACCTACTGGCAAATACACAAATGTATATGAGGTACAAAAAGCGAAAAGAAAAGTTTACAAAAGATTATTTAGAAAAAAAATCCGTAGAAATATGAACGATCCAGATTATGGACAGAAAGCTCAAAGACCAGATATGACCGATGAAGATTTTCAGATAACAAAAAATGAATTTCTTAAACAAACGGAGCTACCTGGCCAGCAAAGAGACGAACTACAGAAACAGACGATAGACCAAAGTTCCAGTCAAGAATGGTTAGAAAACAGAAAAAATAGATTAACCGCGTCTATGTTTGGAAAAATATGTAAACGTAAAGAAAACATTAGCTGCGCTCCTTTAGTGAAAGCTATTGTGAAACCACAAAAGTTGTCAAATGTCCCATCGATCACATATGGTAGAGATTATGAACAAATAGCATTAACCCAATTATCTCTGCAGGAAAACGTCACAATTACCCGCTGCGGTCTTTATATTCATAAAACACTCCAATATTTAGGAGCAAGTCCCGATGGTATTTATAAAGACAAAGATGGAAAAACAGGACTGGTAGAAGTAAAATGCCCATTTTCTGCAAAAAAATATGCAAGCTGAAGAAGCTATAAAACAAAAAAAATAAAATTGTGGAAATGTAACACTAAGAAAAATACGTTTGTGATTGACAAAAACCACGATTATTATTTTCAAATTCAGGGCCAATTAAACATTACGGAGATGGATATGTGCTTATTTGCCGTATGGACTGGAGAGGAGTACTCAATGAAAGTCGATTATATAAAAAGAGACCCTACGTTCTGGCACGAAAAAATGGTAGGCCCATTGTCTAAATTTTATTTGCATTGTCTGCTTCCTGAGCTAATTGATTCCCGCCTTGAACGCTCGATGCCAATAAAAGACCCGCCATATATCATTCAAGCTATTGAGAAAAAAGTAAAAAAAAATAAGAACGCGTCCACGTCTTCTACCGCAGACGCTGTCGTTCAGGATAATTAATTCCTGAAAGAAAAGAAAGAAAGAAAAAGTATTTGTTGTGACTCGTACAGGAAGATCTAAACAAAACAAAGTCAAAAATAAAAAACCGGCCAAGTGCTAGTCGGACTCGCGCACGAAGGGTTCCGTACCATTAACTACAAAAATCACGTCTGTTGTATGGGAATAAAATAAATATTTATTTTATTTTGTTTTTAGTATTTTGTTGTTATAGCGGCAACAGAAATACATAATTTGTGAAAATTTCAACTGTCTAGTTATCGCGGTTCTTGAGATACAGGCTGGTGATAGATAGACGGACAAACAGCGAAGTCTTAGTAATCGGATACCGTATTTACCCTTTGGGCACGGAACCCTAAAAAGTAACAAAGAAAAAGAGTAATCGGTGCACAGAGTTACGTATAATTTGAAAAATAAGAAACAACAATTTTGTGTTTAATAACTTTTTATTTATTCAGCCATTTTTTTGTCCCACTGCAGGGCAAAGGCCTCCCTTCCCTCCTTCCACTTATCGCCAATCCTTGTGAAAAGGGTCGAGCTCGTCCCGCCATCTCATTCTGGGCCTGCCGCGTTGTCGTTTGCTGCTGTTTGGGACCCATTGTGTGGTTATTTTAGCCCATAGCCCCTCCGGCATGCGACAGATGTGACCAGCCTTCCATTTTAGCTTGGCAGCCGTGTGACCTACATGGGCATTTTGAGTTTTAGAACGCAGTATCGAGTTCCTTATACGATCAGAAAGTTTAACTCCAAGGATACTGCGCTCCATTGCTCGCTGACAGACCCCGAGTGCGGACTTTTGACGATTGGTTAGTGGCCATGTCTGCGCTCCATAGGTGAGGGTAGGAAGAATGCACATGTCCATGAGTTTTCTCTTTAGTGAGAGAGGAAGAGTTCCTTTCAGTATTTGCTTCATCGACCAATAGCTCTTCCAGGCGTTCTCGGTGCGTCGAGCAACTTCTTTATCGTGTCTTGCCTGGAAGGGGACTATTTCGCCGAGGTATATAAACTCATGGACATATTCAATACTCGCACCCCCAATTCCTATGTTACCTTGGTCTTCGTCATATTCATCGCGAGTCCAACCTCGAGGCTGGCACTGCTCAGTTGGTCGAGCATTAGGCCTAACTCGGCTGCCGTGGAGGAGAAAAGAACAATATCGTCGGCGAAGTGGTGATTAGTTAATCTTCTATCGCCCACGACGATGCCCTTGTCCCTCCAATTGCTTTTTAGTTTTCTAAAGACTTCTTCAAGCGTGGCTGTAAAGAGCTTTGGAGCAAGCGGGTCGCCCTGTTTAACCCCTTTATGGATAGTGAATGATGGTCCTGTGGTTTTTATTTTTAAAGGCTGCTGTGCTATTTTGGTATACCTATTTTTTGTAGTAGGTTAATTTATGTAGGTTCGATATCTTGGTTTTGAAGAGATTTAAATATGGCGTTGTGCGATAAACTGACAAATGCTTTAGAGTAGTCGACAAATGCGAGGTATAAAGCTAAGTTGAATTCTAAATGTTTTTCTATAACTTGATTAAGGGACTGTAAATGGTCAGTAGTGGATAGGCCATGGCGGAACCCGGCTTGTTCGGGAGGTTGATGTTGATTGAATTGGCCAGAAATGCAATTTTCAAGAATTTTTATGAATATTTTGTAAAGGTGTGAGATGTGGCTGATGGAGCGATAATTGCCGATGTCGGTCTTATCACCTTTTAATGAAGGATGATAACATTTGAGTGGCAGAAACTACTCGGAAAATCACCTTTTTGTAATATTGAATTAAATAAGTTCCTTATGTATGGCAACAAGATAGGCTTCGCGGCTCGAAGTGATTCGGTTGTAATACCATCTTCGCCGGGACTTTTATTGTACTTCATGCCTCTGAGAGCCCGGTGTACTTCATAGCCAGATATTATCGGGACCTCCTCAGGACATCAGTAAACTTCGGTTGTTTTTTGGGATGTTTGGCCGTTGGAATGTAGAGATTTATACAACTCGGTACTTATCCCAAGAATTTTTGCCCTATCTCCTTGTTTAACACCATTTACCATACCACGCATAGCTGATCTTAGGGATCGGTTGTTTGTCAATGCGGTAGCCAGCAGATTGGTACGTTACATTCTGTCGCTCTTCTATAAGACGTGTTGTGCTGTCAGTAAGTTTTGTTTTCTTTTTCTTGAGGCACACAATTTTTTGACTGGCGATTTTAATAACTTCCTTTATGTTTTCATACTGTACATGTACGTCCTCTGAATCTGTGTCTAATAAACTGAAAGTGTTTTTAATATTTATGTCAAACTGTTCTTTATTTGCAATTAGTGTACATCTATCTGAACTTTTGATTGTACTTTGTGGCGATGTAATTTCAAATCAAAATTTGCTGTCCGGTGATCGGAGCTGATAACTACTTCATAAAAAATTATAATAAACTTACTTTACACAAAAATATAGCGTATTCTTTTAACACTCATTGGCTGGCCACACTATCATTTTTTATGTCTACTACGATACTACGGAACACACAAAAACACTACATCCAGACCCAAAGTACCATTAAAATTTAAATAAATATTGAATAATACTTAGTAGAGCAACTTTCCGACCGTGTCAAATTTTGTTTTAAATTTTACGCTAGGTAGGATGAATGCGGGGACTGCGGGGAGCCCGGGTGCAGACGCTCGGCGCGTGGACTCGCTGCACGCGATTCTTATATTGTGCACTAGAAGACTAAGCCCTTAAGAACAAAATCAAAACCACTACCAATAAACGTTTCACAATGTACTGTTTACCTTAGTGATTATAACAATAAGTAGTGTTCAACGTAAACAATTGTAAACACGAATCGGAAAGCTCCAGTCGTAGTTACGTAACTTGTTAATTAGGGAACGTGAACCTGTAATTAACGTGATTATTGAGACTAGGACTACTGCTGATTTAATGTTCCTACTGTGGCTTTCTTGTCTGAGAGATACGATTGTTTGTTTTCTTAAGGTTTTGGTGTCATGAAATTCGGTGAGTCGTTTTGTTTTTGTGTGAATAAGTTGCATTTGTGCTTAGGTTTTATTACTTGTTTTTAAATGCTAGATCCACTTTAGTAATCCGGAATAGGAAACCTTCAGTCGTAGTTACGTAACTTGTTAATTAGGGAACGTGAACCTGTAATTAACGTGATTATTGAGACTAGGACTACTGCTGATTTAATGTTCCTACTGTGGCTTTCTTGTCTGAGAGATACGATTGTTTGTTTTCTTAAGGTTTTGGTGTCATGAAATTCGGTGAGTCGTTTTGTTTTTGTGTGAATAAGTTGCATTTGTGCTTAGGTTATATTACTTGTTTTTTAAATGCTAGATCCACTTTAGTAATCCGGAATAGGAAACCTTCAGTCGTAGTTATGTAACGTGGTTATTAGGGAACGTGATTATTGAGACTGTAGGAATACTGCTAATTTAATGTTCTTACTGTGACTTTCTTGTCTGTCAGATACGATTTGTGAGTGGAATTCGGTGAGTCGTTTTTATTTTTGCGGAGGTGCTATTAGCTGTTTTCTAGTGCTTGATCCATTTCTGAGGACCAGACGGGCTTTGCATTTTGTAAATAAAATAAAAAAAAATAGATTTTGTTTTAAAGATTTATTTGTGAAGGACATTTGTCCCGGAAAACAACAATTTCTAAATTATTTGTCTATTTGTAATGAATAAATTGTATAATAGCATTAGGCCGTCGTAATTTGCCTTTAAAGTAGGGTTTGAAACGTTTATAATTCAAAATAACCATTTAAGATACCCGCAGTCTCTACTGTAATTTTTGTTACACCTAAAATCTGTTTACCGTAAACAAACTCACAAACAATTAATACACTGTAGTTGCAAATAAATGACTGCCAAGTAATCGTTTGCCAATTCACCTTTGCATAACTTCTACGGAGTGATAACCGGTTCAAACATTCGATGAATTCAATTAATTCTCTGTAGTCTGCACTAATATGGATTCTTGCTATTGCTATAACACTGGGCCACTACTAGGTACTGGACATAGCATACGTTTCTTTTTATAGATCATGACTTTATGGTTTACTTTTGCTTAGCAGCGAGTTTTCTTGGAGTTGGCTAAAAATGTTACCAAAACGTCTTCTGTTGCCATAAACATTAAGGCAACAGAAGACGTTTTGGTAACATTTGTTGCCTTAAAGTAATAGTAACTGGATTTTTTTTCAGGCTCCGATTATTCTCTGGAGATACTTTGCATATTATATACCTAAGTATATATAATCAGGAACCATTACTTAGAAATAAATCTAAAAAATAATAACAAAAATATAGCTCGCTTAGTCAAAATGAACTGCATGTCACAAATACCATAATTTGTCAAAAACAACTTTCACACTGCACGCTTAAACTCGAGATCAAAGCATTGTTTACGATCGCGAAAATCGCACAAATATCGCCACGATTTATGAGCGCCAGTCTGTAAACACCCTGGCACTAGGCAGATTTGACACATACCTTTGCATTCCAGATGCGAAAATGTTGCGAAAAATAACACTTCGAAAATCTGTAAAAATTTTGCTGGGTCAATTTATGGTGCAACGAAGTGTCATGTCATTTTAAAGGTTGTTTTTATTTTGAAATGGATTCAAATTGGTATTCCATGGATAAATATAAATATAATATAATATGATATATTTATAAAATCTTTAGTGATAATTAAATCGAAATCTGTTCAAAACCAACGCTAGAATCTAATCTTCGATTTGAATAAAGAACAGTCTGATTCATAATGCCAATCAAAACTAATTCTGAAGTGTTCGAAAACTACTCGAATGTGCCAAATCGTTCGAGATGCGGATTTGCCTTGAATAATATAATGGTAATCGGCTAAACGCGATTCAAGGGAGACGCACTGTCCCCTCGGGAAGTCGAGATATCCAGGATATTGACTAATGCATAACTTCTATGTACATATATCTATGCGAAGTTTAGGCTGTCAACATACGGCGAGAGATCATCTAATTGGTGTTCATTTTGGATGCCATAAATTCATCTCTCTTTGAATTTGGAATTTAACTACAGAATCGATAGTGGTGTTGTCATTTGTACCTATCTATTTTTATCATCTATTATTGAATTGTTGATCACGGGAAGTTTTTAAGATGTTCTGAAATGGATGATGATGAACTAAAATACTAGATAGACTGTAAACATCACATATCTATTGACTCATTGTCTCTGGCCTTCGTAAGAATTTCTTTCCAATGACTTTAGTGTAATTATATTTTAACAGCTGATAACTAATTAAAATAATTAAGCGTGAAGTTGTCGATGAATAATGCACATATTCTACAAAGACGAATATTGCAACACGACCTTGTATTATAGTAACACGATTAAGTAATATTTTGCAACTGATAAATAGACGTATGATATAATTGTTTGTCGTGAGTCGTGACCATTAGTTGCTTATAGTTGGTAGGTGTAACGACCGCTTAAGGGCAATGACGTCACAACCAGGTACCTTTCCCGAAACCTTGAGTTTTTTTAAAACACATTTTGATTGCCAAAACGATTAACATCGTATTTAGAACTGTGTGAACATGTAATAAGTGCTTATTATTGTCTGTGTGAATTTGAAAGTCAAATTCGTAGACCATAGACCGACATCCACCATGTTTGTTTGTGGTGACGTCATGGAACGTCAGAAGAACTTTATTGTGGCCACTAGAAGTATAATAAGTTGACTTTATTCCATAAATTATGTAGATGTTTATCTGTTTCTTTATTTTCTATGCAAACGTACCTAAATGTTGAATGGAAACATGAAAAATAAACCAGTTTTTGTCATGCAATCGATCTTTGTTTGTAGGTATTATAGCACAGATTTTTTAGTGTTTTATTTGCATAATAAAACAATTAAGAAATAGCTTGATAAAAATTCTAATAAATTATCGAGATAACACCGATTAATAAAGATTTTAGTCAAAGCAGAGCAAACGAAAATGTTTTAAATACAAATTAAGCTTTCCGCAACAGAATCCACTCTCGAAAATATCCGGAAAACAACACAAATCAATCGGCTTACGTGTCTGAACTTTTCCCAAAAACTAAAGCGCTGTCATCGCTGTAATCCCGTACGGGAAAAATAGTTGTTTAAAATTTCCGCATGCGAAACACGTCCGTTAAACAAGATTAGGGCAAAAAGCCGGTCGGCGCCCGTAAGCCACTGCATAATGTAGGTGATGGTACACCTCCACTCGACAAGCGGTCCGACACTTCGAGTACTATAGGGTTAACTCACTTGATTCTCGACGGCAACGGCAGTGGAAGGGTTGGAAATGGAATAGGCGAGCGGTGTAGGATTGTGGTCGGTTTGATGTTTACCTAGTACTCGTGGAGGTTTTCATGTAAGTGTATGATTGCGTAATGTTGTAGCATGAGTTTTGTGTACTTACATCGGTAGTTTTCTTCTTTAGAATTTGATCAAAGATCAAAAAGATTTCATTCTAACTTGGCTGCCGTCGTCAGAGTAAGAGCACAATACAAACATGTCTTGTATGCATGTCTTAGCGAACTTTTTGTGTTACAAGACTTACATGTGATTCGCATTTCATATATCATCGGTTTCTGTTATCAAAATAAATAGTCAACACGACCCTTAATATGTAGGTACAATTCTGGAAGTGCTTATATTTCTTCCAAAATTCCACACGAAATTTATAAAAGAATGTAAAATCTCGTGACCGAATAGCTTGATCTGAGATAACATACCTGTTCCATGTACCTGATTATTCGGTCATTCTAGGAATCTGCGCGTCATCGCTGCATTCTATGAATTTACATAAAACTTTCATATTTCTTATTCAAATTGATTAACTGTCAATGACGTATTACGAAAACAACTTATTATATTTCTACACACTGTTAGACAATCCAAATTGTCTACAGATAATTATCTTATGATTGTTTCAATGCCGATTTCATTTATTGGCACAAATTGGTGCTCTGCCATGTCATCATATTTGAATACTGACGTCAAGGTTCTAATATCAATGCCGGAATCCAATTTAAAATAATTGTAGAGATTTTTGGAACGTGCAAAATGATTAAGGGGCGAATTTCACCATTGAAACAGAAGGCGATCAGCGTGTCATTATTTTTCTATGGAATATTGATGCTGACAGCTCTTGAACGCAGTTTAGATGTACTGATACCGTTCAGTTTCATTGGTGAAATCCGCTCTTAGAGAATAGTAAAGCTTGTAATATACAACACAGATTAATTTATATACACATATATACAACACAAAGCCAGCTGTAACATATTACCTACAATGTCCAAAGTAATTTTGATATACAGCGAAGCCAAAGCCGCTTGCGTTGATAACTTTTACGTGCTAGAAATGTTATCACGTCGCCGTCGGTGTCGCCGCCTCCAGCCGTAGCTTTGTTCCTCGGTGACAGATGTGGCTCCACAACCAATCTCATAAAGAGAACCCAACCGCCACAGATAAGCTAAGCTTCTCCCGACTCCAGACACTCAGTAAATCTTTCATAAAATAAATTACCAACCACATTTCTGTCCCTTAAAGTCGAATCACTTTTATTTAAACCTTTTTCTCTCATGCATTAAAAAACCCGTACAACCTTCATGAAGGCGAATTGTTTCTCTGCTGATATTTTATTTATTCAGTCGTATCGTGTCCTCCGACGTCGCTCCAAGCGAAATATCACACAAACCCGGACCGCTCCAGAATATTCTATACGCTTGAATAATGTCTAGTTTTCCATAAAGAATGCATTTGCATACATGTACGTTGTTGTGTTGCAACAGGCAGTTCTCGAATGCGACACGAACAAACACAAAACCACTTTATTTTTCGTTTAGTGCGACACATCGGAATCGGTGAAATGAAAAAGGAATGCAGTGATGGAATATTTGACCAGTGTCGGTGCATTAAAAACAGTGAAAATGTTAGTGCTGTCGAATATATTTCGTGCGAGCCACCCTCAAAATCAGATAGTGCCGAGGGATCTGAATTCTATGTCGACAGAAAAAAGTGCGGGACAGATGGAAAAGTCAAAAATAGGTTCACAAAATTCGTTAAGAATAAAACAACGAACGAAAACTCATGACAATATCAATGTCAGCCATGAGATGGACGATGCTAACGATGCAAAAAGCGCGAGACGAGACAAGTGTCTCTCAAACAGCGTCGATGCCATCGTAACACATAATGATGCCAAAAGTAAAGTGATATGTAGTGCCAAAGGTTTATTAGAAACTAATTTAGACGATCTGTTCAATGATGTACAAAAACTGGATGGCTGGAACGTGGAGCCAAAGAGTTTAGGTGCCAGTGAACCGACATTAAGTTTTAGTGAGAATAATTCTAATTCTAAAGCTGTGAATCGCCAATCTCTCGTGTCAGAGGATGACACGTATGATGATTCGGCGAGTGATAGCGACTGCACGGATGATGTGGTTCGAGAGCAGAGGATATGCATGGGAGCTCGTCGCTTCGGTCACTTGCTGCGGAGGGTCATATCTAGAAATGGTAAGACGAAAAATTTTCATCTATACCTCTTACAAAAATTACAAAAACATTATCAATTCTCACATTAGTTTGCGGAACCTAGTCTTAAGAAGATGATGATGATGTGTATATCATCTTTTTAACACCAGGTTTCGTTTATTGTCCATATAGTCTTATACATAAGCTTAAATGTCTTTGAAATCAGTGATCTTTATATCCATTAAGTGTCTTTGGTCCTGTTCACACAGTTAGAGGATCATTTAGAGAGAGAAGCATTTAAACTTTGTGAGATGACAAAACAAACAATCTCAAAGAAGTCAGTCTTATAAAATAACGCCGAGGTCGGAAGCGCAGAGAATTGAGATGGTGTCGGTCATTTATTTGTTTTCAATTGTAGCAAATTGCTCCCGCTCTGATTGAGATGACCGTCGTAAAATCTTGTTACAAGTTACATTTTTATCTGACGTCCGCGCAGTTTCCGATGCGAACTAATGGAGGTTCTATAAAATTCTGCAGAGATCACGACTTTGATTTTTAACTCTTTTTGCGTCGATATTTTTGTAATTACACTGAGCTTTGGTTCCGGATTTGTGTTATGCTTTGTGGGATTTTGGTATTAGTGTCCGTTGTAATGGTTCGGTTACTGGGATTAAACTTGATTTGTGTAAGTTTTGTGTTGGTTTTATAACAGTCTTATTGTGATTGTAAAACGAAATCAGCATTGTTGCTACATGTATGTTAACGGTGAAATTAGCAAATACTAACTTAAACATGAAATATTTTTCTGGCGGTATGGCTGGAGTTTTCGATCCGTAGAGCCAAGGATTATAACTTTTCACTATTCACTCTGTCGTTCAAGCGACTGGTTCATTAATATTCAATGTGAAAACTCCTGTAGCTTCCTACAAACGTTCACTTAACAACCAAAACTATGTACCACCATATCCAACCCCCTAATAGACATTCCACTCCACAAGTTACAGCCAGCCAGCAACACTAATCTTAAAACACATGTGGCCATCCAATCGGAACGTCGCGGCAGCAATCAGGGTACGATATCATCAATCCGCTGCGTGGTTCGTTTGCTAATAGAGTCAACGAGATACGGGGCGGGAGTGCCTCATCAATATCGAAGTCGCGGGTACTAGGGGAGCAGGAATGTAAAGACATTAAATTAAAGATTTTTGTGAGATTCGAGGTAATTGCAAAAGGATTATAGGTGTTGATTTTGATTTAGAATTAAGTGATTGAGATAATGTGAGCTTTATATACTCATCAATATCGAAGTCACGGGTACTAGAGGAGGAGGAATGTAAAGAGATTAAAGAATTTTGTGAGACTCAAAGTGTTGATTTTGATTTGCAATTGAATATGTTTTGGAAACAATGATATAAGATGATAATGGAATTTTATGCGTGAGTGCCTCATCGATTTTGAAGTCGCGGGTGGAATGTCAAGAGATTAATGATTTTTAAGAGACGAGAAAGAGGGTAATTGTCAGTTGTAAGGGTTTTGATTTTATTAAAAAATTTAATGTGATATCTAGTGAGGCTTAATTAGTATCTTGTTTACCTGATGATTTAGCCTGCTTTTATGGAATACTAGCATTACGCGACCCAAGTACCTTTGAAATAAAGAAAAGTATATCATACCTATACTCGTATATGCATCTCAAAAAAAATTGTGATTGCTATTGCATCGTAACACTCGAATTACGTTTTCTCGAATGTAGTCTCAATCAATTGAGGGACGTGAGTTGTTATGATGTTCGCGGATGACGAATCTTAATACCTGGAACTGCTAACTGGATGATGAGCTTGGTCACGATTCCTGTATATTTAGACCAATCAAAACCTGGAACTGTGTCTATTATCTTCTCGGTAACTATTGACTATTCAGCCTCAGATGTTTAGAAATATTCAACATTAATAAGTGTCCAACTTATTAATGTTGAATATTTCTAAACATCTGTCAACTACCCGAGACATGATAAAGCAGGGTACTGTTATTTGATTGGACCTGATGATTGATTGACAGTTAAAGGATGACATAATATCAGAATTGCTAGTTTGATTCATCGACTTTCATGCGGAGTCTGAAAGCTATAGTCGATGGTTTCGTTAGGCTATCAGCGTTGTGGATATTTATTTTTCTGCTGTTTACCAAGCGAAGTGAATAGACACGAATCAATTTGATTGAAAAGGTAATGCCCCGTGAGTTAACTCAAAGATTGGATTCACCGTTATAGATTCAATCGGTTGAAAAAGTGTTGCAATCAATTGCAGAGAAACTGAACGTATACTTCAATATTTGTTTAAGGTTAGTTGAACGTTGGGTTTAAAGCTGCGGTTTAAAATATGTAACATTTTCAAATTCAACCATCGGACTGTAGAGATATATCACGGACAGAAAATTCTTTCAGTGCAGGAATTAAAATAAAAAGCTGAAGAGAGTAAGCGTTCAATTTCAAAAGATTTTTATTCCAGTTTTGTAGGAATACGTGCATGTATAAACTAACTAAAATTAAAGCCCTGGTGGGTAGGGGAAAACCGGAGATGCGTGCATTTCTAGTGTTACTTACCTTCTCATTTTATGATGAGACGACATGTCGTGTTTAGACGTGCATCTTCTACGTTGGAATTTATTTTGCTTCGTTAATTAAGTCGCTTTTCTCTACATGTTGATTGTTCTCTATGAGTTAGAAATAATATCTGAAATTACTCTGTAGCTTTTGAAACGATTTTGTAAATTGTGGGTTCGTGTGCTCCTTTAAAATGAATACTTGGTGGGTTATTGAGAGATTCTCATTTAAATAGAAACGTGCACATTTTGGGGAGAGCAAAATGTATATGCAATTTTGCGAAGTGTTCATCTCATTTGTGTGTTTATTTTACGATGCAACCGAGATTTCTTTATTTACTTTTATGAAATAAGCTTTGAAATAAGTAACGTATGTAACAATATCAAGCATATTAATAGATATTAACAGGATCACTTTAGGATGGTTCCGAAACATTAATGACTGTGACCTTGGATGCCTATTGCGGCAAAATTGACGACACAGCTCTGGAAAGCTTCGCCTATTGTCTTGGGCATTTACATTGTAACAAGTCGTGTGACTGATGGGATTTCCTATTTGTAATAATGATGAAATTACTAATACAAACTTTCGTCCTGGGGACCTTAAGCCTTTTAGGGGATGAATTTCCAAACATCACGTCCGAAAACGAACGTTTTTTGATGATTACATATTTGTAGACCCAGCAGTTTGAGTATGCGTTATCTGTCAATCAATTAAAAAAAACATAAAGTGTTTATTTTGAAATAAATAACAGACTTAACAATAGTTGACTATTAACTAAAATGGTAAGTAACAATCATAATGAGCTAACCTGAAATATAATAAACCTGTGTTATCAGTAGCATGCCAACTGGTTATTTAAATAGATGAGGTCCTAACATACTCCCCTGAGAATTCCAAAAACGGAACTTCAACAACTCTTATCTAAACTACCATCTAAATTAAATCTATCGACAAAAACCTTAGACCGTTTCGGACAATTTGCACGGTCTGGCAACCTGCTAACATGAGCTACCATCGGCCAAGTGGAACGTACTCACTGCCTCATGTAGGTAGGTATCAGTAGATGCCCTCAAATCCGCTCACATGACCTTCGAGTTTGATTATGCTTAATTAATGCTTTTTTAAATGCGTGGAACTTGTTTTATGGGTACGTAAGTAGACTATGATTGCGATTACGCGATTGAGCGAATGACCATTTATGATACCTCGGTAGCCCAAAATGTAATGCAAACTTGCGTCCGAGCTGATTGCAAGACGAAACGTAGTTAGTCTGAGTATATCAGACTAAGCAGTAAATTAGGGCAATTGCTGCAGTAAAGAATGCATATAAATCAATCAAATTGATGAGTATATTAAGGTTCAGCCGGACTTTTTTGTAAAAAACTGACCGTGAAAATTTCAGTAAAGTGAGCATCAAGTGACCAGTCAATCCATTTGATACAACGGAGTGACAACTCAATTCAAGTGAGCTTTATCTAAATTACCACAGTGAAAAAGTAACAGATTAAATAGCATTACGGGTTATGGCTGATTGATAAGATTGCTTGCATTTTATTGATATAATGCTCCCCTACAATCCCCAAGGAACTTACATGCCATATTTCTGCTTTCTACGACCATTAGTTTCGGCTATGCGTTGTTTGATCAATTCAATTCATTTATTGTGGATCATAGGCTCATAAGATGTTGTGTTAGTTACAGGTTCTGCTATGTCCCGCTATTGAGGCATACAAAATTATTTTTATTAGTCTGGTACATGGTTAAAATACAATTATTACATCAAATGGTCATGCAATACATTAAGATTAAATTGTCAGTCACTCAATCACTTAGTATAATATATATTGATGGGAGACATAATTATCGACCTCCTATCGTGATTTTCTGGTTAAGGAATTGGAAAAGGATTGATTAAGGAATCTAATGACGGTCCACCTGTAATAGGCGTTGTCGATTGCCCATCTAACTGAAATATCTTGTAGAATGTAACTATGATGATTCTATCTATCTATGACTACGTATACGTCATTGTTTCGCGATCGTTATTGGCTCTGAGATTCCGTGGAATGAATTGTACGTGTGCTTGTACCAAGAGCCCAAGAATATCGCCTAAATCTGTATCCTTTATTTGCCACTGTAAATATTATAGTGTGCAACAAAGACTTCAAGATAAAACAATATCACAATTTCCCATACTTATCGCCACTTACTTACAAACAGTTTCAACAGCCATTTTCAACTAAAAGAACAAAAAATACTGTTAAGTACAAAGTCCGTTATCTTGAGTACGCTCAACGGGTAGTTCGGTAATTTTCAGCAAACTTTTACGTGTCGATATCACCAGTTGTTGTAAACTAACGTTTAAGTCCCGGTGTAGCTTGCTTGACGTTGGAACTGTATGGTTAACCGCTGTTTTGTGGTTAACTATTAGTTTTAAAACGGTTTCAACTTAATGCTTTTTGGTTTCGTGTGCATTTTTAGAAACCAATGTTTACTTAGTTTTAACTTTGGGCTCCTGGCCAAAGGCTCTTATTTGAAACTTTTCAATATTCTCGGAGTCCTCTCAGGAAACTGCATCTACCTTTGGCCCAGAATATGGTGGCTCAAAAGCCGTGCAAAAGCTCCCCCTCGGTCATGTCATGTAGCGATATTGAAGGTTTCCATCAGTGAAATAATTTTCTTAATCGGATCCGTGCTTCCAAAGATTACAACAAACAGATTCACCTTTTTACAGATCGATTAGTTTATAACCAGCTCAATCAAGTAGGATTAACTGCGACATTAAAATATTGTCAATTTGTGCGGAATATTCTCTCAAAACATCTCCATGTTTTTATCATGGGAGGGTTATGCCTACACTTAACGTGAGCATTGCTAAGAGTGTAAAATTAATTACATTGCAGTCTGCTTTCGGACCCTCACATCCTCACTCTTATTCCCTCCGGATTTTTATTTACTACTACATTTTTCCTGTGGCTTCCCTCCCGTGTCTTATTTCTCAGGGACCGTGCAGTTTTCGAGATTAAAAGTACTAGTTTAGTGCTCTTAGCAACAGTGTAACTTTCAATCATTAAAATAATTTTCATAACACGATCAACACTTCTAGTTAACAATTCATACTATACTAACTTCTGCTCGGATTTTCGCCCTAGTGAAAGACAAAAACTATAAGCACGGCAGAACTACTGGGTACCTAAATATATGTCCTAATCCAAGCCATGATCTACGGTAGACCCATGCCTTGGATTTGCCGAACATATTTTGATAAGGAACTCAGGTAGACCGTCTATCAGTGTTCATCATCCAAAAATGTTCGGCCATTAACACACATCTAAACGTACAGACTTTCACATAACCGAGCTATTGATGTAATCCTACACGCACTTTAAAACATTCCCCTACGTATGTGCAATTCACAAATACAGGAAATGTTATTCCATCTCTTAAACTAGCCATGTAAAGCAGAAATTCCAACTAGTCGCCGCGTTTATTTTGCAGTCTAGCTTTTCAAATTATTATGACTAGTTGCCGCCTACGTCATCTGTGAATTTCTCGTCTGTGTGGAAATTCCTTTCAACATTTCGGCTTTTAATAGCTTGGAAAATTTTAGCTTAAAGATTAAAATTGTAGAAAGCAAATTGCTTTGAGGACTGATGGGTTGATCTTCAATGTAACTCGTCTTTTATTATTGTGTCGACTTTCTGATGTTGAGGGTGAAAATTACTGTGACGTTTTGTCTTTGACAGTTTGCTTTAGGGTTTGGCAACGGAAAATAATACTTTCAAAGCTAGATATGGGTTTACGTGTGCTTTTCGATGTGCTGTCGGTTTTCTGATGTAAGTTGATTGTTAATTTCGTAAATTAAATTATCTAAAAACAGATCTGTTTTCTGATCTGTTCCATACCCAAAGGGTAAAAACGGGACCCTATTACTAAGACTCCACTGTCCGTCTGGCCGTCTGTCTGTCACCAGGCTGTATCTCATGAACCGTTGCCGCAATAACAACAAATATTAACCCTAGAACCACAACATGGGGTCATGGGTGACCCCACGCACACGTATTTTTATTTTAATTTAGCGAGTTTTGCACCTACAACACTGTGCGTCTAGGTACCTTCCGTAATTGGTAATCAGTGGCCCGTGACGCATGGCGGGGTGCGCACGCTCATTAGGTTCGGAGATATTGCAGTTTGGGGTCGCCCGCGACCCGTGTTGTGGTTATCGAAACTATTTTTTTGTGATTAACTGTTGTGTGATTTCACGTTTATTTCACGAATAGTCTTTCAATATGGCCTCAACGTCACGAGCCCTTGAAAGTAATGAAATTGAGCAACTTTTGAAGGAATATGAAGGTGAAACCTCCAGTTCTTCGGGCGAAGATGGATCTGAAACTGCAGAAAATGAAAATATATCCGAACACTCCGATGAAGATGAATAAATTCATATGTAATACTCAAGGCAAACATTCGCAGGAGTAAACTGAAAAGGAACTACTTTCTAAGAAACCTAAGCCTTCAATTAGTACAGCCCTACGTGAAACGCCGCCTTGATGAGGTCAAAAATTTGCCCCAATCTCTGAAAGTGATAATGCTTCATGTTTTGGGAGTAGATGAAGAAAACAGTGCCTCAGGTAGCCCAAGCTCGATCAACTTCAAGTTCCCGCTGCTATTTATGCACTAGAGCCAAAGATAGGAAGGGCAGAGAGAAATGTGTTAAGTGCTCCAAAAATATATGTGCACAACACAGGTTACCTATTTGTCACCAATGTATCTAGATTTTCAGATTTGTACTAAATTTTTTTCCCATAAGCATTCCATTAATATCCAAAAAACCTTGTAACCATTGTTTAAGTTTATTAAAGTTTAATATTTTGTAAGTAGTCATTTTTTTATTTTGGGGTCACCCATGACCCATGTTGTGGTTCATTTAATTAAATTTGGATGTTGTAGTTGTAGGGTTAAAAACTGAATAAAATATTTTTTGCAGTTTTTTTTATAGATAATGGTAGGTACGGAACCCTTCGTGCACGAGTCCGACTCGCACTTGGCCGGTTTTTTTTAATGTTATTGAAAGTGTCGCGGTTACCACAATCTCACCTGATGGTGAGCAATGCAGCACGCTTGCCTAGAAGTAACCTATTCGCTCTTGACGCTCAGGTTGTAGCTATCAGTAATCACAGACTTGGGTAGGGAATTCCACTCCTCTGTTTGTTTGATTATCAACCTCTATTGTTTCCACTGTTGGGACACAGGCCTCCTCCCTGGAAGAGAAAAAGCCCAACTCTGACTGACGGAAACCATCAAATGATTTCGTCAGTTCTGGTTGAAGCGGAAGGGAGTGTCAGACTCTTACTAACTAAAACCTATCAGTGTTCCTCCTAATACCCTTTGCGTTCCCGGGCCGCGGTGACACTTTCGAACAAATTCCGCAACCCTGGCAGGCCGACTAAAACCCTGAGAATCACACGGCTTCTTACCCGAAAAACACAAATCCTAATTCATTGCCCAACATTCAAATTACACGAAGTTTTTTCAAATTCCTTTTCTTATCAAGCACCGTATTCCGGATTACAATATAACTTGGTACCGCGGTGCCTGTTAAAGTGTAATACAATAGAGTAATCGTAAAAGTTAAAAACTCGTTAGTGGCGTTGTACATGAAGTTTTCCGGAGCTCGGCTTTTGCACGGTTGTAGCGTCCATTTTACCTGCACGTTGAATTAGGGCTGTGATAAGGAACAGGTGATAGCGAGCGCGATTTTTTCATTTACACGCTCCTAAGAGGTACAGAAGTCCGGTGATGCGACACTAAGAATAGCGTATAAGATTATGCATTGTTTTTTTTAAACTATAGAAAACTTTGTAAGTCTTTCTTGTATATTGTTTAATTAATGTTTCCAGTGAGTAGCCTATAACCCGATAAACGCATTCTTATGATCAGAAGGTCGATTCTAGTACTAAAAAAAAGAATTTTGAAAATCGGTCCACAATTGGCGTACAAATTGGTGAATAATTACATAAAAATATATATATGTCGCAGCCAACTAGCTTAATCAGCCGTTTCATTAAAAGTCTAGCCTTTTCATTGAACTGTGCCGTTTAATCAGCGACATAAGTGTCATGGGCAAGTCATTAAACAATATTGATCAAAAGTTGTCACTTAGGTCGCTGAAAAATAGGCACATTTAAATTAATAGGCTAGGCAACCAATTAAACGGCTGATTAAGCTAATTGGCTGCAACATATACATGTAGTCGAACATAGAACCTTCTCCTTTTTAAGGTCGGTTAAAAAGCGTTCCAATTCTGTCGCAATATCATCTCGGCGACAGTCAATGTCAATTATTTGTCAAAATGTCTGAAAGAGTCCAAAGTTTTTAGTAATATTCAACAATAGATTCATTGCTGGTCAAATTTCTTCCTATTTTTGCCATAGCTCTTAGATAATATGGTAGGTCTTACTGCCTCACGATAAGTCTAACTATTCCCAGTCTACTCTCTAAGACAACTTTCCAGGACTGAAAAGTAAAAGCTCATTGCTAAATGCTTATTGCATTTATGATCACTTTCACGGTAAACAGAGAAAAACCGCCATCTAAGGCTCTAGACAGACGGACCGCATTTCGACTGCAATCCAACCGCAAATTGCAGTTCGGATGCAGTTTGAATGCAGTTGACACGACTGCAATAGAACTGCAAACCAAACGTGCAGTCCGATTGCAGTTCAATTGCAGTCGGCGTGCAATCGTGTGAACTGCATACCGACTGCAATCGAACTCTAACCTTGTTTCTACTACTGATTCTATGCGCGGGGGAGAGTGCGGGTGGGTGGGTATGGTGCAGTTCGGATGCAGTTTGAATGCAGTTGACACGACTGCAATAGAACTGCACGGTTGGTTTGCAGTTCTATTGCAGTCGTGTCAACTGCATTCAAACTGCATCCGAACTGCAATTTGCGGTTGGATTGCAGTTGAAATGCGGTCCGTCTGTCTAGAGCCTAAAGGTGTTCCCACACCTGGAGCGTTAGCCTGTAATGTAACATTACAGATTCGATTTTCAGCATTACATACCAATACCACTGAACGGGACGTGCTGCGCGTCCGCGACACGCTCAACTACAAGTGGTGTGCATTGATGTTACAAGTTGTATCAAAATATTACACATTGTATCATCAAGTTGCGCACTGTAAGGCTGCGTTTCCACCAGAAATGTGCAAAGATGCGTAGCGAAAGATGTTTGTTAAGAACCAATAGAATCGCTTAATTTACCACGTCTCGCTCAGTGCAAGCGATTCTATTGGTTCTTAAGAAACACATCCCTAGCTACGCATCCGCGCACAGCTCTGGTGGAAACGCAGCCTAATGCTCGATTCTCTTCCCTCACCAATGTAATGCTCGAACCTGTAACATTACAGGTTGAGCACTGTAATGCTCGGTTCTCCTCCCTCACTGATGTAATGCTCGACTCTGTAACGTTACATTACAGGCGAATGCTCCAAGTGAGGTGACCTTAACGCAACGGCATTTATACACTCATATCAGACTTGCCGTTCATTTGCATTGCAAATATGATAATTAGGTATGAAAATGGAGGAAATTAAAATGCATTTTATTAGGTATTTTAAAATCCTCATCCTCGTATGTGTTTGAACATTACACAATGCATAGCGATGCAATTATAGATATTACTAATACAATAATGCTGAAAAATTTGTTTGAACAAGCTAATCTCTGGAAATACAAGTCGTATTTGGAAAATCCTTTTTGTATATTATAGTCATATTCATGAGGGAGGCTATTGGCTCTAAGGGAACGGGAACAAACGGGATATGCGCGTACGAAGTCGTGGGCATAAGTTAGTGTTATATATTTTCTCTGTCATCATCTGTCTAGCCTTTTCCTCACCATGTTGGGATCGGCTTTCGAGGGTAAACAACGAAACTAACGAGTCGAGCTTGTTGAGGTCGGTTTGTGGCTTCTGTGACATTCGTCGATAGTAGCTTTCGATCAGTGAAAGAATTTTCGTAATTGGAAAATTACTTCCTATTACAAACATAAACAAACAAACAAAACAATTTGACCTGTTAAGAATTCAAGGAGTTCATTTACTCTGCCACCTTTCCTGACAGTTGATGCAATGTTTTTAAAGCCTATCTTCTCATTCCTTTCCGCTCTGCGCTATCTTCAATATATCTCTGCCAAAAACATAGCACGTCGCCAAGACATTTGTACTACATCAGTCCATCAGGTTTAAGTCCCCCCCCGGGACCAGTAACAGCGGAGGAGCGGATGTACGTGTTGTTACGTGAGGCAGTCGTGTTTCTACCAAAATACTGTTATTTTCCTGAAGCTTGTTGGCAAGGTGACATGCCGTTGTGTCTTCTAAAAAAATTGTCGGTATAAATATCTTGGCTATTTTGGCACAGGTTAGTGCAATATGGCTCAGTTTGGCCATGATAATAACGCATAGGTAGCAGATGACATCCGCCGTCTATTGCATTAAAAAAATTTCGAAAGTCGGTGTTTTTGGTTGTGTCTTCGTTTTCTGATACAGACTTCCGAAATTATTGTTATTTTGTACTTTGTAGTGTTTTATGTTTCAAAGTCGGTTTTATTTTTAAAATTGTTTTTTTTATTTTAGGTTTTTCGGTATGTACTTACCTACTTTATAATTTTTCGTAATTCGTAAACACCACTGGGAAGCCACAGGAAAGCAAAATAGCAATTTTGTTTTCATAGATGACATTTTTATTCCGCTATTTTGATTTAAAAACCAACCGATTTTGATGAAATTTCCATGGTACCAATCAACCAGGATATTTTTTTAAATCGGTTCATAAATGACGGACCTATAAAGTATAGAGGGCGAATTATGAACCTCCTCCTTTTTTTGAAGTCGGTTAAAAACAAGTAAACATTTGTGCCCATTTCGAATAGAAAACATTTATTCGACACAGATTCAACACAACAGCAGTAAATACAAAGTAAAAGAAAATGAGCAAAGATTTGCGCTGAGCGTATCCATACCGAAAGTACTTATCTCAGCTTTTGCTGGACCTAAAACACCCAGCGCTGGTTTTCAGTTGACAGCCCGCAGTGTACTCGTATTTCCTTGAGTCCCTTTTAACTGGAAGGCCCTTCAGTTAGATATGCAGCCTAAATTATGTCCAGGAAAGTGTCCACGTTTGCTCACATTTCACATCTCTATTTGACACTATGAAATAGACAAAGCAGGATAAAAACATCAACTACCTTTTTATTATAAACCTTAATGTTCGAACATGTAAGTTTAATTTCGATTACAATATATTTTTGTTCGAATTGGCTACGGTTGGACGTTCCTAATTTGAAATAAGACAACACTTTTATTTGTGGCCTTATTTCTCTGGCCGTTTTTCAAGTCCTTATCGGATATAAATAGTGTATTCTTGATCGAAGTATGCAGCCAAATCCCGCGTTGACATCAACTATTTGTCTATTGTTATTTCGGGCGACCAAAAACCAAACATTATTTTAAACTGGCCATAGACTAGACATAGGTCCATGAGTTACGCCATCCTCAAAAACAGAAGAAGCATTCATTGCTCTATTCATAGCCAAGAGCACACCGCAGCTTTATAATATCTGTGGTAATATTCCTTTAAGCCGGAAGCACGAACAGTCACTAAGTTCATGCAGCCACTGTTATATTCAGACATGAAATAACGCTGCGCTATTTGTTAGTCTTAACCCTAGAACATCGTAAATAAAGGTAAGAAATAAGAGCTCTTACAGTCTTACCATTCGGGTTTACGAGTAAAATGTTTGTTACTTCAAGTTGGAGTGGCTTGGGGTTTGTATTTATAGTCTAGTGTGAGGTTGGTTGTATTAAAGCTAAGGGTTATATCCTGCCAGGGTTGCGGAATATTTTCGAAAGAGTTACCGCGGCCCTGGGGGTCGAGTCTGCTATTGCAATCGTGTCTCAATGACCGGTCAATGATCGATTTTTGACGTATAACGTCAAACTTATGACACATTTCCCATACAAAAACTGTCAAAGTTGTCAAATATTCGATCAATGACCGGTCATTGAGACACGATTGCAATAGCAGACTCGAGCCCCTGGAAAGAAAGGGACTAGGAGGACTACGGGTGGGTTTTAGTCAGTAAAAGTCTGACACTCCCTGCCGCTCCACCCAGAGCGGGAGGGGTCATTTGATGATTTCCCATGCGCAAAAAAAAAAAAAGGGTTATATAAGGTTTGTTCGAAAGAGTCACCGCGGCTCTGGAACGCAAAGGACATAAGGAGGAACACGGTGGGTTATATTCAGTAAGAGTCTGACACTCCCTTCCGTTCCACCCAAAGCAGACGAAGTCATTTGATGATTTCCCGTACATAAAAAAAGAGGTTAAAAGGTGGGGATGATATGTATAAAAAAATGTATTCTGTCTGAGCTTATAGTTTAAGGAACAAGAAAATCATTCGGAAATGTTTCGTACATTTTGCAAACAGCTTAATTATACTGTTTTCCAAATTCCAAGGAACTCATATTGCATCAGATGGATACAATTTTTGCCAAAAGATTTCCCAAATAATCTAAATAAAAAAATATTAGTGCAAAAATCCTATTTGGTTGGCTTTTATACTCAAATATCAATAATCGTATCTGACTTACCTTCAAACGGCCACAATTTACCTTCGGCCCATATTTCCATGCGTGTTTTGCTATAAATATCTTCGATAATTCGAGTTTAGCGGGCATTATTGACTATCACAGCAAAATGCCCGCAAAATATCGACGTAATGGCTGGCTAGAGCCATTTATATGTAACGACATAATCTGTGTCGTGTCGCACAACGATAATGGCGAGAAAAACTACGTAAGCGATGTTTTATAAATCGTTTGTAGTGCGAAATACAAGAATGTCTTATAAGTACAACTTTGGAGTTTTGGGGTGGTCGCTTTCC
This sequence comes from Melanchra persicariae, assembly GCA_947386135.1. Lineage (NCBI taxonomy): Eukaryota > Metazoa > Arthropoda > Insecta > Lepidoptera > Noctuidae > Melanchra > Melanchra persicariae. The sequence continues at coordinate 15,566,459 of OX376664.1, forward strand.
AAAACTACTGGTATCAAAAAACCGCATACTGCTACTTTCGATCAGAACAGAATACTGTTGTTTCATACCCAATTCACAGTCTTTAATCTACCACTCCACTCGCAAATTGATGTTTTCTAACGTGGCGAGCAAGTCGACCACATCATCGCCAACCACCAAGTGAGATAGACGTCAAACCTGGAGCCTATGAAGAATAATAAAAAAAACTTGCATTGTAAAGGTACACTAAATAGTTACGATTGCAACGGACCATTAAAGAAAAACAAAAACACACTCATTAACTTTTATTCGGTTATAAACACCTGGTTTAACTCGATTTCCGAAAGCATAGCACCGCAAAATACTTACCTAATTAGGTTTATTTACACTGCGGTCACACCACAGCGAAATGCTACAAATGTCCCCGAAAGAGAATGAATGCCTGTGGCTTTTATCCGACACGTACTGCTAAGTGCAGTTTTCGATAATGGCAATCCAATTAGTGTTATCCCCACTTAGAGGTTCGATTCCTGCGAATGGAAATGTAGATACCGTTCTCAAGTTTGATTCGGATTTTTCGTGTAACGTCATCTGCCAGATCCTTTCACATCTTGGTTGTTGCGGTCGGCTTCAAACTTCTAGTCTGACCAGATACATCTGCATGTATTCATCTAAATTAACATGGGGATACAGCCCTGCTTATCTCCGAAAGCCAGTTATTGGGTATGGATATCACGAGACACCTTGGTAGGGCTAGTTGTCAGATTTTCGGGCTGACTACCCGAAACGACTGTCGGAAGATTTACACATAACAGCTGGAAACAACTGCAACTACGTCATTTTGGTCACCCTTTTACGGAGTCCGTAGACGTCAGTCTACGTACGGACTGACGACGACAAATCTTGAAGACGAAACCATATTTATTGTATGTGTAAATAAATAAATAAAATAAAAATAAATAAAACAAATATTTTTAAGCATGGGAAATCATCATATGACTTCCTCCGCTCTGGGTGGAGCGAAAGGGAGTGTCAGACTCTTACTGACTAAAACCCATCCGTGTTCCTCCTAATGCCCTTTGCGTTCCAGGGCCGCGGTGACTCTTACGAACAAATTCCGCAAACAAGGTGAACCCATGCGGCTGGTATTATTTAGGCACAAGCATATTTTGTCCCGAGTTTTCATCGACCAAAAATTTTCTTTGCCATCTATACCAATAATCCACAACGGATCAGACATGCTTCACCAATCACGGCCCAGTTACCACAAATCGCCTCTAACACTTGCTTATGCAAGCGTAAACGATACATAGGAATCTAAACTACTGGTTTTTTTTTCTACTGGACTTATGTTTTCACTGGCCATGCCAGCCAGACATGCGTGACCGCTCAAAAGTGTAAGAGTTCCATTGTGGACACGCCTCTTGCCACCGATTCGGTCCATCAGCTAAATTGTCTGTCATTCGGGTGTGTCACAATAATGAAGGTGGTTTCGATGAAAGTGGAACTAAAATGTGGAAATTGTAATTCGGAATCATTCATACGTCTTTGCTAATGTTGTAAAGAGAGTGTGTGAATTTTGTTTAAATGTGGAAGGTATTTATTCTCTTAAATCATTGCACCAAGTTGTTTATTTTGTTTTAGTTTTCGAATATGATTTAGTTTAGACTTTCTAGCTGTCCTACTTCTTTAAAATTGAAATATATGTATCGAGTTAAAATTATTGTAAGTTGAGTATCGAATCGAAAGACCAAATTTTACCTAAAGTAGGTACCATACACACACACACACACATCACACAACGCTTTTTTACAAAATGAATAAAATACGCTATCATTGTAATTTTGTCGTCAAAATCAAACCCCATTTCCGAGTACAATTGTCCTTTCTCCGTAAATAATTCGGGATCTTTTTGACAGCGGTCATAATGTTGACCTCGAATGAATTAGCATACTGTAATGATAAATTAATTTTTACACCGTTTTTCAGACGCCTGGTTTTAAATGTGAAGCTTAAATTAATTTGGGAAGGATATCAGTTCCGGACTGGGTTTTGGAAACAAGTGGTTTATTTACTTTTAAAAGATATCAGAGTGCACATTCTACTAATTTTCAAGAAACATTCGCATCTCATTCGCAAACCGTCAAAAATGTTTGAAATTTAAGCCTCTTTTCACAGTTTACGATTGACATGCTAATGTGAACGTTGTTTATAAATTAGTAGAATTGACCCTCTGTTTGGCGTTTTCTTTACCATTATTACCAATGCCTTTTTGTCTTGTTTTTCAAGTTGTTCAAGTGGGCTGCTATGAATAATTTAATGATTTCGTTCAATCAATGATGTTATCCCAATGTACATTCATATTTAGGGTGGCGTAGAATGCCTTATTCCATACATCTCTAAATTGCCACCATCTCAATAATCACTAGGCTTTGTAGCCACATCATAGGTTGATTAATGATTACCAATTTCAAATAAGTAATCTTTTTACTCGTGAATAGTTATGTAATACAAAATTGCGCAAGAGTTTATTTCATACGCCATAAGGATATTTACGACAACAAGTTTTCTTCGCACAATAAATGAAACTTTGTATCAACCAATTACATTGCTTCCTGCATCTTAATAAATAAGAGAGTAATAAACTGGATGCGAATTAAAACGGATTAACGTTTATCCATAAAAGCGGGAGTGCACGGCTTTCAATTGAATGGCTAACATCCTGTCTCGGACTGGTCCTTCCACAGAGTAATGAGATACCTCGGCGGTCACTGCTACAGACATAATAAAGTACATATTTGATTTGATTTTTTTTTTACATTTCTCAAAACCTAGAGAAAATACAAAACGCAGAAATCCAATTGTTTCAAAATCTCAAAACTATTACGGAGTTTTGCGGCGCTACCATGACGTTAAAGCATGAGTCGTTCGAGCGAGAAGGAGGGATGGAGCTAAACACTCTTTATAGCTCTAGCGTTTTACAATCTATGGCAGTCATAGACAGCACTAATTTCGTGTGACGTCACTAGCAATTAACTCACACCATAGTGAATTTGCTGGATCTAGAACGACGTTCAGCGTAAGAAGGATTGAAGAATAACTTCAAAAGCGTGTAACATTTCAATATTGTCTATGTTCCACTGATTTTCCGTATGGTGCCCGGACGTAAAAGAATAGCACCATGCCATCGCTTCCCGTGGCTGTTGTAAGAGGCGACTAAGGGACTCACCAGAGAATGGGCAGCAGCATTCTCTGTAGGTACATTGCTACAGCCACACTGCGATCGCCAACCCGCCTGCAAAGCGTGGCGATTATGGCAAGCCCCCCATTTGGGGGAGGCCTATGTCCAGCAGTGGATGTCTTTTGGCTGATATGATGTTGTGTCATGTTTCACGGATTTAATAAATATTTTCTCAAATCGTCTTTTAATTAATTTGTGCTCATAAAAAAATCTAACTAATTTCACAGAGCACATGGCGTATCTTGTCGCTCCTTGCGACTTTGTGCTCTGTGGGTCCGACATATTTTTATAATGACAATTACCGTAATGGACGGGGAACAGTTTAATTAAGTAATACTTAAGTTGTTTGTTTTTATTAAATGGCTAACGGTTTCACTTGACAGTTTTCCTTTGATGAAGATATTCCGCGTTTTTTGCTGAGAAACGTCCAATGTTGTAACGTTTGCCGCTTCAGTGACTCGTGATTTATTTAGGTTTGATAACCTTCCTCTTTTTTGGAGTCGGTTAAAAAGTAATGGATGCTTTTTTTGGGCTTGTTGTCTTGTTCAACTGTGACAAAATATGTTATGAATTCTTTTTATCACACAATATTAATTAGCTGGCTACAGCTTGCATCATGTCAATTGTCTAGACACCTAGATACACCACCATCATTTAATAGAAAACAAAAGATTCTCTGTTGAACCCATGTTCCAATGACCTGGATGAGGGACTCACGAAAACCGGGAAGTGTAGTTGACGTATAAAAAATCCCAGCAGTTGGCCATTTTGATGGCCTGATATGATAATGTGGCTGGACATAGGCTGACCCAAGCATCGAGACAACGATTGGTCCTCCTCCACCTTCGGAACTCCTCACTGTTGAGTGTCATATAACCGACTTAATTTCTTGACGCCCTTCTTCTTAATTTGTGACGATATTTGACCGGTTTTATACGTCGGAGCTACGTTCCCTGGGATTATTTCCTTCCACCCTTTTTTAACTGACTAGACTCTAATACGAAACACTTATATATAACCTTCGTTTTCAATAAATTCTCATTATTCGACAGTTATAATTTATTCGTTATGTTTTCTATTCTATTCCATTATACTATAACTAATAATTAAAATATTGCCTAGCTGAAGGCCAAATTGACTAGCAATAACAAATAATCTGAAATGATATTTCCAATTTCAAATGCAAACAGCTCAGTTAATGAATCATTCAGCAAACTATCATAATTACTTCAGCATACGGTTCAGAATCGTTTCTCTTCGGTCTTCCATATTTGTCTCCTGGATGTAATTTATAGCTTATAACGGAATGAGATATATTGTTATGACAAACGTTATTGGTGATATTACGGGTTATGTCAGAGAAGTTAGGGTTAACGCACGTTGTTAAGGGGTTAACATACGTTTTCTTGAGTATTAGCTTTTGCCCGCGGTTCCGCCCGCGTGGATGTCTGTTATCGCGTAAAATAGGAGCCTATGTCCTTCTCCATATTCCATGCTATACGGGGTTATTTTTTAATGACCGGCCAAATTTTCACTGGGTGTTCTACCCATGAATATGAACAATTTTCACTATGGGACCGACTCTGAAATCACGAAAAAAAAATCAGCTGTTTCATACATTTTGGTCGAGTAGGTATTGAACTTTTGTATGAAACAGCTGATTTTTTTTTCGTGATTTCAGAGTCGGTCCCATAGTGGAAGTTGTTCATATTCATGGGTAGAACACCCAGTGAAAATTTGGCCGGTCATTAAAAAATAACCCCGTATATAAGGTGCTATAAAATTACAGGTTTGATCCTATAGTAAAAGTTGTTCATAATAATGGGTACAATGACGCCTCAAGAGGTTGGCAGATATTTTTATATCACCTTATATATCTGCAAATTTCATGACGATCCGTACAGTCGTTTTAGCGTGTAAGCGTAGCAGACGGACAGACACACAGTTACGTTCGCATTTATAATATTAGTAGGGATAACCTGAATTAATATATACAATACTTGTATTTATCCCGATTTGAAATCCACGCATACGAATTTAAAGTCACGGGCAGAAGCTCTTGAAATCGGTGTTGCGTTTTTTAGTGTCCAAGCAATTGAGGGACGTTCTCTTGATAAGCGAAAAACAAAAACGTAAAACTCCTCCAGATTTAATAAACACTTCTTCAAAACATGATTATTTTCTCATTACCGACTAAGTATGTAAGATATAACGAGATTTCCCTCGGCTTAAAACTGATAGGTTAATATCATCAGTGTCTAGAGAGCTGAGTTATTACTCGGCCCCAGACACACACATACAGACATTATTGTGTTTGCACAATCTCAAAGACCGAGCTGCATCTACGGCGTACAAATAAATTAATCATGGCCTGCATACTGACACAATATGAGAGACTGTTGTTTGTTGTGGGTTTTAAAATTGTAATTAATCAAGTTATGGATACGGAATTGTAAACCAAAACTAGCATATTCCCTCTTTTGCAAATTTACAGGGTGAATTTTTAAAGTGTGTGTGGATGGCTAAATCTAAAACTATGAGGAAATGTTAGGATATGGTTTAGTCAGAAGTGTGAAAAGTAATTTGATAAAAATTAACGGTTTCCTTTAGTTTGCCACATGTTATTACTTTCCAGAATTTGATCCTTATTAGCGACATTTTCAAGAGATGTACCTAATAATACAGTTTTTTTTCAAAATCAACCGGTTCGATTCCCAGGTAGGAATAGCGATTTTTCCAAAATCCAATGATGCAGTTTTAGTTTTCATCAAAATCGGGCTCGAGACTCCTTTCAGTGTATTTCTATATTTCTCATAGTTTCTTATTTGGCCATCCACGCACACTTTAAAAAATTAACTTGTATATCTCTATCACACTGAGGTTTGCTGTTAGAGAACCCAATTCTTGGTTAAGCTTATCTTGGTACAGTCAACAAAGTTATTTGGTATACATGCAAAATTATTATATTTTATATATTGGCAGTGCAGTGGGCACTGCCAATATTTATTTCTAATGTGTGCATTATAACTTTTTAAGCTTGTGTCATATTTTCTAGTGTGGTGTACACAATTGTCTACTCAGCACACTCACAACATGTTTAAAAGTAGTTGCAAGTTAGCTACCTCCATACCAAATTGCTTTGTTGACTGTACATTAGCTGTTCTGTGTGTTTGTATGTTTTTTTGTGTGCAGTGAAGAATAAAAATTTTGGATTGTTGCATTAGGTGTCTGTGTCTGCAGATAACATCCAGATTGAAACGGAAATAAGGTTTATTAAAGTTTGGCCCAACAACTGGGGGTTTTAAGTCAAGAGTACTACTAGACTACTTTAATTCTAGGCTACCGTGCTCCATCCTCGACTACGTCGTCTCGCTTACAATCATGTGAGATAGCGGTCAAACTTGAGCCAGTCAGAAATATTTAAAAAATAACTAGTAGGACTATACTTAACTAAAATTACTTCAGTGCTTTCAAAGGAATCCTGATCAAAATTTCATCTAGAAAATGGTAAACCTTTTAATCTTTTTACATTCACTCCCCATCTCCCATTCAAAGTCTCTTGTAAGTAGAATGCATTCAATTCCACCACCTACATCGAATCTACAATGGCGCCTCAATCTTCGTAATTTCCTCCTTTCTCATCTCTTGAGGCTTTCATGCCGCCATTAAGGGACGTTTCAATAGTAATCTGGGGAGTGGTGCAATCGCTGGATTTCGGAACAGTTCGGGACACTTCGGGCCCATTGTCCGGCTGCGGTGCAGAAACCACTGCATCCTTATTAGGCGGGCAGTCAAAACGTTACTGGCCTGAATGAACAGATGGAGAAGACGAATATGGTAGTGAAAGTGTAATTGTATTCTGATATTTTTTCTGTATACATGATTGATATTGTAATACTATAAAAAGCGAGTAAAATATATAAGCTTTTATAGTAAAAACAATATCGAAAAATATTTTAGAAACAAACTGCTCTGCAGGTAGCCTTCTCATCAGTCATGAGATCAAACCTGTTTCACAGAACAGAATTTCTATTTCTTGCAATAGGCTAACAAGCTGTAATTCGATATGTGATTATTTTGGCATACATTAATTTAACTTCAACCATACCAAGTCCAATGTGTCTTTAAAAAAACATGTTGATATAACCTTAGAACATTTTTGTGAATGGAAAGGTCGTTGCGTTGTCGTGTCGCGTCCATCAGTCTTAAAACAAATATTTTTTTTAATACCTAACTAAACCACATAAAAAAACATCGACAGCAAGCATCAGCAGCTTACACAACACCACTCTAATACACAATTTAACGAGCCAACACTTCGAGCGATGGTGCACCAATTAACTGTAAGTAAAAGTCGCCAGTCACGGTGATCAGCATTGTTCTAATGATGCTAAAACAATGGGAGAAAGCGAATCAAAATCGCTCTATTGATCGGGCTTTACGCAACGCCTCAGATACCTTGTCGATATGTAGGTCGATTCTCAAGCGAGTTATGAAAAAATGACAAAAAAACTATTGAGTGTGTCAGTTCCGACGCACGACTGGAGTTTACTCCACTTCACTTATTGTTTTAAACACTCAACTTCACTTCACTTCCCTTTCGCTTCACTTCACTTCACCTTCACGTCGCTTTCACTTCACCTTCACTTCACCTTCACTTCGATTTCACTTCACTTTCGCTTCACTTTCACTCCACTTCACTTCACTACATAGTTGACACTCCTCGTACCACCAAAGTCAGAAAATATATTGAAAGATATACAAAGGAACGTAACGCCTCACGTTTAGAGTTAACGCTTGATTTTACTCCTCATAAAATTTTCATACCGCGGGCTAAATATGAAAATCGTTTCTTATGGAGTAAACTCCAAAAATTGGTCCTTCAAGACGAGACTAGATAGCTTAAAGCCTGCCAAGGTTGCGGAATTTGTTCGAAAGAGTCACTGGAACGTAAAGGGCATTAAGTGGATCACGGATGGGTTTTAGTCAGTAAGAGTCTGACACTCCCTTCCGCTCCGCCCAGAGCGGAAGGTCATTTGATGATTTCCCATCCTTAAGAAAAATAGCTTAAAGTGCTGTCAGCTGAGCCAAGTCAAGAGTGAATAAGTTACTCTAGGCAAGCGTCCTCCATCTTCACACCACATCATCGCATACCGTCAGATGAGATTGTGGTCAAACGAGTGCCGTCAAATAGGAAAAAAAAAGTCTATACCAACATAGTTGGGGAAATGTAAGGCAGATGAGGGGTTTCATTATTAAGATACTTTGAGTTTAATAATACCTAACAATAGTAGCTACAAGTCATGCATCAACAAACATGGATGATGATCGATCAAAAATCGAATGAGTTATGTTTTATATTTTTTTGTAAACAACTGGCCACGGCACGTTTCTTGCCTTAAACGGATTATCTAAAACATTATTGTAAATGGAGTTGGTACCTCTATATCTATTTAAAGTTGTAAACACGTCATGCGTCGGGTACAATGTTGGACTAAAACTGACGAAACTTATTGTTTCGTTAATAAATCACTCTGTATTTATCACCAAACTTCTACAAGTTAGACGTCGCTGAATTATTTCATTACCAAGTGGGTAGTTTGGATGCTACTATTACTTTGAAGTATTAATAACACTTCTTCCAGACTTCATAACTATAAACAATATAAGTTTTATACGTCAATCAGTAATTCAGTATGCAAAGACCAAGGTCACATACCGCACAGGCTAGTGCCATCATAATTCCGCTGTGAGAAAGAGATAATGCTTATTCCGTCCTGTACCTATTGCTCCTTTTAGTTTTCACAACGGAATCATGGTGGGTTTGACACATCATAATAGGGTACGTGAGGGGCAATTCCCGCAGTTTTAGAATCAGTTGCATTATAGTTTCATACACAATAATTTATCAAAAATACTTTTGTTTTTTTATAATTTATCTTCATTTTAGAAATTGTTTGACTGTGATTGTCGCTAACGTGAGATAGCAATTAAATTTTGAACGTTTTAAGTACTGGATATCCTCGTTTCTCCTCATATCTCTGGATAACCTTCAGAATTTAATATAATTTGTATAAGTCAAAAAGTCAAAGTCGAAAACGTTTATTGCGAACTAAGTGTACAATGTTGATGTCATTTTTATTTTACCTCGTACATTTTACTTATGACCACTTTTTCTATTATTTCAGGTAAGTACCAGATACATCAGTGACGTCACAACTTACAGGTACATCTAGATCCACATCCACACATATCCAATAGTCCCATTCTATTGGAACATCAATTACTCGGATCCTAAGGGACGGACGGTCAAATTAATTATTCTCCCTAATGAATTCATTTAATTTGTCAAGGGATCTTTCACGTTTTATTTTTATTACCCTCAAACCTACATTTCCTATCAAGGCTGTTGTGAGGACTAAATTAAATAGTGTTGATGTGATGAGCACCGAAACTTGAGTTTTTTTTTAAAGATTTTTATAGAACATTCGTACACTTTCGATATTTCCTTTGCTTTTATTCCAACTAAACTAATTACCGACACTTATGAATTATCAAGGAATCAATCAGTTAGTCACAAATTTACAGAATCTCCATTATTAAAAACTTAGTTCTCAATTGAGAAAAACGTGCAAATCAAGTACTTATCATTAATTATTAAAAAAAATATGCAAAATCGTAAAATACTTATAAACTAATATGATCATGTACTTATGGTTTTTTATAAATCAAGCTACTACTTAATTTCAGCCTGCTTGTCCGTAACGTCGACTCATTGAGTAACTCGAATTTATTCATTATGATGAGTACAATGACCCCTTAAGAGGTATTGCTTTTATTTTGTTACACGTTGTATAGTGAAGCTAGACAAATTACGTCTAGAAAAAATCCCACCCTACCAACCAACTTTTACTACACCAATTGAAACAAAATAACTGAAACACAAAGTGAAATGAACCCAACAGGCAGGTCACAGATCAAATATGCAGAAACGACACACGACTGGCATTTTTATTATTTACAAGATGGCGGGACCTAAATAACACCTGCAATAAACAGGTATACGTTATAATGGCAGTAATTCGAACGTCAATACTGCTATTGCATGCCGGCTCAATTATTTACGGAGAGAAGGGACACAGCCTATTAAGTTACAGTATGACAAAGGAAGTAAAATGTGACTTGCATTGTTTTATGCACCTAGGTCCTAAGTTGAGACGACTGACGGACGGCTTTATATCTTTATGGGTTTCTCTCTATGAACTTCCCGTTTCCTTAAACGGGTACTTTGAATTGAACTGTGATTATTTCGGTTTCACTTGAAATTCTAAATTCCTCTTTCTAAATTGCTTTATTTGGGTTTTGATTTGTAAAACTATTTTGTTTATTCAGGTTCTCTAAACATTTAGGTATGATTGTCTCTAAAACAAATACAAAAACATCGACAAAAGGAAAAACCGACCAGATCGGGAACAGAGTCCAAGCTACCGGTGAGCAGGGTTCAATAGGAAGGAAACACTTTAACTATCCAGAAAATCGGAAAACTATTAAAATTATTACCATTTATGTACCTAAGCTGGCTATCGACTAGCATGACCCACTCTGAAGTGTTGATGAGAACATATAATGATTACGCCATAGATAAAAAAATAATGTCTGAAGTAGGTACACCAACCAAGATCTGCAAGACATGATGAATGTTGCAGAGACTTGTAACTTATGATCCCCCAAAGTATAAATTACTTTTAAAGAGCCGTTAAACTGAAACTTTTTAACGACAATCAATTTTTATTACGAAACGCCCTCTTGTGTGGTTGACCCGAAGTAACTACTTTCTTTGAGATAAAATCTGACAAGAGAAACGTAGTCTTTGGTAATTTAATCAGTGGCTGATGGTTTTTACAATCCACAACAATGTTGTCAAAGAAAAGAAAATAAGAAAGAAATTGTCAAAGAATCGTCTTCACACATCGACGACAAAAACATTTTAATTAAAAAAAGACGTGTGGCACTCGGAGACTGCCGCGGTAAAGCTATTGCAATAGCTTAATAATTATGCAAGCAAAACCGCGGGAAAGTAGCAATACTAATAAATAGGGCACCAACCTCAAAAAGTTCAAAAGAGGTCACATTGCATTTGACAGCTCAAAAATGCCACTCGCAACTTATAAAAATAATTTAAAAAAAAAAACAAAACTTTCAAATTAAGAACACAGATCGTCATAGAAACAAAAAGTATCACCGCAGTGCCGGTCGGAGTGTTAGGTTATTTTCGTTACGGAATTTCTGGATTCGGTCTCCACGCTCAAGGCCCGCGATAGAAGCTATGCAATAGCTTAAAAACTAGTGTTTCATGCCAGTATTGACAAAAAACAGTGAACTGCGTATTTATTCAACATCTTGAAACCTTTTTACGAGTAGATGTGCATACGAGAATATCCGGCAGTAAATATTTGAATTTGTCGTGCATTAGCTACCTACCGATAATTTCATGTTAAAGTAAGACAAAGCTTGTCAAAAGACTTTTTTGTCTTACTAGTCATACCCCACTATCATGTATACCTATTTTACTAATGCCTAGGCTGTCGTTTATCTGTCCGTTAACCACCAACTAGCGTTAGCGGACAGATAAACGACCGATAAAAACCTCAGAAACAGGGCATTAGACACTAATAATAAAAGATTACACGTTAATAATAAAAGTCCCCTTTGAGCGTAGCGACAAAATTACCCGCTCCCATTGCACACGCGACAAGCTTCCTTATTCAAAAATACACCGCCAAAGATCACGACGTACTGGAGGATCGATCACCGGTTATTTTTAGTCTGTGACATTATGTCAGAAAATATATCTGAGTTGGCAGAAGAACTAGTCAATGTGATGTGGCATAAATTGACGTCATAGGTTTAGTTTCTGAAAGCTTGATCAGCGGGCATGTTATTGACTGATTCTCTGTAGTGTCGCTACACTGCTGCTAAAACTCATGTTTGCCGTTGACTAAAAACAATCGTAAAGATGTATACCGGCAAAAAACAGTAGCGGCAGCGACAAGCATCACTACCGGTTCCAAATAGGGAACAATTAGTGTCGTTGCCGCTGTATGTCGTCTGATTATTGCAAACTCTGTAAGAATGTATTAAATCTTGTCGATATATTGTGAACAGACCATTTTAAATACAATAAATCCCATACAATCTTAATAGCTTACGATCTATACGTTATTGAGTAGAAAGAGTACCATCACTCACGTGCCTGCAATAACCCGGTGACAAGAACATTTGAAAAAAAAAATGGATCACAAGCTGCGAAGCAGTAAGTTGACGAGTAAGTTCAACTCAACCTTACGATACTATCCCACAAGCCAGACAGAAACTGGTCCTTCTGTCCACATCTGTTATGCGATTATCATACTCCGCCGCGCCTAATAGCCACCTGTACATGGCCTAATCAATCTGGATACGAGAGTACGTTACATGGAACATGAATTAGCGTGTAAGGTCACCTTAGGATTATGTAGAGAAATGGAAATGGGAATGCCCATGCAAAATAGAAGAATATGGTGTTTTATGGCGTTGGCAGATGTATATTTGGATTAACCGAAAATTCACATGGAAATCGTATAAAAGAAGGACCGGCCTAAAATATCATGCTTGTATTCCTTTTGGCCCTTTTGCAATCGCAGGGTGCAAGTCCAACATACGGGCTGCTACTAACAATGAGATATCCAGATAGAAAACCCAGCAAAATATTGCCCGACACGAGAATCGAACCCTGGACTTTAGGTACACACAGTAGCGTGTGCGATCACTAAACCAATGAGCCTTAAATATTTGTTTTTTTTATGACGGGCTTTCCGAGGATTTCGTTAATGAGTCACGGATTTAATGTAAACGGTCTAATAACATCTTTATTAACCCCGCAAAAAACGGTAAACCTTTGCCTTTATTAAACTCAATTCCTAATAAAACTACCTTTCATAAACCTGGCATAAAGTCTTTGAATAATGCGATCTTTTCCGTAGTAAAAATCCCATAAATCTACTTTCTAAGATAAACTCGGTACGGTAGGACCAAAGTGTAAAAGTTTTAGTTTGTTGAGTTCGAGCGCATTACGTCGACGCTGGCGTCGGTATGAGACGCCTTGTGCATTTTTCACAGGCGTCCGCGGCCATTTGTTATGGCCTTTCATACTTGTATAAACAGGCGGACAGGACCATTAAATATGGAAACAGTTAATGCTTGTTTTTTTTTTAGATTCTGCGAAGGTGAACTTGAAATATAAATGAGAAATAAAATTGTTAGTGTCAGAATCTGTAAAAAGTCTAGATTTTATTTTCTTTTGTTAACTTTGTACTTCAAAAAGTTGAGTGGTTTTGTTTTCCCAGAAAGTTCTATCGATTCTACTTTGTAAATAGTCCATCGTACATTTTTGTCAGTAAAATTATTTGGACTTGACACAAAACTGATTGGTATCGAATGGATTCGATATTTAGGTTGACGTATGTAATCTTTTATTAATCTTCTATCGAGGATTGATCCAGCAAACGTCAGTACCATGACGTGTCATTACGATCATGAATCTGTTGAAAATGTGGTGGTTCGCTGTGGTTTCTTCGTTTTTTGAAACCGACTTCCAAAATTAAATTTATTATAGTACCTAGGTAGTGTATTGGTTTTTATTTGGAAATCGGTTGTATTTTTTTTATTTTTTTACTTTTCACTCTTTGTGCAACCCCCCAATAATTCCAACCAGTCCGATTATAATACAGATTTATTTAGTTTACATCAAAATCGAGTTCGAGACTCCTTTCAGTGGTTTTCGATATTCCTCATAGTTTCGGATTTGGTCAACCGCGCACTAAAAATTCAATATGTATTATGATGACGGAGTTATGCCCGACAACATCTGAATTGATAAACTCCTCCTTTCTGTAGTCAGTTAAAAACAGGCTGATCATGAAAAATCGGTTGTGAGTTCGTCAAAGACTAGTGGGAGGAGAGATAGTGCTATGCGTCATGTACAGGCTATTTCCGTGATCGCGATTGGCCAACTTTAATCGTTTTTTTGAGGCTTCCGGCGACTGGGACCGCAATTAACTAGGACCGCGGTCCCAGTCGCCGGATCCGTAAAAATAAATATTTTTCTTCCGGCGACTGGGACCACTCATAAATGATAACTGAAATCAAAAAATGTACAGTCATACGAACAATTTTTAGATGTAATAATTGAAGAAAAATCCTTTTTGATTTTAAAAAAAATTTCGTTTGACTGTACCGATTTTGGCTTGAATTGTAGATTTTTTAAGTTATCTATGAGTGGTCCCAGTCGCCGGAAGAAAAATATTTATTTTTTACGGATCCGGCGACTAGGACCGCGGTCCTAGTTAATTGCGGTCCCAGTCGCCGGAAGCCTCGTTTTTTTGCTAGTACAGAGTATAATATATAGTATATGGTCGGTTTCGTGACTAAGTATTTTTTGCAATTGATTATTTACTGTATATTCATATACAGAATATCACCGATGACTATTCAAGGGTGATATTCTATATCTACGAAGTGCGTGGTCGTATGACCACACTGTGGCACTTCTGTAACACTGCTCCGTCTCTCTCCCACAAAACGGAATCATGGTAGCATTGCACATCAATACTATCTGTATACTAATAAGCTGAAGAGTGTTTGTTTGTTTGAACGCGTTAATCTCTGGAACTCCCAGTCGGATTTGGTAAATTATTTTTGTATATGATAGCCACATTCATGAGAAATACTATAGGCTATACCTATACGAGAAATTCCAACGGGAACGAGAAAAAACGGGATATGCGCGTACGAAGTCGCGGGCAAAAGCTAGTCAAAGTATAATAAATCAGAGCTTAATCGAAAAAATCTAACATTACTCTCGTATTGAAACGAAACTCAATTTAGAACTTATGACAGCCGTCGATCCCGCGAGAAATTATATTGTTTTTGAACTAACTGACCTCTCGAGTCATGACATTGAACAAGGACGTAGGTACAATGGTCCTGGGTGTCATAAATCGTGGATTATCTATTTGTTTTTGCTCTTTTTTTATGGATGGGAAATCATCAAATGACTCCTGCCGCTCTGGGTGGAGCGGGAGGGAGTGTCAGACTCCTACTGACAAAAACCCATCCGTGCTCCTCGTAGTGCCCTTTGCTTTCCAGGGCCGCGGTAGCTCTTTCGAACAACCTGCAACAAAATCTGCAACCCTGGCAGTTTGTTTTTGCCCTCAAAAGCGTTTACGCGATACGGCTTTTCATACAAACTTTCAAGTCCTTATTTTTCGAAATTCATGAACTGTGTTTAATGAATCTTGGTATGCATACGCTAGATATCCAGGTCTAAATAGTTAGTAGAGACTTTCGAAAAAGAGTTCAAGGGGAAATATAGAATGATTTTAAGTTTTCTGTAGAAAGTGAAAAATCAGTCTCAACTTTCCCCTAGGAACTAACCTTTCTAACTAGATATTTAGACCAGGATATCTAGCGTAGGTCTAAAGGATTTCGGAACGTGTATATGAAGAAAATAGGTACTGAAATCATTTACCCATATCGTTTCTCAATAATATCGTTGTTCAATAAATAATTTAAAGTTTTAAACGTCGTCGTAGCTCTATTCCGATCAACTTAAAACGACAGTAATAGAAGAATGATTTAAATTCTTTTAAATATTAATGGATCGTGGGTCTTTCAACACAAATTATACAAATCAGCGTTTACTATTCTTAACAGCTAACACCGCACCGTTTCATTCTAAACAACAAACTTTGTCCTGGCATCTAAACAGCCATACATTTTCCTCCGTCCAATATCTCCGCCAGATCTATTCTTAGACAAATCACAATAAATCGGCACTTAGTGTGCGTTTGCGTCACAAAACTGATATACTGTATTTCAGGGATTTGCATCGGTAAACCAGGACAAACGGTACACACAATAGATTTAGTAGTTCGGGTATAAATAAGCAATAGAGCGTGTACAGAAATTAGCTGAAGCATTAACGGTGCACCTGATTGTGCTTGAGGTGAGCATTGAACGGAATATTCAGACTTTGGTGTGAATCGGTTATCTGGTACTTAATTAATTTTCGGTACTAATTTTCAAATATATTCTTATGTCACATATTTTTTTTACTGGTGTGTGTTGCCAGTGATAGGTATAAACAATCAAGTCACGGCCTCATCAGAAGAGTGAAATTCACCTAAAGCACATTGGGCAGGTTAAAGTTTGGAGTTTCCTTGCGTGTTTTTTTTTTTCCTGACAAATCTGCCTCCACATATAACAAAAAGACATGACGTCACACTAATCCATCGTGCTGTCAAAGTTCTTTTCGTGATTTGACCATTTACAACAGTCTGACATCAACCATCGGGCAGTTGCCCATCAGACCCGTCTGTTTGGAGGATCCTCCCTTTTCAATGGAGGTTGCATCATACCTCTATACTAGCAACTATGGACTATTTGACAGTTTATCTCATTCATACTCCAAGGTTATGTTTCTAAGTCCAGCATAACAAAAGCCTAGCAGATAAACGGCATGTTAGCAGTCATCATTGTGTAAAAGTGGCCGTTCGCACTTCCATAATTCAGGCGCTGCTGTGTCATTATTCAGACGAATTGAATATTCTAAGCGGGCGAGCGGTACCGGGCGAATGTTCCGTTTTGTTTATGAAAATGTCATAAAGTAACGTTGTGATGACAACCTGTATTCATGCTTCCATACTGATATTGTAAATTGGTAACTGTGTCTGTGTGATTGTTATATTTTCAAGCCTAAACAACTATACCAATTTTGGTTAAGATTGGACTTTGGTGCAGGATATGGGATGCTTTTTATCCCAGAAGTACGTTCCTTTGGGATAATATCCCATTTCTTTCTTGTGATTGTCAGACTCTTACTGACTAAAACCCATCCGTGTTCCAATCACTATTGCGTTCCAGGGCCGCGGTGATTTTTTGGAACAAAGTCCGCAACCTTGGACCTAATTCTTGCTCTAGACTTCTGTTTGAATGAAAAGTTCGAATTATATTATCCGTTCGAGGGTTGGCTATCAAATATTTTTTAACCGACTTCTAAAAAGAGGAGGTTCTCAATTCGGATGTTTGTATTTTTTTTATGTTTGTTCGCGTATAACTCCGTCGCTTGCCAACCGATTTGCTTTTTTTGTTTGAAAGGGTATACTTCCCAAATGGACCATTGAATTTTTATCAAAATCGGTTCAGTAGTTTGGTTTTTTAAAATCCAAATAGCTGGAAAAATCATCCATGTATACGAAATTGCGTATTTTTTACTTTCCTGTGACTTTCCAGTGGTGTTGTTAGTTGTGGGATACCACTAAAAAGTGAAAAATTAAAAAACTTTTTCACAAAAAAGGAAACCGACTTCCAAAAAACACTACAAGGTTCAAAATGAATTTAATTTCGGAAGTGTCAAATGACGAAGAAGCAACCAAAAACACCGACTACCGAAATTAAAGTTATTTTGAACTTTGTAGTGTTTTTGGAAGTCGGTTTTTCATAGTGCACCTCTTCACATAAGTCCAAGTAAAAATCTTTACCAAAACTTACTTCTATCATCTGTAGTTTTGATTGCGCGTTATCTGTCAGTCACTATACTAAGTTGTATGTAGGCAACTAGGTAAAGATTAATGATAATGTCACAAAGTTCTAGATACAAACTGTGTACCGGCGGCCTTGATAATGAATAGGCTCGTTTATTCCCGTGGGTGACATAACATACTAGGGGGAACTAAATAGGTATAACGACGTCCTGCCAGAGAATGCCATATTTCATGCTGTTATAACCAGACAATGGTGCTCCCTAGATGGATGGGATAGTCAAATCTGAGCAAAGCGAGATCGAAATCTAACCTACTATAGTCTCGCTCGAGTTAACTTTTCCAATTCTCGTATGTTCAGTTTTTAGACCACAATATGGCGCGAAAAGAATAGAAAAGAATAGAATAGAATAGAAAACATTTATTCGACACAGACACAACACAACAGCAACAATAACATAATAAAAAAGAGCACAGTAACAAAACATACACAATAAAATGGTGCTGAGTGTGCCCAGCCGAAAGGGTTACCATCTCAGCATTTGCTGGGCGTCAGACACCCAGCGCTGGTTTTCAGTTGGCACCCCGCAAAGTGACATAAGTGTTTTTTTTATAGTAATTAATTGGTTTCGGATAGTCTTAGGTGTACTGCAAAATACAAAAAAGATAAATATAAACAATAATAATTAATGGAATAAAAAGTTTAGAACCCAGGTAAAAATGATTTTAAAGAGAAGTAAGTATCGATAGGTTACTTCTAGGCAGCGAGCTCCATCGTCGTATCCGTCATGGCTTTCCATCAGGCTTCAGGCATCAGGCTTGCATCATAGCTTAACAAAAAAAAAATAACGTCTTTGCAAGTCCAAATTCAAATCTGCTATTAAAACAAACGCGGCACAGCCTCAGAAATTGCCAGATTTATCGAAGATTTTTTAGGTAAAACAAAGCTACAGAAAAACCGGCCAAGTGCAAGTCGGACTCGCGCATGAAGGGTTCCGTACCATTATCTATAAAAAAAAAACGGCAAAAAATCGCGTTTGTTGTATGGGAGCCCCACTTAAATATTTATTTTATTCTGTTTTTAGTATTTGTTGTTCAACGCTTACCGAGATCGGTCTGTGAATGGGTGACCATCCTAACATACCAAAACTCCTCTGTAGCGGCAACAGAAACACATCATCTGTGAAAATTTCAACTGTCTAACTATCACGGTCCTTGAGATACGGCCTTATGACAGTCAGACAGACGGACAGCGGAGTCTATAGGGTCCTGTTTTTACCCTTTAGGTACGGAACCCTAAAATACTAAGATTTTTACAAAAAACATTTACCAATATTTACAGAAGAAATACTTTTGAGCCACTAAGGTTTGGCTAGGCTTTCGTTACGTGCGGTGTACCTTCGCGATAGGGAGGGAATCCAAGATAATCCCTTTGCGCGCATTCAAAGAGGATGCCATGTTTTCTTTTAGAATATTCAGTTAGAACCAGGGATGTTATGGATTTGATTACGGATTTCGGATCGGGATACGGATACAGATAAAGAAATAATATTACCTGTACCTACCCGTTTCGGATTCGGTTACAGATATGAAATGATTTCGGATTATCCGTTAGTTCCGGTTAGTCTAAGTCTCGGATATTTTTTTTTTTTAAGTAGATACACTATTGTGTTTTACTTTTACAATTTAAAAAAAAACACACAAATAGTGTATGGGCTCGGCCGAGTAAAAAAAACAACGGGTTGCACTCCGGGAGTGCCGGCAGAAGTGAAAACTTGAACATTAACGTTGTGCATTTTGAATATATTTACGTGCCGCGCCACCGAGGTCTTTGGGTTCCACAGGCGCGTAAGCTCGCTCGTGATTAGTTGAACAATATAAGTTAAACAGTAAATCGGATTCGTAGGTTACGGATAGGTTTTTATTTCGGATATCCGATAGTTTCGGTTATGGTCACGTCCCTGGTTAGAACTGTAGTCGTTTGTGTTGGTTTTCTTTTATCTGGACCGTTGTTATGGAGACAGCTTGTTTGTGAAGCTGAGGATACACTGGGAACTTTTCCACAGATTGTGTTCTTGATCTTGTTTATTTGTGAGATTTACCTGATTGAAAACGGGTTTGCTGTTTGTTTTATTTTATTTCACATTGAAACAAAAAATATGAAACGGTTTTTTCTGTGTGTAGTTGTGGACAGAATACCTACTGAATTATTTCTTCAACATGAAAATCTTGGAATAATACGAAGGTGAGACAATGGTATCTTATAACTTGTCAAAGTCATCGAGGAAGGTCGGTTGTTAACTGCAAATCACAGTGACATTTTCTCAAGTAATTTATAATATTATAAACTCAGTTTACATTCCTCAAATATCACGGCTCGACGTTGATATGTTTCGTGTTGAGGCAAGCCACCAGCCACGAGCCACCCAAAGGAAATAGTACACATTCCCACACTCGCTGTTTGCGTTCAATGAATTGAAAGTTTTCATTTCGAACCTATTCGCTATTCGCTACCAACACAATGTTGCCAGAAACTGTATTGAAAAATATCCGTTGTGTAATCAAGTGAAGTTTTTGTGTATTCACACAATATTGTTTTTGCTGTGGCAAAATATGAAATGTTAAATAGAAAAAGTATTTATTAAAAAAAATAATAACACCGTGAAAATGTTTGCTGCGCATTTTTCTCTCTCTATTTTATTAAAATGCGTAATTGAAAAAAACGGTGTTCCTATCTCCGATATTCCCGCGCGATGGTTTATTTTGAACGCCATTTTAAAATGAAAATTCAACTGTTGTCTAACTTCTGTTGTTTTGTATGACTTTTTAATTTCCTCTTTCTGGTATTTATTGAAAAGCTTCGTTCGACACTAGTACGAACAGATTTCAGTATTGCGGTCACAATTAAATTATAACCGTAGTTGAGGTTATTTTCTGTATCTTTGAAGTCGACGTTTTGCGTCATCAGCAGTAATACGAGTAAGTGGAGATGAAATTGTAACTTTAGCATTACCATCTAAATAGCTGGCCCATCGGAAAAAAATGAATTTCCTTTGTTAAGGTTAATCATGAATAAAACAGCGATGTAATATGCTGTTTTTGTATGCATAACTACATGACACTCAGGAGACAGGCGTGGAAATGGAGAAGCTGTGGTCTTGGTAGGCGCGGAAAGCGATGAGCAGTGCTATAGTTCAAACTAATCTCAAGACAACATTTAAAAAAAACAGCCGATCTTCTGGTTCAAGTAAAAAATGGGTCACTAAGGCAGGCCTGCTTGCACCAGGGAAAGTTATCTTGTAAACTCCGAGTTAGTTGCTACTGAGGTTCTTCGATCTGGATCACAAAATGGGTCAGAAAATTTACAAGGTAAGATATCGGTCTCCTAAAGAAGTTACCACATAACGCTATCCGTTGCACACGGTTACCGAGGCCTTAGGGTTTTTCGCAAATTTCACTGCGTAGGCAGATATTCTGGTAAGTCCGGGTGCTGACTAGTAACACTGAATATTCTTATGTGGAACAGAATATTGGTACCTATTACTACAACATTTTATTGCAAAAATCTTTTGTTTGTTGCTGAAGCCGCTGAAGGACCGTATCTAAATTGTTGAATTTAGGTTCAAACTCTAAAAATCCCAATTTTTGTGAAATCTTTAAGGATGCGTCCCTGTAGTTTAATTACGAAAACATACTCAGAAATGAATTTAGACCTTTGTTTATCTCCAATATTTTTAGATTGACTGCACTGGTGATATTTATTTGATTGATCCCTAAGTCTGCGATTGTAACCATGGCCCATTAATCATTAGGTAATCACTTAAATAAAGTGTCACTTATTATCAAAACACTATACCTATATGAAAATGTCAACACATTACACTGACACTACCATAATTCCAAAGACAATTAAAGTAACTGAAATATGAGCCTGTATTTCAGAGGAGGGTTAACCACATCGTAGCTTTAGGCTTGCAGTACTATAAATACCCCTAGTGTTGCCAACGCCAAAATCTAGGGCTCTCAACAGAATTTAACGGCGGATAGAAGGGTAGTCTTTAATTAAATTTTCAAAAGGTATATGGAAGTCATTCAGGCCCTGATATACTGGATTAGGTTTCAAGTTTAAGAGGCTATCCCTAATTTTGGTACTGATAAATTTACTCTGGTTTTAAGACGAAATAGATGAAAGTGATTGCCTGAAGTTTTTATAATCCAATTCTTTTAAGTAAGTAAATATAAAAATAGAATCCCGAAATAAGTCGAGACGTAACTGGGAGTTTTATTTTTGTAACAAAAAGATTCTATAATGCTTCTATGTTAAGTAATCATCTTTTTGTAAAACACAAAAATAAATCTTTTTTAAAAATAGACGATTGAGTAAACAATGAAAAAGTGCTGATTTAAAACTAAAACTTTGTTGGAGCAATTTCAATATTATCGTAATTGACAATATCGATAGTAAGTATGAAATGACATTGAAATTTTGACAGCGCGTCAACTGTCTGCAGTATTAACCATTTAATTTAATTAATTCATTTCAATTCATCCAGAATTGTAGGCTGAAATATGTCGGTATCTATTCATTCTAAACTACAATTTCAATATCACTATGTTTTTAGCGTTCCGTACCCAAAGGGTATAAACGGGAGCCTATTACTAAGACTCCGCTGTCCGTCTGTCCGATTGTCACCAGGCTGTACCTCATGAACCATAGCTAGACAGTTGAAATTTTCACAGATGATGTATTTCTGTTGCCGCTATAACAACAAATACGATAAAAACAGAATAAAATAAAAATTTAAGTGGGGCTCCCATACTACAAACGTGATTTTTTTGTCATTTTTTATAGGTACTGGTACGGAAATAATCGTAGGCGATTCCGACTCGCACTTGGTGAATGATTTTGAGAGAGAATGATTTTCTAATCATTATTTCAAAAATCGGTTTTGAAATAATGATTAGAAAATCATTCTCTTTCTTCATTAACTAATAGGCTCCAGATACAATTAACACAACACATCCAAAATTAATTACATAAATTATTCATTTCCCTAACTCGGCCCTTTTCTACTGCAAGTCGAAATAAAACGCAATAAACACGTACCAATTCAGCTGGTTTAGCTTCCTCCACCATTAAAATAACTCACTCACCTACTTCAACGATTCAAAGAAATTGAAAAACACACGCTAACTTCCTTTCTAAGTTGGTGAAACTTAGAAAACAAACAAGTACCTACTAACATAACTTGTGTTGAAGAAATGAGAAAAGTGTGTAGTTGTTCTGTCTGTGAACATTTTCTTGGCTTCTTGAACGCTGCTTCAGAACATATTTATAACCTTATGGAGGTAGCGGAACAGAGAGTAAAGTCCTGCAAACCTCCTTTGAAAAGGGAGGATCCTCCGAACGGACGGTTGTTGAGTCTGGTGGGCAACTGCCCGACAGTTGATATTCGGGCTGTTGTACATGTTCTAATCGCACTGTAATCTCTGATATCGCGATTCAGGATTTTGTCAAGTTAGTTCGCAGCTATCGAGGTAGATGGCGTTGCGGGTCTTATTATTGCGATGTAGATTCTGCTACGTTGATTTTTGTGGCGGTATTAATACCGCTACAACCTATTCATAAACTACGCATACATAAAAACTGAAACAATCTTGACACACAGGCTGACGAATAATTGTTTTAATTTAATTTTCCATTTCGCATCTATCGCTGAACTTCTACAAATGACTAGTGGCACAATTACACTTGGTCGTTAGACCGTATTCGTAAGACCTGTATTTTATTACTGACTACTACTGGTCATCGTAGGTACT